>CM046039.1:57267187-57605681 GCA_025215565.1 Flaveria ramosissima
GTTGAGCGGCCCTTTACCAACCCGTAACTAAGCACCCGATTTCATAGGGGGTTGATCTCCCATCCCCCGGGATTTGTTAGATAGACAGTGAAGAACCACATCAGCAGGAACTTCCACTGTAGGGAAGTTGAATTTGTAGACCGTGACCTTCTTCCATCTCCACCGTATCCCATTTGGAGATAAGACTATCTAAATCAGATTTGGGAAATTCCGTCGGTGCGCCTTCATCATGGAGCTCAAGATGCTCCCTGATGGATTTTTCAGTGATGACCAACTCTTGGCCACAAACACTTGACCTAATAGCACGACACCCCGTTTAGGGTTTCAATCCGACCTTTGTTGCCCAAATTCGGACATTGGTTGGAGTAGATGGTAGGGTTTACGGTCAAGGCTGTGTAGTGTTATGAAGATTGGGCTAAGAAAGAAGATGATATCAGAGAAGTCAGCATCCCTTGAAGAGTCAAGAGTGCGACCTTGTTTTTGCTGAGGGTTTAAGGCCTTTTAGAAAGATAGCAGTAGAAAGTTCTGAGTAGGTAAATTTGGAGAAGAAAAGCTTTTAGGGCAGTGAATGGTAAAAAGAGTGTAATTGATTAACCGGAAGTATTTAAATGGGTGAACATGGCGGTTTAAAATGGTGGTTTGGATAGATGATGTGAGGGTTCAGTGGATGATGTGACAGGGGTGTTAAGGTTAGACCATTTAAATAATCCGCCATCATTAACAAAATCTTTACTTTTTACAGAGTGGGGGCCAAAGATTTCCGTTACACATTAAAATCTTTCTTCCCCGAGCATAAATATTCCGAAGGTAATGTTCTTCCGAAGGCAAATGCTTCCGAAGGTAAATTGCTTCTTCCGAAACATATGTTGCTTTCAGTGGAATGTATTAAGTGCTTCGGAAGTAGATCTGAGATGAACTCAATCGCTTCTTCCGAGACTTAGTACCTTCCGAGAAGAAAATTATCCTATGAGAAATTTGCTTCGGAAGTTATGCTAGATATCTTCCGAGGGCTAATTTCTCTTCGGAAGAACTTATACTTAGTAAAATAAGAAAGGATCTTTTGTAACAGGGCTTAGATTGTATTGACATAAGACTTTACACATTAAAAAGGTTTTCAATTGAGATTAACTAATCAATGTTTATCATCCCAATAGCTGTAATGAGATATTTAAATCTTGTTCATCAAATGCTTTGGTGAACAAATCAGCATATTGTTCATTTGAATCAACTTTGATTAGTTTTATAAGATTTTTCTCATGAATATCTCTAATGAAATGATACCTGATATCAATGTGCTTTGTCTTAGAGTGCTTCACTGGATTTTCAGTGATGGATATAGCACTGTTGTTGTCAATGTGGATAGGAGTGCTCATGAAGTTGAATCCATAGTCAATCATCTGGTTTTGAATCCACAGCAGCTGAGCACAGCAACTTGCAGCAGCAATGTATTCAGCTTCAGCAGTTGATGTAGAGACACAGGATTGCTTTTTGCATTGCCATGAGATGATCCTTCCACCAAGAAATTGACATCCACCTGATGTTGATTTCTTGTTGATGTTGCAGCCACCATAATCACTATCAGAGTAACCATAGAGATTAAAATCACTATTTCTTGGATACCAGAGACCTAACTTAGGTGCTCCTTTGAGGTATCTGAGGATTCTCTTGACAGCAATTAGGTGAGACACCTTTGGAGCAGCCTGATATCTTGCACAAATGCAAGTTGCAAACATGATATCAGGTCTACTTGCTGTGAGATACATCAGAGAACCAATGATTGCTCTATACTGATGTTGATCAGTATCCTCCCCCTCAGAATCAGGGCATAAATCATGGTTTCTGGTATGGGTGTCTTTGCTGCTTTACAATCCTTCATATCAAATCTTTCTAAGATATCATTGACATACTTAGATTGATTGATGAAGAACCCTTCCTTCAGTTGCTTTACCTGAATTCCAAGGAAAAAGTCCATTTTTCCCATAACCACTCATCTCGAACTTCTTCTTCATAATGCTCTCAAAGTCTTTGCACATTTGGTCATTTGAGGAACCAAATATGATGTCATCAACATAGACTTGAACTAGCAAAATGTCTTTCCCAGACTTTCTGATGAAGAGAGTCTTGTCAATGGTACCTCTAGTATAACCATTCTTCAGAAGAAATTGAGACAATGTCTCATACCACAGCCTAGGTGCTTGGTGCAGCCCATATAGAGCTTTATCCAACTTGCACACATAGTTTGGGTGCTGTGGGTCTTCAAATCCTGGAGGCTGGCATACGTAGACTTCCCTATCTATATCCCCATATAGAAAGGCACACTTGACATCAAGCTGGTAGACAGTGAAATTCTTGGATGCAGCATAAGCAAGGAAGATCCTAACTGCCTCAAGTCTTGCAACAGGTGCAAAGACATCAGTATAATCAATTCCTTCCTCTTGAGTGTATCCTTGAACCACCAGTCTTGCCTTGTTCTTGATAATCAAGCTCTGTCATCTCTTTTGTTTCTGAATACCCACTTGGTGCCTATAGGTACTTGACCAGATGGTAGCGGACATAGGTTCCAAACCTTTTGTCTTTTGAATTGAAGCAACTCCTCTTGCATTGATTCAACCCAGCTACTATATTTCAAGGCATCTTCCACCTTCTTGGGTTCCATTTGGGATAAGAAGCATGAGTACAAGCAGACATTCCCATTGTGAGTTTGTCCCCTTGTTCTCACACCCTCAGAGACTTCCCCTATGATGTTTTCAGCTGGATGAGTATTGTGAATTCTAAGTCTTGGAATCACCTCCAGTTGCAAAGACAAGTCCAAGTTGGACATATTTTGCTCCGGAGCTTGAATACTTAGTCCAGCTGTTGTTTCAATCTCATTCAATGAGGACTGATTGAATGAAAGAGAAACATCATCATTTCTTTGCTGTGAAGCATCATTAACAGTTGCATGTTCCTTCAAAATGATGCTTCCATTAGCTTGGTGTTGTGCAGGATCACTTGAGGAGACTTGAAGATCATCAGGTGAATCCCTTGTTGAAGTTCCACTATTTCTTGAAATGGTTATGCTGTCAGATCTTTCAATAGTGGGAACTTGATTTGTTGTTGCTCTTGGAGAACTTGGAGCAGGTCTGGGAAGCTCAAACACTTGATCTTCATCAGAATTGCTTTGAGCACCTGTTCCAGCTGAAACATTCTCACAAGATGGTTTAGAATAGTTTGGAAACAATTCTAAATCAAAAATATGATCAGGGCCATTCCCCCTAACACAAGGAGTGTGCTCATTAACTACAATGTTGGAGGATTCCTCAAATTGTTGGTTTTTAATATTATAAACCCTGTATGCTTTAGAATAGGAGGAATATCCAACAAACATAGCATCATCTGACTTTTCAGCAAATTTTGCCAAATTGTCTTTTGTGTTAAGTATGGTACACCTGCTGCCAAAGGACCTTAGAAAGCCAATGAACGGTGGCCTCTTGTTCCATAACTCATAAGGGGTCTTTCCATGTGGCTTTACTACAAGAACTCTGTTCTGCACATAGCATGCAGTGCTGACTGCCTCTGCCCAGAATGTTAGAGGCAGCTTTGAATCAGCTAACATGGTCCGAGCAGCCTCAATAAGTGTCCTATTTCTCCTCTCAGCAACACCATTTTGTTGAGGAGTTCTAGGAGCACTGTATTGTCTGGCAATCCCTTTTGAGTTACAAAATGAGTCAAGAACAAAGTTCTTAAACTCAGTCCCTTGATCACTTCTAATTATTTTAACCTTGTGATCAACTTGATTTTCTATTTTAAGAATAAAAGATTTTAAAGTTTCAGTAGTTTCATCTTTAGTTCTTAAAAAGAATACCCATGTAAATCTAGTAAAATCATCAACTACCACAAGGCAATATGATTTCTCCAATGCTCATTATACTTGTGGGACCAAATAGATCCATGTGCAATAAGTGTAATGGAGTAGTGATAGAGTTAACAATCTTGGATTTATGAGAAGACCTGTGTTGTGTCCCTTTAGGCAAGCAACACAGTTATCTTTGCAGAAAAATTCCTTTTTAGGCAAACCATGTACCAAGTTATTTTTAGCCAATTTATTCATTGTCTTAAAATTGACATGACACATTCGTTTATGCCATAGTGTTGACTCATCACTATCAGCCTTGGAAAGAAAGCATGATACTTCTCCCATTGGGGAAGCATTGTTCATATCAAGCTTGTACATATCCCCTCTCCTGGGAGATCTAAGAAGCACCAATTCCTGAGGAATTGTCATCCCAGGTTTGAGGATGATGCACTCATGTTCTGTGAAAAGCATTTGATGCTTTTGATCACAAAACTGAGAAACACTTAACAGATTGTGTTCAAGCTGTTTGACAATATTAACTTTGTCAACTTTTAACTTTCCATTGGATATACTTCCTCTGCCAGAAATATATCCTCCGACCTCACCTCCAAACTGGACAGGACCTCCATCATAATGTTAAAATTATTGAAGGAGAGATCTGTTCCCTGTCATGTGCCTAGAGCATCCACTGTCTACAATCCAAATGTTGTTATTCTTGTCATATGGATGTCCCAGCACATAAGGTGAGATAATTAGTTTTGATTGGAAACCCAAGCCTTGTTGGTCTTGGGTTCTTCCAATGAGAGTGACATGATTGAACCAAAATTTACGCATGGGGGTTCAATAGATGTCTTTGAAGAAGAGGTTTGGGCTACAGCATCTTCCTTGATCTTCCATTCCATCCCTTGGTTGATCATAGAAAATGAGCTTGATGATGCTTTTGTAGCTTGGCATTCTTCCGAAGCTTCTTTCTTTTCGGAAGAGACCTTCACCACCTTTTCTTCCGAAGCAGTCTTCTTCTGGGATGGTTTCAAGGGGACTCTTTTGTGAGTCTTTGCAGCTTTCACTTCCGAAGCCTTTTTCCTTTCGGAAGAAGAGTTTTCTTCCGAGAGAAGCCTTGCTTCGGAAACAAGCTTTCCCTTTTTCATTACTTGAACCATTTGATATGGTCCAAATGTGAAACCTTCCCTGACTCCTTCTGTTTTAACATTATTTGCATAATGTGTGCTAGCAGGATTGTAGTAACAATCTGTAGCCATGTGGTTTTGCAGACCACACATTATGCATGCGATGTTAATTTTCTGGGAATTAGAGGGTTGCTGTTTCTTGTTCTTTTTCTCCTCATCAGCAACCTTTCCCTTTAACTTCTGATCCTTTGGTAGGATAGGAGTACTGCTACTATACTCCTTTCCTGAATCAGAAGGTCCAACCACCTGAAATCCTGCTGATATGAATACACCCTTTTGCTTTGGGTCTATCTTCAGCTTGGATTCAGCCACCTTCTTGGCAGTTTTTCTGGCTGCTTTAGCCCTGCTTCTTCTGGCTTTGGTGGTCAGGGTTTGATCATCATTGGCCGGGGAGGGCACAATTACCTGTTCCTTCCCTGTGATGGTCATGGTCTCCACAGTTGCATCACTCTTTGACTCTTTACAAGGTGGGTCAACAGATGGAACCTCTTGCTCTTCAGTACCACACCTTGGCTGTCTTATAGACTCATAAGAGTGTGGTGGAGCAATTTCATTGGTTCCCAACCCACTTTTGTTTTGATAGCAAAGTTTGGAGAGAGAGGACGATGCAAGTATGGCTTGGAAGTTTTGCTCGGAAATAGCATACTTCCTGGCTTGAGCCTCAGCTGTGACAAGCTGGGCTTGAGCCTCAGTCAATTTGGATATTAAATCCTTGATTTGAGTCTTGTAGTTGGTGTGTTCATGTTTTAAAAGAGATACAGTTTTCTCTAACTCCTCAATTTTCTTTTGGTAGTCAGATTCAGCTCTTTTAAAGTCAGATTTTAGCACATTTAAAGACTCAATATCGGATTTAATTTCCCATATTGTAGTCCTGGTACAATTTAACCTTAGCAATACAAGCAGGGGTACAGAGATGTTCATACAACTTGTTTTCATCTGTTCCTGCCATGAGTGCTTGAGCAGGAGTCACATCTTGAACCATAAAGCTCCAGTCAACTTCTTGAGCCATAGCTGCTGTTTCAGTTGACTTCCCGTTGGGTTTTGGTGTGGAAGGATGTGTGGAGGCCTGTGTGGTTCCCGGGTTGGATTTGGGAGCCTTGCATTCCCTTGCAAAATGGCCAAGCTGGTTACAGTTGTAACATTTATCCTTGCTTTTGTCAAACCCAAACTTGCTAGTGATTGGGTTTTGAGGGAATTGCCTTCCAGTTCTCTTAAAGAACTTCTTTGCTCTGTAGGTTAGAAGAGTCATTTGCTGGAAAATGTCCACATACTCTATGTCATCTGGACTGAAGCACTCAAGATCATCAAAGCAGAATTGATGATCATTAGAGTGTCCACTCCCTGAGACAGACGCACAGCCCTCCTGAAAGGAGCTTTGCTAAGCTTGATGAGACCTTGGAGTCTCAGGGAATGTGATGTAAGGCCCAGATGAACAAGATGGCTGCTGGGTGTATGACAGGTACTGCTGAGACTGGGAGATACCTGAGCCTTCAGCAAACATTAAAGCGTTGCTAGCAGGAAGGCTCAAGGGTCTGCTTGCTTGGTGACCCTTCTTACTTTCCATTTCCAAACGGTATCCATCAAGGATCCCATAGAGTTCGGTCATGGTGAGTGTGTTTAAATTCTCTGTTCTCTTAATGGAGACACAGTAGAAAGTCCACTCATTGGGTAGAGCACTCATGAACGTTTTGGTAAGGTCTCTAAGTTCTTGAGTGATTCCCACAGATTGGAGGGAGGAGATAAGATCCATATACCTGAAGTATTGCTGGCTAAAAGTTTCTCCAGCAACATAGGTGAAGTTCTCAAACTGCTGCTTCAGTGAGTCCTTCTTTGAATCATTAGAGCTTGAGTATATTTGACCAAGAGCATCAAAGAGTTCTTTGGCTGACTTACAATGCTCAAACCCCACCATGATGGAGTTTGGGATTGCAGTCATGAGAACAGTCATAGCATTGCTGTCTATGTCAAGCTTCTTCCTGTCTTCATCGGAGTAGTCTTCAACGGCCTTCTCGATCATGGCACCGTTTCCACCAGCAACTTTTGGCTTGTACAGGCCATTAACGATGGACTGCCACATCTTGCTATCCTGGTATCTGATGAAGCCTTCCATTCTTCTGCTCCAAGACCTGAAGTTTTCAGGGTCGATGATGGGAGCTTTGGTCATCGTTCCCATTTCAACTTCAGATTTGATGAGGGCCATTTTTGAGTGAGGTATAAGGAGGAGTGAAAAACTGGTTGATTAGGATGGTAAGATCTCACAATCAAGAGCCTAAAAAGCTCTGATACCAATTGCAGGATCGGGTTTTGTCACTTAACACTTGTAATTCTCTCAAACTCACTTATAATATCACTCAAACAAGATGAAGCATTGCCTTTAACAAGAGTTGATAATAATATAATAAGTAATCAAAGGAACAAGCAGGAGTATTTTCAAGGTACTTGTATATATTACTTCTCAACTCAAGATTACAAGACACTTACAAGCATATTACAAGAGTTACAATGAGAAACTATATATACTAGATCCTACAGCCGGTTATACTTGATACCAGCTGGAAACCTCCTACGACTAAAGCATATACTACAATGCTATAGTTAAGGTATCTTAGATAAAGTATTATCTAAGATATGGTCGTCATGACAGGTCCATGACTTACCTTTTGTCACCAACTAAAGATGGCAATTGTACTTAACATAAAAAGGTAAACAGTAGATTAAAGTATGGTCAACTACATGGCTTTTGAGAAAACGCCATGCAGTATCTCAGAGATTTGCAGCGGACTGTCAGACAGACCATACTTATGTCTACTGGATAATAGAAGTGTCTTCCGAAGATTAACTGGCTTCGGAAGAACAAGTTCTTCCGAAGCCACTTATACTTCGGAAGATGCTTCTATGCTTCCGAGGCTTTGAGGACTTCTTTATACTTCGGAAGTTGACTTCAGAACTTTGTCTTCAAGTCTTGATTCTTCGGAAGTAACTTCTTTATCTTCGGAAGTTGGAGTTTTCCTTCGGAAGTGTATTTTACACTTAGACTTCGGAAGAGCTCCTCCTTCCTTCGGAAGTCCCACACTTGGCTTCGGAAGTCCTTTGTATGTTGTACTTAAAATCTTCTAAGTGACATTGTTTTGGTTGCAACAGCCTTTCTAGATCCAACACTCTTCATGCACTTCCTCAGGTTGATCTGATTCATCCTTAGGTGTAGAGGTGGATGATTCAGGCTTCTTCTTTTTCTTTGACTTTGGTTTGGAAGCCATCCTCTTCTTCCTCTTAGATGACTTTAACTGAAAAGACTGGTCTGCAGCACCTTGTTGATCAGTCTTGTCTTGCTTGGTTGGGTGTTCCTCTCTCACAAGTTCAGAAGAAGAGGGATTTTGACCCTGCTGTGGATTAGAAAATGAAGCTTGCTGAGGCTCAACAGGAGGTCCAGGTGGTGTTGTCTTAGGTTGTTCAACCTTAACCTCCACTTCAGATGGAGCTTGACTTGGAGGGGAGTGTAAGTCAATCAACTCTCCACTCTTGAACTTCTGCTTGATTACCCTGTATGCTCATAAATTATGGATAGAGACATAGGGCCAAGTCTCCTTCCGGAGAATACATAAAGCTTCAAGAAGCTCATCATCCTTTGTCTGTCAGCAGACTTCTTCATACTCTATTGGATGATGGCTCTTGACTTTACAACATCTTCCCTCATATTTCTCTTTGCTGCCTTTTGTTTTTGAGCACTTGAAGTTCTAGCTGTTTGAGATACTCAAACTCAATGTACTCAAAGGACAAGGGAAGAAATGCAGATGCCTGGTAGAGACATGTGGCACTCACGTAGTTGATCATGTTTTGCCTATCTGTTTCCTTGTCTACCTGAGGTTCTTGTGTAGTTGCCACAACCTCTTTGTAAGGATTCCTATAAGTCTGATGCAGCCAAAACATCCAAAGTCTCTCTGCATGCATGCACTAAAGAACAAAAGTAGAAATGCTTCGGAAGTTTTACACCATGCACTAGAAATATTTTAAGTGTAAAATCTTCCGAAGCCAAGACTAACATCTTCCGAAGCCAAAAGTGAAGTCTTTCGAAGCTTCAAAGACAAAGTCTTCCGAAGCCAAAGAGTGAAGATAGATTACTTCCGAAGACTTTTAGATACATGCTTTTATCTGATGTACTTTAACATAAAGTTGGACCACCTTTCCGCTGCAACTCTGTAAAGTCACCAACTTACATGAGTTGGTGAAAGGTCCATGCTTTTGGTAATTGTACATTGAGGTCTTAAGTCCATGCTGTCTAATTTATGTACTTTTATCCTGTTTGTATTATATTAGGATGTGAGCTATGGCATGTCATAGTCACTAGTCAAAATGCACATCTGCCTTTTGACTCTACATTTGATTTTGTAGTTGTCTAGTCAATTGTATCTAGCTGGCTTTCAAAGTATGGCCTGCTGTAGGATGTAGTATAAAGTATCTCAAGTACTTGTAACTTTGATCGTATGCTTTGCAACATTTGTAATAGAACTTGAGAAGCAATATACAACATTCTTGAAAACCAATTACTTGTGTTGTTTTCCATCTTGTTCTCTCTCATATTTACTTGTGTTCTTAGTATCTTTCACAAAAGTTAACTAGTTCCCTATTTGGTCTGTTAAATGTTTTAAGCAACTCTCCTCATTGTGTTGTTGTGATGTAAGTGAATACCCTTCACCGGTCTTGCATTTGGTATCAGAGCATTTCAGGCTCTTGATATAAGATCTCACCATCTTAAGATCCCTCACACACACAAAACACTTAACAACTCAAATGGCAGCTATTACCAAAGCTGATATGGAAACTGGAACTATGACAAAGTCTCCACTGATCACTCCTGAAGACTTTGATACTTGGTGTCAAAGAATGGAAGGCTTCATCAAGTCTCAAGACTCTAGGATGTGAGACTCTGTTGTTGAAGGACCTTACATACCAAGCATCACTTCTGCTACTGGTGGTGGTATGATTCCTAAGGCTGTGGCTGATTACTCTGAAGAAGATATGAAGAGAATAGAGATTGATTAGAAAGCCATGACAGCCCTTCAAACTGCTCTTCCAAACTCCATCTACGGAGGCTTTAAGAAGTCCAAAACTGCCAAGCAACTGTGGGAAGCACTGAAGCTGATGTATGAGGGGTCTACTGAAGCAAAGGAAACAAGAAGGATCTCCTAAAGCAGCAGTTTGAAAACTTCACCTTTAAGGTAGGTGAGACCATGACTCAACAATACTTCAGGTATGTTGAGATTATGGATACTCTAATGGATGTTAGAGTAACTCTTGAGAACAGAGACATTGTAAGAAGTTTATGTCCTCTCTTCCTAGACAATGGACACATTACTGTGTTGTTATCAAGAGGACTGAGAACCTTAAGACTCTTACTCTTACAGAGTTGTATGGTATTCTTAGTGGCTACCAGATGGAGATGAACATGCAAAACTCATCTGGTAACTCCAACAATCAACTGAGTTCAGCCCTCCATGTGGTTGAAAGGGAAAGCATTGAGCCCCAACTGTAGGATTCTATGTGCCCAAGACACTTAGAATATTGATGTGGTTAGTACGTTATGATCCAAGTCGGGTTATACCCAATAACAAGCTTAGCAAACACCAATTAATATTTAATTGATGATATGATCATGCAATTAAATATTTACACCAATTTAGAAAATGGGTTTTCTAAATAAGTTGCATATGAGAGGGAACAACTTATTAGGATATTTGTTTAATAATATTATTTGATGTGTTATTTAAATTGGTTAGATGACTCCAAATAATAATGAGAGATTATAACTTATAAGTTAAATGATTAATTGTATAAGTTATATAACTTGTACATACAATTAAATGGTTAATTGTATGTCTAGTTACAAGACCATTTAATATGTGTGTATGTGTTCAAATTAAAAAAAAAGGGGGAAACCCTTTTGGTTTCAAATTTTCGGCCAGCCCCCCTTGTTTTGTGATTGGACCTTTTTCTTTGAACACTACACACATTATTAACTCTTGTTCCCTTTGATCTCCAACCAATCTCTTCACATGCAATAGACAAAAACTCCTCCTCACTCTTGCTCTCTATATTCTCGGCCAGGCAGCAGCATTGCAAGGTTTTTGAGTGGGTTTTTGGTGTCATCTCCCTAGCAAGAAGTGGTGTTTGCAAGGAGGCTTGGGGTATATATGCTTGAGGGCTCTTTTCTTGGAGTCTTGGCCGATTTTTGAGCATCAAACTTCCCCTTTTCTGTCGGTTTTAAGCTGCTGAAAGAGGTAGTAATCACAGCTCATTGTAGCTGTGATTTTATGTAGTTTTACATATGTTCATAGCTTGTTCATTCACATATTAATGATCCTTTTGATTTGGGTTTGTTTCTCCAACTTAAAACATCATTAAGAACACAAAATTTTCAGATTATAAACATGTTATAATGCTTTTCTTCCGCTGCGTTTTTCAGAAAGTTTAAAAGGTTAAACTTGTTTTCTTGTGTTCTAACAAACCCATCAATGGCATCAAGAGCCGGTTATGTGGATAACTTGCTTGTTCTTAGTCTTTAAAATCGGTTTTAAAGATGTATTATCAACTTATTATAGGCTGATTTTGGGCTGCTATAATTTGTATGAATGATTCCCCAAACTTTCAAGGTCATATCACACATGCTAGTGATTAGACCTTGAAAGATATATATTATGAAATGTTGATTGTTTGGACAATGTTTAAAACCCAAAATTTCAGTTTATGTTGGCTGAAATTTGGTGGTTTTAAGTGGGGTTTCATTATATGTTTGGATGATATGATCAATGGATGTTAGTGTGCATAACCTAGCCTTTGGCCTTTTGATTTGGATGATTGGAATGGTTGGTTTTATTCATTCAATTGGGTTGTAATATTTATGTTTATTATTTGGGTTGTAATTATTTATTCATTTGGTTATGTAATAAATAGAATAGGTGCATTTCTTTTATTAGAAAAATGTATTAGGATACAATTTTGTAAAAGGAAGATGCACAAGATCAAGACCCAAAGATGGACATCAAAGACATGTACACTTGAAGCATTTGGATGTGGAATCAAGTGGGAGTTCATGGACACATATGATGTGTCATTGTTAACCCTTAGGAAAGACCTTATGACAACACTTGTGATGGCAAACAAGTGTAGTCAACTTAGTGACTATGGTTATGCACATGTGGTTGTATGAAATATGCTTGTTTGATTATTCATTTTATGTTGATTGTTTGATATATGGATATGCTTAACAATCTAAATAAATTATCATAACAAGCTGAATTTTTTGGTTCCTAATCATTAAGTGACTAATAAAAGGTTATTATAAGGATTAATGATTTCAAATTAAAAGAAGTTTTATTAAAAGAGAACCATAGGATATCTTGTATTTGAAAGCATGCAAATACAAGTACATAGAGTTTTCTAAAACTAGAATTATGAAATCTCTAAACTTTTGACAAACAAGTTTAACACCTTCCTTTTGCACAACACTTGAGTCATTTGGAAACTCTAAATGGGATACAGGTCACCTAACCATTTAGAAGGAACTTGTGATTTAAGGTGGGGATACCACATTGGTGGGATAAAGGTCACCTAACCACTTATGTGGGTAAACTCACACGTGTGTGCAAGTAGGATAACTTGATTTGCAAACCATGTTAAATGGATCACCTAAATATGGTTTCCAAATGGTGTTGATGGGATTAACATGCCGACTTTACATATGATGTTTAAAGTCGATCCCATACCTCTAGAAGTTGCAAATGGTTGCAACCGTCAATCGTTGACCACCTTATTAATTTAAATCGTGGGATAAAGGTCACCTAACCACAATTTAAATGTAATGTTGGGTTCTAGATTTTAATATAAAAATGACCTTAAAAGGCATTAATTATTAAAAATAGAAATATCGAAAATACTAAATAGACCTTTGTTAAATTTTGTAGATGGCCACCAACAATGAAAATCACGATAACTCATCCGCGTCAAACCAATCATTACGTGCGATCCTCCAAAAGGAACGTCTAAATCATAACAACTTTATTGATTGGTATCGAAACTTGAGAATCGTTCTCAAGCAAGAGAAACGATCATATGTTTTAGACGACCCTATCCCCGATCAACCTACTGAGGATGATAAGGAGGCCTTCAACGATTGGTTGAAGTACACTGAGGACTCCGTCCAAGTGTCTTGTCTCATGCTAGCGAGCATGACTCCGGATCTCCAAAAGGAGTATGAACATCACGGAGCTTATGACATGATAACCCAGCTGAAGGAAACGTTCTAACAGCAGGCAAGGGTTGAGCGCTTCGAAACGCTTCAAGCACTCCATGCATGTCGTATGGACGACAACCAATCTGTTTCATCTTATGTACTTAAGATGAAAAGTCATATTGACCGCCTAGAGAGGCTTAATTGTCCCGTCTCGAAGGAATTGGCCACGGATTTGATCCTTAATGGCCTTACCAAGAAGTTCGAGACATTTGTGTTGAACTACAACATGAATGCTTGGGACAAGAGCATTGGTGAGCTTCACTCAATGCTCAAAACGGCCGAGGCGGCCATGGGTAAAAGGGTTTTACCCGTTCTCACCATCAATGAAGGTGGGAACAAGAAAAGGCCTTATCCCGCACTTAAGGCAAAGGTTGCCAAGGGTAAGGGACCCGTTTTGGGAAACGGGAAAGGGATGGTAAGGGTACCACCCAAACCACAAGAGAAGAAGCAAAAGGTTGCTACTAATGACCCATGCTTCAAGTGTGGGGAGATTGGACATTGGGCAAGGAATTGTCCCGTCCATCTCCAAGAGTTGAAAGCCAAGAGGGATGTCGGGCAGACCTCAGGTACAATATATATGATTCATATTGATCTTAATGTTACATCTTCTAACACATGGGTATTGGATACCGGATGTGGAACTCATATTTGCAATTTGTTGCAGGGGTTCACAAGAAGTAGGGACTTCGATCAAGGGGATGTTAGTCTCTTCATGGGCAATGGAACCAAAGTCCAAGTTGAAGCTCGTGGGGACTACATCCTAAAACTTCCAAGTGGCTTGGATGTTATTTTGAAGAATATTTTATATGCTCCTAGTTTGACTAGGAACACTATTTCTGTATCCCAATTAAGACATTATGATTATGTATTATCTTTTGTTGAAAATGATATTCATGTTTCTTTAAATGATATGTTCTATTTTAAAGCAATTCCCATTAATGGTATTTATGAATTGGTTCATGAAAACGCTTTAAATAGTTCATTGTACCAAACTAACACCAAGAAACTCAAGTTGGACTTGAATGATACCTATCTTTGGCATTGTCGTCTTGGTCATATAAGCAAGAAAAGAATTCAAACACTACAAAAGAATGGTCTTTTAAAAACAAGTGAATGTGATTCATTTGATGTGTGTGAATCTTTTTTACAAGGTAAAATGACAAAGGCACCCTTTAGTGGGACTAACGAAAGGGCAAAAGCTTTATTAGGAATCATACATTTGGATGTATGTGGTCCTTTTAAGCCAATGACTAGGAATGGTGAAAGATACTTCATTACCTTTACCGACGATTATAGTCGCTATGGGTACGTGTACTTATTAAGGCACAAAGATGAAGCTTTTGAAATGTTCAAAATCTTCAAGAATGAAGTAGAAAATCAACTCAACAAGTCGATTAAAGTTCTCCGTACCGATATGTTGGATTCTGTATGCCCAAGACACATAGAACATTGATGTGGTTAGTACGTTGTGATCCAAGTCGGGTCATACCCAATAACAAGCTTAGCAAACACCAATTAATATTTAATTGATGATATGATCATGCAATTAAATAATTACACCAATTTAGAAAATGGGTTTTCTAAATAAATTATATGTGAGAATGAACAAATTATGAGGATATTTTGTTCATGGATATTATTTGTTATGTTGTTTAAATTAATCAAGCAACATCAAATAATAAAAGTGTGTGTGTGCATATTTTATATAATTAAAGGTTAATTATGTAATTTATAAGTTTAGTCAAATTAAAGGAGTCTTAAAAAGGGGAAAACCCTAATAAGGGTTGTTGGATTTTTCGGCCGCAAGGGCCTTCCCCCTCTCCTCCTTTTTTTCTTGTTTTGAAACAAGAAACTCTTGATGAACATACACACATCTGATCTCCTCCTCTTTCTCACATGAAATCGCACAAGAACTCGTATTTCTCTTATGGAAGAGAAGTCATACGGCTGGAACAAAGCCTTTGACATCTTCTTGATGTTTCACGGCTGAAAAGATTTTCAGCAAGGTTTTTGATGCGATTTTTGGTGTCAAATCCTAGCAAATATGGTGTTTCTTGAAGGCTTGTGGGTATGTACACTTGAGGACACCTATCCTTGGTGTTTTGGCCATCCAAGGACAGCAACTTCTTCAACAAAACGTGATTTCCAGCAGCTCTTATGTCGGTTCTTCAAATCGCCCATAAAGGTAGTTTGTTGATGTTGTTTTGGTTGTTTTAGCTTGTTGATAACTAGTTTATTCACATACATATGATCCTATGTCTTTGGGTTTGTTGAAATTAAGTTATGAACATCAATTTTCAGATTACAAATGGTATTTGTTAAATGTTTATCCGCTGCGTTTTTCCTGTTTAAATGGTTAAACAACATTGTTTTGGTACAACAAACCCAACACGATAGAGGAGGTGAATACCTAAGTGATGCTTTTCAAGATCATCTTAGGAGTTGTGGGATTGTCTCACAACTCACTCCACCTGGAACACCACAACACAATGGTGTGTCTGAGAGGAGGAATCGAACCTTATTGGATATGGTTCGATCTATGATGGCTAGAAGCACATTACCTCTATCATTTTGGGGTTTCGCTTTGCTCTCCGCAGCCCGTATTTTAAATATGGCCCCAACCAAAAAGGTGGAAAGGACACCTTTTGAGATATGGCATGGAAGAGTTCCATCCCTATCATACTTAAGGGTCTGGGGTTGTGAGGCTTATGTTAAGACTCCCACCCCAAACAAATTAGAAGTCCGATCCACCAAGTGTATCTTTGTTGGATATCCTAGAGATTCTATGGGATATTATTTCTACGATCCACTAGAACAAAAGGTGTTTGTTGCCAGAAAGGGTGAGTTCTTAGAAGCAAAGTTTCTTGTGGAAGGAGCTAGCAGTAGAACAGTGGATCTTGAGGAAGATCAAGAACCATAACCCGATGCACGTTTGGTTGAAACTAGCACTCAACATGAGGATGTTGAAGATGATCAAATGGTTGATCAATACACACAAAACGTTCGCAGAAGTGGTAGAACTAGTAATCCACCTGAAAGATACGGATTTTTCATGGATGGATGCCATGTGGTAGATTCAGATGAACCAACCACATACCATGATGCAGTGTCCAAATTGGATTGTGACATATGGCTTGAGGCCATGAACGTTGAGATGCAATCCATGTATGACAATCAAGTTTGGGAGCTTGTTGTACCACCTCTTAATTCCAAGTTAGTTGGAAGTAAGTGGGTTTTCAAGAAGAAAACCGATATGCATGGAAACTTGGATACTTATAAAGCTAGACTTGTAGCAAAGGGTTTCACTCAAACTCAAGGGGTTGATTATGATGAAACCTTCTCACCTGTTGCGATGCTAAAGTCTATAAGGATATTGTTTGCCATAGCTGCTCATTATGATTATGAGATTTGGCAAATGGATGTCAAAACGGCTTTCCTAAATGGATATCTTGAGGAAGATGTCTACATGGTTCAGCCTGAAGGTTTTGTCGATCCAAAACATCCTAATAAAGTATGCAAGTTAAAGAAATCAATCTATGGATTGAAACAAGCATCTAGAAGCTGGAATCATCGTTTTGATGAGGAGGTAAAGAAATTTGGCTTCATCAAAAACGCTGATGAGGGCTTGTGTGTATAAGAAGGCTAGTGGGAGCACAATAACTTTCCTAGTATTGTATGTTGATGACATAGTACTATTGGAAATGACGTTCCAACCTTGGAAGGTGTGAAAACCTGGCTTGGAAGTTGTTTTTCCATCAAGGATCTTGGTGAAGCCACCTATATTCTGGGAATAAAGATCTATAGGGATAGATCAAGGCGGTTGATTGGTTTGAATCAAAGTGCATACATTGATAAGATCTTGAAAAGGTTCAAGATGGAGAACTCTAAGAAAGGTACCGTACCTATTCAAAGAGGAACGATATTGAGTATGACTCAATGTCCAAGCTCAAAGGATGAGCAAGATAAAATGAAGGCAATCCCATACGCATCTGCTATTGGATCCATCATGTATGCGATGATATGCACTCGATCGGACGTGTCATGCGCCTTAAGCATGACAAGCCGTTACCAGCAAAATCCTGGAAATAGTCATTGGATGGCTGTTAAGAACATACTTAAGTACCTAAGGAGGATAAGGGATATGTTCCTAATCTATGGATCTGGTGATGAGGAACTCGTTGTAAAAGGTTACACGGAAGCGAGTTTCCAAACCGATCGTGATGATTCTCGGTCACAATCGGGATATATTTTCATTCTGAATGAAGGAGCGGTCTCTTGGAAGAGCTCCAAGCAGGATGTGGTGGCTCTATCAACTACAGAATCAAAATACGTCGCCGCCTCATTGGCAGGTCAAGAAGCTGCATGGTTGAAGAAATTCATTGCCGATCTAGGGGTTGTCCCTTCCATTCAGGACCCCCTAGAGATCTTTTGTGATAACGAGGGTGCGATTGCTCAAATCAAGGAACCTCGGGCTCATCAAAAGACTAGGCACATTGAGCGGAGATTCAACTACATACGAGATGAAGTTGAAAAGGGAAAGATATGTATTCGCAAAGTTCACACGGATCAAAACATTACAGATCCTCTCACGAAGCTCCTTGATAAAGCAAAGCATGAAGGTCATACTTGTGCCATGGGACTTCGATATTCTAGTGATTGGATTTGATCTGTAAACTTTGTATTTGGATATGTGGAACTCTTTATTATTTGAATAAAATTATTTGGTTATAATGTTTCAATTAATGTTCCAATTTAGCATGTTTAATCCATGAGTAAATTGTTTACTCTAAATGTCCGTAGTCGTTCATACTTGTGGGAACAAGTGTGAGGTAAGATTATTATGAACTTGGATTGGTTGATATTCATAAGGATGAATATAGAGCAATGGGTTGCTATCAAGGTTCATAGATATTTGTGGGATACAAATATTGGACTAACCCGCATCTCAAATTTTACTACATGGAATCTTATTCATTGATCATAAGTAAATTTGAGTAAAGGCGAATATCATTTGGTATCCTCCGACCTGAGATACATATTGGGTTTTGATATTCACCAAGTATTATACCTTGAGCTTTTTCTTCACTGTCCTGAAATAGTGGACAGCACATAAGGGTATGTTCAGGTATGACACGAGGTGTTGTGAGAAACGTATGTAGTCAAGATGGAATTTGTTCCTCTTATTCGTTGAGAGTTAGATGTCTAAGGCATGATTAAGCTAAATCAACAAGGAATGATCATTCTGTGTTCTTGGATTTAACATGACATCTGTAACAAAAGGATAAATGATTGATTCACCTAAATCATTTCAAGTAGGGTACTTGAAAAGGATGATGTTATTGAATGGCTATAAGTCATGCGTATTAAGGGTAGTAAACCGTTGTTAGGCGGTATTTACTGCTTGCATCAATCTTCTATGAATCTTGGGCAAGTGGGAGATTGTAGGATTCTATGTGCCCAAGACACTTAGAATATTGATGTGGTTAGTACGTTATGATCCAAGTCGGGTTATACCCAATAACAAGCTTAGCAAACACCAATTAATATTTAATTGATGATATGATCATGCAATTAAATATTTACACCAATTTAGAAAATGGGTTTTCTAAATAAGTTGCATATGAGAGGGAACAACTTATTAGGACATTTTGTTCAATAATATTATTTGATGTGTTATTTAAATTGGTTAGATGACACCAAATAATAATGAAAGATTATAACTTATAAGTTAAATGATTAATTGTATAAGTTATATAACTTGTACATACAATTAAATGGTTAATTGTATGTCTAGTTACAAGACCATTTAATATGTGTGTATGTGTTCAAATTAAAAAAAAAAGGGGGAAACCCTTTTGGTTTCAAATTTTCGGCCAGCCCCCTTGTTTTGTGATTGGACCTTTTTCTTTGAACACTACACACATTATTAACTCTTGTTCCCTTTGATCTCCAACCAATCTCTTCACATACAATAGACAAAAACTCCTCCTCACTCTTGCTCTCTATATTCTCGGCCAGGCAGCAGCATTTCTAGGTTTTTGAGTGGGTTTTTTGTGTCATCTCCCTAGCAAGAAGTGGTGTTTGCAAGGAGGCTTGGGGTATACAAGCTTGAGGGCTCTTTTCTTGGAGTCTTGGCCGATTTTTGAGCATCAAACTTCCCCTTTTCTGTCGGTTTTAAGCTGCTGAAAGAGGTAGTAATCACAGCTCATTGTAGCTATGATTTTATGTAGTTTTACATATGTTCATAGCTTGTTCATTCACATATTAATGATCCTTTTGATTTGGGTTTGTTTCTCCAACTTAAAACATCATTAAGAACTCAAAATTTTCTGATTATAAACATGTTATAATGTTTTTCTTCCGCTGCGTTTTTCAGAAAGTTTAAAAGGTTAAACTTGTTTTCTTGTGTTCTAACAAACCCATCACCAACATCATCTTATATGCTACCCTGACAACTCACAAAAGGGCCTGTTGGATCTAGAAAGGCTGGTGCAACCAAAACCAAATCACTTAGACTATTTTGGTACAACTAATAAAGGACTTCCGAAGCTAAGTGTGGAACTTGCGAAGGAAAAAGGAGTTTTTCCGAAGACAAAGTGTAAAACTAATTTCTGAAGGAAAACTCTAACTTCCGAAGACAAAGTATTTACTTCCGAAGATCAAGACTTAAAGTGATAGATCAGAAGTCAACTTCCGAAGTATGAAAGAAGTCCTCAAGCCTCGGAAGTACAGAAGCCTCTTCCGGAGTATAAGTGGCTTTGGAAGAACTTGTTCTTCCGAAGCCAACTTACCTTCGGAAGATACTACTATTATCCAATGGACATAAGTATGGTCTCCCTGAAACTCCCCGCTGCAGACCTCTGGTATACTGCATGGCGTTTTCTCAAAAGCCATGTAGTTGACCATACTTTATTCCACTGTTTACCTTTATAAGCTAGTACAGTTGCCAACTTTAGTTGGTGACAAAAGGTAAGTTATGGACATATCATGACTACCATATCTTAGATAATACTTTATCTAAGATACCTTAACTTTAGCATTGTAGTATATGCTTTAGTTTTAGATTTCCAAATGGTATCAAAGTATATCCGGCTATAGGATCTAGTATATATAGTTTCTCATTGTAACTCATGTTTCATGCTTGTAAGAGTCTTGTAATACTTTGAGTTGAGAAGTAATATATACAAGTGCCTTGAAAATTATTTATGTGTGTTCTTTTTTACTTATTATATTATTATCAACTCTTATAAGAGATTCTAATTCATCCGATTTGAGTGTTATATAAGTGAGTTTGAGAGAAATCCAAGTGTTTAAGTGACAAACCCGATCCTGCAGGCCCTTTCATCACCTTCCCAGAGACTCCAAGGGAAAGCTACACTCAAGGAAGTCCTTTCCAAGAGACAAGTTCTACTCATGCTTTTGTCTCTGCTGATGAATCCTCAAGAAACTTTCTCTTCACCCTTGAAGATTTGGACTGTATCCATCCAGATGATATGGAGTACATGGAGATAGTCCAGCAGATGGCTCTTCTCACTCACAGAGCCTGGAAGTTCTGCAAGAGGACAGGGAGAAAGTTTCCAAGCAATGAAGCCAGTGGAAAGTTTGGGCTGGATAAAAGCAAAGTAAACTGTTACAACTGTAACCAGATAGGACACTTTGCAAGAAAATGTAAGGCACCAAGGACAAATGGAGGCCAAGCACAAATCAGACCAAACTACACTAAAAAAGCCCCCCCCCCCCCAGAATGAGAAGCCAAAGCAGCAAGCTGCAGTTGCTGTTGAAGAAAGAGGCTTTGACTGGAGCTTTCAGGTAGAAGATGCATCACCAAATCAAGCACTCATGGCACACCACGATGAAGCCAAGGTATTGGAACATCTTTGTACTCCTGAATGCATTGCTAAAGTCAATAGATACAGGTCCTATAACTTAGAAATGAGATCTGATCTTGAGTCCTTAAATATCTTAAAAGCTGATTTTAAAAGAGCTGAAAATGATTATAAACTAAAGATAAAGGACTTAGAGAAAACCATTTCAACTCTTATACATGAGCATACAAACTATGGGACTCAGATCAAAGACCTTATTACTATGTTAACTGAATGCCAGGCTGAGCTTGTGATCAGCAAAGCTAAGGCAGGAAAATGTGTTCTTGAAGAAGAGACCTTCAAAAACATAATATCCTCATCCTTGCATGCAAAAGTTTGTTATCAAAATAAGCAAAGACTAGGATCTTGTGAGATAGCTCCTCCACACACAATCTTGTCTGTATGATCTCCTAGGTGTGGAACTTGTGAAGATGAGCTTCCCCTCATAGATCTTGTGACTGAAAAGGATGAAGAGGAGATGGTGGAGAATGCCTCTAAGAAGAATGAAGAAGAGCATTCTAAGAAGGGTCACCATCCCTCTGAGTAGAGCAAAACTATTGGGATGACCAAGTCAAGAAAAATGAACTTGATCAGGAAGGCCAAAAGAAAGTCCAAAAAGTCTTAAGAGATCAAGGCCACCTTCAACTCTACACAGAAACAAGTCTTCATCTCTGCAGGATTTGAAGTGGTGAAGGCTGAAGACACCAACTTGAACTCCATAAACAAGAGTTATGGTTCATGTCCAAAACATCCCATTATCAAGAAGAAGGCTGATCAGTTGTGCACCACTGTTGTACAACCTGAACCATCCAGCTCCAAAGGTAGTTCCATTCCCACAAGAACTGCCACTGCATCTGCAAAGATGAAGATGGAGAAGGAAAGTGATCATGTTCAGCCTTGTTTACAAAGAAAAACTCCTAGAAAGAAGAAAATGGACTGTGTTATGTGTGGGAGTACCTCTCATCTTGCTAAGGATTGTGTTTACAATCCAAATAGTACTCTCCACATGACCAAGAAAGAAACTTCTAAGAGTTTGGAAAAGAAGAAACAAGCTTCGGAAGGAAAATATGTTTCCTTCGGAAGCTCCAAAATGAAGAAGAAGACGAGTGGAAACTTGCCTTCAGATGAAAATTTGGTCTCGGAAGAAAGGAATACTTCCGAAGCACTGAAGCCTGCTGCAGTGAAAGCAAGATTTTCCGAAGCTCCAGTCATCAAAACTTTTGAAGTCATCAAAACTTCCGAAGTATTGAAGGTCAAGTCTAATCTTCCAAAGGTGGTGTGGAAGTCAAAGAAAGACCAAGTGGCTGAAAGTTCTCCATCAACATCAGCAAATGATCCTTCTAGCATGACTATAGGATCAATTACTGTTGCATTGTCTTCAACTTCTTTTGATGAGTGCATGACCAATGAGGCTTTGGTTTCCAAATGTAACTAACCATCTCTTTTGTGCACGAACAGCTCAAGACAAACAGAAATGTATGGATCATTGACAGTGGCTGTTCCAGGCACATGACAGGCAATAGGTAACTACTCCAAAAGTTTGAAAGAATTAATGAAGGACCAGTGGCTTTTGGAGGAGATGCAGGAGGTTACATTACAGGAACGGGCAAGGCCACAAATGGTAAGCTCAGCATTGAGAAGGTAAACTTTTTCAAGGAGCTTGGATACAATCTTCTGAGTGTATCTCAATTTTGTGGTCAGAGTCATAACATGCTCTTCATTGAGCATGAGTGCATTGTTCTCATGCCCGGGGTGGTCATTCCTCATGAGCACATCCTGCTTAGAGCCCCCAAGAAAGGGAACATGTACAAGATGGATTTGCAAGAAACATCTCCCTCAGTAAAAGTTTCATGCTTTATGTCTAAAGCAAATAATGATGAGTCTTACCTCTGGCGTAAAAGAATGTGCCATGTAAACTTTAAAAACATGAATAAATTAATTAAGAATGATTTGGTAACTAGAATACCAAAGAAATAGTTTACAAGTGATGACCACTGTGTTGCATGCCTGAAGGGGAAGCAACACAAGGTATCTCACAATCCAAAGGAAAAAAATTCCATCATTAATCCCCTACACTTATTACCTATGGATCTCTTTGGCCCCAACAGTGTAATGAGTCTAGGAAGGACTTCTTAGTGTTTGGTGATCACAGATGACTTTACAAGATTCACTTGGGTTTTCTTTCTTAGAACTAAGAATGAGACCCTTGAGATTATGAAAAAATTCATCTTAAAGATTGAAAATCAATGTGATCACAAGGTCAAAACCATAAGATGTGAAGCTTTTACCAGCAGATCAATGACAAATCCTGTGAGAATGTTTCAGGATCCATAGATATACTACTTACAGGTGATCCTGACCCAAGATTTGACCTAAGAAGACCTTCAAGTTACACATCTTCAGCTCCAGTGGTAGCTAATCCTACAAATGAAGCTTCTACCAGCACATCAATGACAAATCGTGCTGATACTTTTGATGTGCCTTCAAATTCCAGCTTAAAGGCACAAAACTCAGAGGAAGGAGCTTAAAATGTTGGAGAATATGGTGGTGGTGAAAGTTATCAGGAATTTCTTGAGTCTGATAACCACTCCATTGAAAACAACATAAATGATGTCACACACTCATTGAATCAAGTCAATCTTGATAAGTGTGCTGATGTGGAGGGTGAATCTTCCTTGCCAGATCAGAATTTTTCAAATTTAGATCTGTCTAAGCAACTTGATGTGATCCCTCAGCTGAGGATCTACAAGTCTCATCCTACAACAAACATCATTGGAGATGTTGATTCAGGGGTGAGAACAAGAGGACAAACTCATGAAGCAAATGTTTGTCTTCAGTCTTGTTTCTTGTCCCAGGTAGAGCTAAAGAAAATTGATAAGGCTCTAAAGGATGGCAGTTGGGTTGATGCTATGCAAGAGGAGCTGCTTCAATTCAAAAGGCAAAAGGTGTGGAACCTATGTCCTCTTCCTCAAGGGAAGACTACCATAGGAACCAAATAGGTTTTTTGGAATAAGAAGGATGATAGAGGACTTGTCATCAAGAACAAGGCAAGACTTTTCTTTATGGGGTGATTGATGAAGAGGTGTATGTCAGACAACCACCTAGGTTTGCAGATCCTGATCATTCTGATTATGTCTGCAAGCTTGATAAAGCTCTTTATGGGCTGCACCAAGCACCAAGGAAGTGGTATGAGACTCTATCTCAGTATCTCCGTCAACATGGCTACAAAAGGGGTACTATAGATGGAACTCTCTTCATCAAAGGAACATGAAATGACATAATGCTAGTTCAAGTATATGTAGATGACCTTATCTTTGGGTCAACTAATCCAAAGCTCTACAAAGACTTTGAGAAGTTGATGAAAGACAGGTTTGAAATGAGTGCCATGGGGGACCTCAATTTCTTTCTAGGAATTCAAGTGAAGCAAGTTGACAATGGCATCTTCATAAGTCAGTCAAAGTATGTAAAAGACATACTTAAAAGGTTCAACATGACTGATTGTAAGGTTGCTAAGACACCTATAGCCAGAATTCACTCCCTTGGACCTGATCTTGAGGGGGATTGTGTTGATGAGCATCTCTATAGGGCAATGATTGGGTCTCTTATG
The DNA here is from genome assembly GCA_025215565.1 of Flaveria ramosissima. Taxonomy (NCBI): domain Eukaryota; kingdom Viridiplantae; phylum Streptophyta; class Magnoliopsida; order Asterales; family Asteraceae; genus Flaveria; species Flaveria ramosissima. Next base: position 57,291,969 of record CM046039.1, read on the forward strand.
TACCTCACTGCTAGCAGGCCAGATATCATGTTTGCTACATGCTTTTGTGCAAGATATCAAGCAAACCCCAAGATGTCATACCTGGTCACTGTCAAAAGAATTTTATGATATCTCAAACGTGCTCCATCACTTGGCCTTTGGTATCCAAAGAATTTTGACTTTAATCTATATGCTTATAAAGATAGTGACTATGGTGGTTGCAACATCACTGCAAAGTCTACATTAGGGGGATGTCAATTTCTTGGTGGAAGAGTAGTCTCTTGGCAATGTAAGAAACAATCCTGTGTTTTTGCATCAACTGCAAAGGCTGAATACATTGCTGCTGCAAGCTGCTGTGCTCAAGTGCTTTGGATTTAAAATCAGATGCTGGACTATGGATTCAACTTCAAGGAGACACCCATCCACATAGACAACAACAGTGCTATCTCCATCATAGAAAATCCTGTGCAGCACTCAAGGACAAAGCATATCAATATTAGGTATCATTTGATTAGAGATAACTTTGAAAAGGGATTAATCAAACTAGTCAAAGTTAACACAAATGAACAGTATGCTGATATGTTCACCAAAGCTTTTGATGAGCAGAGTTTTAAATATCTTGTATCCGCTATTATGATGATTAACTTTGAATAGCTTTTATTAAAACTTAATCATATTTATTTTTAAAACATGTGTGTCCTAAGTTGTCTATTTCATCACCTTCATAAGCCCTTGTTTTCTTTGGAACAAAATCTTTTCAAAAGACTTTTCTTAGATTTTTTGAAAATTTTGATCTTTTTTCTTTTCGGAAGATTTAAAATTACATTTGGAAGAAATTTATGTCTTAGTAAACTAATAATTGCTTTAGTAATTTTACCTTCGGAAGAAATTTCTGTAATATCTTCCGAAGCTTAAAATCAACTTAAGTACCATGTATGTTTCAAAAAACAAGTTTCTTCCGAAAGCAATTTACCTTCGGAAGTTTTTATTCTCCTTAGAATAAAAATCTCTGAGTGTAAATTCTCTTTCGAAGCAAGATTCTCAAAAACCTTTGAAATATCTTCCGAAGCCAATTTGCCTTCGGAAGCTTTTTTTTTCAGAACTTCCGAAGCAAATAACCTTTGGAAGATTTCTTGACTTTCTAAAAAACTACTTTTTGGGCAAAAGTAAACTACTTTTCAGAGGTGGGACCGACATCCGGCTTTCAAAGTTTATCCTGTTTCATTAACTTTGTCTCAAATTCTTTTCACATATATACCCAACACTTCCCCCCTCTTTCACTATCTTCTTCAATTACAATATTCCTCAAACCTAAATTCTCCCAAACCACCTTTGTTCTTCATCTTTCTTCATCCTTAAGCTTTTCAAATGGCCAACCTAAATCGCAGAAACAACCCAGATTTCTCTATGCAACTTCACAGGCAACACAACCAGGTTGCTCTGTTAAGCCCTGAGAAAGATGAAAGTTTCTTAAAGATTTGCCGTTTCTTAGCTCTATCTAACTACTTCACCTCCCTAACCATTGATCCTACTCTCTATGAGGATCATCTGCTTGAATTTTGGAAGAACTGTCAAGAGGTCATTATGGATGAAGGCGTTGTCTGCCATAGTGCAAGGGAGGACAATCTTCATCACTCTGGCCATCATCAACACTCACTTGCAGTTGGATGATAAAGAAGGTGAGTTGTCCTTCCTAAAAGAAGCTGTAAATCATTCCTTTGAGCAGATGGGGTATGAGGGAGATTTCTCTATAGAAAACCTTCAAGAAAGGGAAGGTCTCATCCTAGTGGAAATACCTGCTTCATGTGGTTATCCACAGCTTGTCAAACAAGCATGGAGGGTGGGGCCAGATTCCTGAAGTTCTCTCCTTCATAGTGCATGGAATAGTTTAAGGGGTCAAGTTCAGGTACTCTCAGTTTGTTTATACAAATTTGCTTGCTAACTTCGACTCCTTAGAGTATAATATGTTTCCTAGATATGTTCAACACATTCTCAACTGTGAACTGGGCTCACAGTTGAGGGAAACAGATATTATTCCTAAATTAGGACAGATGAAGCCCAACATCTTTAAAATTATGAAGAAGCCAACTGTAGGTTTCTCAGGGGTAGAAACAACCCTTGTACCAAAAATGTTAGAGCTCATTGCTCAAGGTGACAACCTAGCAAAAAAAACTAGTGTTGAACCCACACCTTCTACCTCCCAACCACCAAAAAGACTACAAATCACCTTCACCTACCAAAGAAAATCCAAACGAATCCCTGATCAAGCTATTGAGTCTGTGCAGGCCCCCATACACTCATCCATACAGGAGGAAGTGGACACTAGAGCTCCCACTTCCCCTGAGGAGCAAACCACTCCCATCTCTTCAAGAATCACGGATGAGGTTCCTCATGCTCACTCTGATGAGCTCACTAGCCCAACTGACTTAAGCCTTCACTCTGAGTCTCAACACTCAAGTGAACAACCTTCAGGGGACAGTTACCATCCCCAGCCTTTAGACTTAAATCAACCCATTCCCTACCTCTCATTCTATACTGATGATGACTTAGGTTTCAGTGGGTACCACTAGTCTGTCTACTCTTCCCCTACTCAAAGAGAGATGAGTACTCCTGAGTCTCCTTTATCTAGCCCACATCAGTCACCCATCACTGAGGTGGATACTTCTGAACCTAATAAGGATGTCCATATGGAAGAGGCTCTCACTTCTGCAAGTAATTACATCATTAAGACCTCAACCATGGCAACTCAGGCCATTGACACTTCAACTGAGGCTGTCAATGTGCAAAGGAAATTCAGCAGCCAAGAACCTGAAGCTGATGGTGAGAGAGAGGACCTTAGTCCAATCCTCTCATCCCCCAATGATTCTTCTGATGAAGATGAGGGGAGTCTGAGACTAAAGGTGCAAAAACTGTCAAAAACACGGTCCTATTTATTCTCTAAGGTTAGTCACCTTGAATCTCAGGTGACTACCCTGTAAAATAGGGTCAATGATCAGCAACTTGAGATATCTTATCTCAGGGAAAAACTAGTTGGGAGACCTTTAAGGGGAGCTCAACCAAGAACACAAGAACCTGTGAATATGATTGACCTAAATCCTATCTCACCTATGCAAGAGGGTGATGCTACCACAAAGGGGGAGAAAGTCACTACAATCACAGAACCTGGGAGTTCTTCAAGGAGTATGGACATTGAGGACTCACCATCCTCACTTGCAATTATGCATACTCAGTAACTTCCTCAAGTTTACATTGATGGGATATTATAGACTCTATCATTAGGAGTCTCTTTGAGGAAGGCATTGCAAGGGCTATGTCATCCCCACCTCAAGGAACCTCAAAATACATTATTGGGTGGAGGTATGATGCTGATAGAAGAGCCCTCATTATTCATAGAGTTCAAGGGCAGCAAGAAGTGTTTAATTTTTAGACCTTGAACTACTATGAAGGTCTTGACAGGATCAACATGCCACTTGTCAATCCAAGTCAATCAAGACAAGCTGACAGGTTAGCACTCAGGATTCGAGAAAAAATTACTAAAGAGTTCAGCCTTAGAAGGAGACAAAGACAATCAGGTAATGTCATTGGTAAACTGGATGTTGAGGCAGACCCTGAGATTAGCTTCAAAGGGAAAACCTTGGCTGAAGGCCTAGTGATAGAGCCTGAGAGCCCTGTCGCACCAACAACTGCTTCAGAAATTCATTCCCTCAGTGAAACACCTGCTGGTGAAGGTGTCTCACAACCTCTCTCTAGCAAGAGCTTAGATGCTACACCAAGCAATGAATGCCAAAGCTCTCTCCACCCTGTGTCATAAAGGTCTGTGGGTGACAAAGGGAAAAGGATTCTAACTCTTGAGGGGGTTGAGGAGGAGGAGAGAGAGAGGAAGAGGAAGCTAAGGGGAGAAAGTTCCTCTGAGTCTTCAGGATTTATGCAAGCTGCAATTAGGGCTACCCCCAGTCAAACACTCAAGATGATGAGTTAAGGGCAGTCAGGACTACTTACCTGCAGACCAGGAACTATGACATAGATGAGATTATATCTCTGACATTATAGCAATTAAATGAACAAGCTGACATGGAAGTGTCAAGAGAGATGAAGGAAGCAGAGGATGCAAGGCTACTTCTCCAATTCAAAGAGGAGAAGAGACAGAAAAGGTTATACAAGCATGTTCCAACTCTCTCCCCAGTTCAAGAAAGCCCTATGCAAGAGGCTGTGGCAGTTACACAAGAACCTCAGGTAGACAAGGAAACAGATAGGCAAAACATGATCAACTATCTGAGTGTCATAGGTCTCTACCAGGCATCTGCACTTCTTCCCTTTTCCTTTGAGTACATTGAGTTTGAGTATCTCAAACAGCTTGAACTTTAAGTGCTCAAAGAACAAAAGGCAACAAAGAAAAAGATGAGGGAAGATGTTGCAAAGTCAAGGGCCATCATCCAAAAGAGTATGAAGAAGTCTGCTGACAGACAAAGGATGATGAGCTTCTTGAAGCTGTTTGGATTCTTCGGAAGGAGACTTGGCCCTATGTCTCTATCCACAATGGATGAGCATATCATGGTAATCAAGCAGAAGATCAAGAGTGGAGAGCTGATTGACTTACACTCCCCTCCAAGTCAAGTCCCACCTTTAGTGGAGCATAAGGTTGAACAACCTGAGACAACACAACCTGGACCTTCTGCTGAGCCTCAGCAAACTTCATCTTCTGATCCACAGCAGGGTCAAACTCCCTCTCCTTCTGAACCTGTGAGGGAGGAACACCCAACTGAGAAAGACAAGACTGATCAACAAGGTGCTGCAGACCAGTCTTCTCAGTTGAAGTCTTCTAAGAAAAAGAAGAGGATGGATTCTAAACCAAAGTTAAAGAAGAAGAAGAAGCCTGAATCATCCACCTATACACCTCAAGCTGAGTCAGAGAAACCTAAGGAAGTGCATGAAGAGGCAACCCAATCAACTCCAATTCAAGTGGCTCCTCTTGCAGCTGAGTGAACCATCTTATCCTGGACCTTCACAACTAATCCAGAAAGATGGCATGTGATCAGAGATTAAGGTGTTGAGAATGTCTATACATGGCAAGATGTAATCAACTTACCTCTACATGATCTCTTTGAGATGAGAAGATATTATGAGAGTCTAAGTGAGCCTAACCATCTGATGAAGAAGGGTATGGTCATCATCATCCTAAGGACTGTCAACATCTGAAGATCTTTTAAATATTTTGGTAGCATCAGCCTAGGGGATGTTTGTAAGGATTCCTATAAGTCTGATGCAACCAATACATCCAAAGTCTCTCTGCATGCATGCACTGAAGAAGAGAAGTAGAAATGCTTCAGAAGTTTTACACCATGCACTAGAAATATTCTTAGTGTAAAATCTTCCAAAGCCAAAACCAACATATTTCGAAGCCAAAAGTGAAGTCTTCCGAAGCTTCAAAGACAAAGTCTTCCGAAGCCAAAGAGTGAAGACAGATTTCTTCCGAAGACTTTTAGAGACATGCTTTTATCTGATGTACTTTACCATAAAGCTAGACCACCTTTCCGCTGCAACTCTGTAAAGTCACCAACTTACATGAGGTTGTGAAAGGTCCATGCTTTTGTTAACTGTACATTGAGGTCTTGAGTCCATGTTGTCTACTTTATGTACTTATATCCTTTTTGTAATATATTAGGATGTGAGCTATGACATGTCATAGTCACTAGTCAAAAGGCAAATCTGCCTTTTGACTCTACATTTGATTTTGTAGTTGTCAAGTTAATTGATCCAGCTAGCTTTCAAAGTATGGCCGGTTGTAGGATGTAGAATAAAGTATCTCAAGTACTTGTAACTTTGATCGTATGCTTTTTAACATTTGTAATAGAACTTGAGAAGCAATATACAACATTCTTGAAAAAATTACTTGTGTTGTTTGCCATCTTGTTTTGTCTCATATTTACTTGTGTTCTTAGTATCTTTCACAAAGTTAACCAGTTACCTATTTGATTTGTTAAGTGTTCTAAGCAACTCTCCTCATTGTGTTGTTGTGTTGTAAGTGCATACCCTTCACCAGTCCTACACTCTTGCACAGTGCTTTCTTGAACTGGGGAGAGAGTAGGAACATGCTTGAATAACCTTTTCCGTCTCTTCTCCTCTTTGAATTGGAGAAGTAGCCTTGCATCCTTTGCTTCCTTCATCTCTCTTGACACTTCCATGTCAGCCAGTTCATTTAGTTCCTCTAAGGGAAGAGATATGATTTCATCTGTGTCATAGTTCCTGGTCTGCAGGTAAGTAATCCTAACTGCCCCCAACTCATCATCTTGAGTGTTTGGTTTGGGGGTTGCCCTGATTGCAGCTTTCATAAAGCCTGAAGACCAAAGGAACTTTCTCCCCTTAGCTTCCTCTTTCTCTCTCTCTCTTCCTCCTCAATCTCCTCAGGAGTTAGAATCATTTTCCCTTTGTCACCCACAGACCTTTGTGACACAGGGTGGAGAGAGATTTGGCCTTCATTGCTTGGTGTAGCATCCAAGCTCTGGCCAGAGAGAGGTTGTGAGACACCTTCACCAGCAGGTGTTTCACTGAGGGAATGAATTTCTGAAGTAGTTGTTGGTGTGACAGGGCTCTAGGCTCTATCACTAGGCCTTCAGCCAAGGTTTTCCCTTTAAAGCTAATCTCAGGGTCTGCCTTAACATCCAGTTAACCAATGACATTACCTGATTGCATTTGTCTCCATCTAAGACTGAACTCTTCAGTAATTCTATCTTGAATCCTGAGTGCTAACATGTCATCTTGTCTTAATTGACTTGGGTTGACAAGTGGCATGTTGATCATGTGAAGACCTTCATAGTAGTTCAAGGTCTAAAAATTGAGTGCTTCTTGCTGCCCTTGAACTTTTTGAAGAACGAGGGCTCTTCTAACAGTTCCTTGAGGTGGGGATGACATAGCCCTTGGAATGCCTTCCTGAAAGAGACTCCTAATGACAGAGTCTATAATGTCCATATCAATGTGAACTTGAGGAAGTTGCTGAGTATGCACAATTGCAAGTGAGGATGGTGAGTCCTCAATGTCCATACTCCCGGAAGAACTCCCAGGTTCTGTGATTGTAGTGACTTTCTCCCCCTTTTTGGTAGCATCACCCTCTTGCATAGGTGAGCTAGGAGTTAGGTCAATCACATTCACAGGTTCTTGTGTTTCTGGTTGAGCTTACCTTAAAGCTCTCCCAACTAGTTTCTCCCACAGATAACATATCCCAAGTTGCTGATCATTGACTATTGCTGGGTAGTCATCTGAGATTCAAGGTGACTAACCTGAGAGACTAAATAGGAGCATTTTTTTGATAGTTTTTGCACATTTAGTCTCAGATTCCCCTCATCTTCATCAGAAGAATCATTGGGGGATGAGATGATTGCACCAAAGTCCTCTCTCTCACCACCAGCTTTAGGTTCTTATTTGTTGGATTTCCTTTGCACATTGATAGCCTTAGTTGAAGTGTCAATGGGCTGAGTTGCCATAGTTCCGGTCTTAATGATGTAAGCACTTGTATAAGTGAGAGCCTCTTCCATATGGACCTCTTGAACAGAGTCAGGAAGATCCACCTCAGTCATTGGTGACTGATATGGGCTAGACAAAGGAGACTCAGGAGTACTCATCTCTCTTTGAGGTTGGGAATGGGTTGATTTAAGTCTAAAAGCTGGGGATAGTAACTGTCCCCTGAAGGTTATTCATTTTAGTATTGAGACTCAGAGTGAAGGCTTAAGGCAGTTGGGCTTGTGAGCTCATTAGGGGGAGCATGAGGAAACTCACCAATGATTCTTGAAGAGATAGGAGTGGTTTGCTCCTCAGGGGAAGTGGGAGCTCTAGTGTCCACTTCCTCCTGTATGGGTGACTGTATGGGGGCCTGCACAGACTTTATAGCTTGAGCAAGGGTTCTTTTGGATTTTCTTTGGTAGGTGAGGGTGATTTGTGGTCTTTTTGGTGGTTGGGAGGTAGAAGGTGTGGGTTCAACACTAGCTTCTGTTGCTTGGTTGTCACCTTGAGCAATGAGCTCTAACATTTTTGGGCAAAGGCTATTTCTACCCCTGAGAAGCCTACAGTTGGCTTCTTCATAATTTTAAAGATGTCAGGCTTCATCTGTCCCAATTTAAGAATATTATCTGTTTCCCTCAACTGTGAGCCCAGTTCATAGTTGAGAATGTATTGAATATATCTAGGAAACATATAATACTCTAAGGAGTCCATGTTAGCAAGCAAATTTGTATAAACAAACTGAGAGTACCTGAATTTGACCCCTTGAATCATTCCATGTACTATGAACGAGAGATCCTCGGGAATCTAGTCCCACCCTCCATGCTTGTTTGACAAGCTGTGGATAACCACATGAAGCATGTATTTCCACTAGGATGAGACCTTCCATTTCCTGAAGGTCTTTACAGAGAAATCTCCCTCATAGCCCGTCTGCTTAAATGAATGATTTACAGCTTTCTTTGAGAAGGACACCTCACCTTCTTCCTCATCCAGCTGCAAGTGAGTGTTAATGATGGCCGGAGTGATGAAGATTTTCCTCCCCTGCACTGTGGCAGACTTCAAGATGAATCACACTTCAACATCAATCTTTAATTGAAAAACAAAAATAAAGCTAATTAAATAAAAATACAAAAGAAAATAAGTACAAAAACCTCAGGTTGCCTCCCGGAAGCGCTTGTTTATTAATGAGTCATTAGCTTGACTCGGCCATACATGCAAAACATTTTATGGCAAGTAATGGAACAAATTAACAAACGGATGGCTTATGATATTTGAAAGTTATCCACCCCATTTTATTTAGTGCATTCACCACCAATTAATAAAGAAACTAATGGTAAACACAAACATGATGCAACCGGGTCGTGCCACCAGCACTTGTATTTTCCCGCACCAAAAATGATACAACATATGTAATGAAGGAGGCGATCATCCTGATAATATGTTGTTGATTTGCATTTTTAATGAAAGGACGTCGCACTTTCATCGTTCGTTGGTCTGTGAGGTAGTTTGCCCTTTCTCGTGATTCATTTGAATTATGTGATGAATCATCATAATGCTCAATCATGAGACAACTATCTTTTGTGCAAATATGAGGATCAAGTATCACCGTGGTCATTGGTTCATTAGTGAACCCATCCACTTGAAAATCTTCTTCTTAGTGCGGTTCTCCTTTGATCACCATGGTTGGCTTCACATAAAGTAGTGCTTTTAAGTCATCAAGGTCTCTAAACGCATCGAACCATCCTCCTTTCCCTTCAACAAGAGGTATGCTGACCAACTCATCTCCAAACTCGTTCTCCCAAAATGGAATTGTGTGATTTGTAGTTTTCCCATCAAAGAGATTACGGAGGACCACTTCCATTTCATCCAAGAGCTCCTCACATTGTTCTTTCCTTTGAAATTCCTCTACATCTTGCTCGTCATTACACACAGGGAAAATTTAATTGTCACTCATCAAACTCGAATGTGTTTTGAACTAGAGGTGGCATTTGTGCTTCAACCATTATTGTCTCCAATTCTGATTCTTGATTTAACACATCAAAGTATATAGCAGGTTTGGCTTCAATTCCATCCTTCTTTTCTAAATCAATGCTCGGATCTGTGTTGTAAGATGAACTCTCTTGTAGAAGCTGGACATACATCTTGTTAACTTCAACACTAAACACCTCTAATCTACGACGTGGTTCAGCGAGTTCATTAGCATAGCTTTCTTGTTGCTCAACCTCATCTTGATTACAACTAATGGTAGGTTGTGAAAACATATCAATTCCTTGTTGCAACAACTTATATAATAATGGACGGGGTTTGGTTTGGAATGGCGTTATGGTAGACTACTCAAATGGTTGTGAATAAGGATATGAGTCTTCATAATAATTTATGGGGTACCCCTGAAAATACTAACACTCTAGTGTGTAATTACGTCATCCACATATCTCGCACCAAATACCCTCATGGTAATCGCCATGATTAAAATTGTATCCACCATAGTAACTCCTGTAGTCGCGATCCATGAAAGTCACTATAAAGAACACTCAAACAAAAAGATCACGGGCACCAGATAGAAATAAAATACAAATAAAAATACAAAATAAACACAAACATAAAAAGAATCTAAAATATACACAAATGGTTAAAGTAGCAACTTTGATCTTTCTTGAAATCACCGTGTCCCCGGCAACGGCGCCAAAAACTTTATGTGTGTAAAGTATATATATATATATATATATATATATATATATATATATATATATATATATATATATATATATATATATATATATATATATATATATATATGATATGATATGAAAATAAACGATTATCACCTTTAGACTAACTACACACAATAGGCAAGCGCACCTATCGTATAGTAGTATAGCTTGAGGTAAGAACCGAGTATCGATCCGTGGACACAATGGCTCCCAATACTAAATCATCATCACTATTTAACCGATCAATTGAGTTTGGATTTGTGAATATTATAATTAACTAAAACGATTAGCAATTGAAACTAATAAATTAAGAAAGTAAAGACGAAGATACACAATCAATTAAAGATATCACTTGGACTTTGATTCCACTTAGCATAGAATTAACAACTAGCACAAACTCAAGGTGAGACCATTTTTTACACATGAAACATGGAAGTAGCCTAAACCTCCATCAAGGATATCTGCACATATAACCATTTGGAAAGATAGAACGATAAATATACAATAGCCACCTAAAGTTATGCCATGAAGAACTAACGATACAATTATGTCAATGTTAAATATGAATTAGACTCCCGTTAGGGTTACCTAATGTTAGTTTTCTAGAAAGATTAACATGTTGTCTTTATGTGTCTTTTTACTATTTGTAATAGTATAGGGACTAGTTTTCTAATTTGTTAGTTCCATGTGTTTCATTATAAATAGCTTAGACTTGTTGCAGGTAGTGAGAGAGACGAGAGTAGTGACGAACAACAGATTCATAACTGCTTACTTACTTTGTAATTGTCTTTGCTTGATATTAATGAAACTATGAATTTTGTTGATATCTTGCTTGATTTGATTACTTTGTTTGGATTTATTTTAATTGTGTTCATACATCATCATAGATTGGTACATTTGATCCTATCAAATGGTATCAGAGCTCATATGATCCTATCAAATGGTATCAGAGCTCCCATTGATCCCATCAAATGGTATCAGAGCTGTAGGTTTGTCAAACTTTCAAACTCAAAAAGTTCACTGAATCTGTGATTGATAGACAATTCAATTGAAAATTTGTGGATTTCAGATGTGTTTCATCCTCAGAAACATGTTTTGAACCACAATCAGTAGTTAAATTCATCAAATTCGAGATAATTTGTTGAATTTGTGTTTGAAAAGTTCACTATTTTTCGAACTGAAAATCACAAAATTGATTGATTTGTTGTTGATATTGATATAAATTGATGTTAGAAGAATGATTATCGGTATAAAACATGTCTAACTGGAAAGTTTCAATCCAATTCATCAACTTTTGAAGAATTTCAGAAGATTGAGTCAGTTACATTCATATGAACATGATGAATGTGGCGCTTTAGAGTTGAGGTTTGCTGAAAAATTGTCTGTGTTAGGCGTTTGACTACTGTTTAGTCGCATGAACACTGTTTAGACGTTTTCAGTTTAGATTTTTGACTACTGTTAAAGAGTAAAAGTCCAGACGTATCATCTCTGTTGAGGCGTATTAGAACTGTTTAGACGGTTGATAACTGTTGAGGCGCATTACAACTGTGTAGGCACATTACAACTGTTAAGACACATCAACTTGGGCGTTTTGGAAAATTTTTCTAAGGCATTCCCTAGACGTCTCTCAACTTAGGCGCATTAACTATTTGGGAGTTTGATTACTGTTCACGTATCATCCTTGATACTTAGAATTTTTTTATAAGAAAATTTTTCAAAAACTTTTTCTCATTCTCCAAAAGTAGAAGGTTCTGGATACGCGAGTCCTTTCCAGAAGTGAATGCAGCAAACTGGTCTTTCATTGCTATAGACTTGGTAAACTTAGAACATGACAGATTTACTCGTGCGACTGAGCTATGCGAATGGTCACTCGTGCGAATGAAAGGTACGAATGAATTCAATCGTGCGATTGGATTTAGTCGTGAGAATGAGCAGGACGATTGTAGTCAACCGACTGGAGTTTCTTAGCCGTGCGAATAAGTTATACGACTGAGTTCAGTCATACGAATGAAAGTATACGTATGGGTTCAGTCGTACGAATGGTCCAATCGTGTGACTGAAGACTGCTGTGTTTGTAAAATCGAATATTTTGAACACTTTGACACAAAATACAAATTTTCCAGAAACCCTAATCTGCTGTTTGTTGAAAAATCGAAACTTTAACACATGCAAACGTCAAAAACACTTTTTGAAGCAAAACGGTGACCCTTTTGATAGAAAACGTTAGTTTTAACACCAAAACCAATTGAATCCACGCAAAATCACGAGCCAAAGCTCTGATACCACTTGTTAGGACCGTTTTCGTACGGAGTACTAACAGATTCTGCGTGAGACCAGATCAAATAGTGCGGAATCCTATTTGATTGGCGATCCAATCAGTGAGAACGACAACCTGACCGATCTAACGGCGAAACAAACGTTAAAAATTGATTAGAAATCGATCAGGAACGAACTATGAAGTTGGATAGGTTGTTTAGGACGCTCTAGACGGCTAGGGTTTGTCAATATTGGAAGTCTCTATTTTTCCACGAATTATGTGGTATTTAAAGGTTTCTAGTTTTCATCCATACGACTGAACCATTAGCATGGTTCAGTCGTGCAACTGACTCATGCGGTTGATTCATACGCACAACTGAAGGTTCAGTCGTGCGACTGAGTCAATTAATTCAAAATCTAAGAAAAACAAAAAAATATAAGAATGGTGAAATCAGAAGATTCTGAAAATAGAGTTCCAAAACTTAAAAATAGAGCTGATTTCAAAAATTGGTCTCTTAGGTTAAAACAGCATTTAAATTCCATTGATACTGATCTTTGGAAATCTATAGAGAAATGACCATACATTCCTATAATCACTGATGGGCCTGATAGAGGGTTTGTTTATACTAAAGATTTTCAAGAACCTTATCCTGAAGATGGTCTTCAAGGAGATGATTTGAGAAGAGTAAAGAATGATATCAAAGCATATTCCTTGATGTGTAAAGGACTACCTCTGGAAGTTCTTACAAGGCTTTATGGATATCGAATTGGATACACCATATATAAAGCCTTAAAGACCATTTGTGAAGGAGGCAAGGAGATTCAAAATCTCAAGAAACAAAAGTTGAAAAGGCAATTAAAATTGTTTCAACATTTGTCTGGAGAAACCATAAATCAGATGATGAATAGATTTGTTCAACTTACAACTGAGATGTCAACAGCTGGTATTAAGCCTGATCTTGAAGATCTAAATCTTAGACTACTCAATGCTTTACCCTCATCATGGAAACAAACAGTAACCTTACTAAAGCATACTGTGAAGTTCCCTATGGATCTAGATCTACTCATTGTCAATATAAAGTCCATAGAGATTGATGAAAGCTCAAGGAATAATGATAGAGCATCATCAATTTCTCAGTATCAGTTTGTTGCTTCTCCTGCAAACACTATTAAAAATGCATTCATGGCAAAAAGTGAGAAAATTATAGAAGAAGAGGGAGATTTATATGTTGGAGCAGGATTTTTCACTGATTCATCATTTATTAGTGCTTCTGCTTATACAACTCAGTCTCATTCTCAATCTCTTTCTAAATCTCAGTCTCAAACATCTAATGTTCAAACAGAGACTTCTTCATTTAACTATGCTAACTCTAGCAAAGTTAAAGATGTGATAAACATTCTATTAGAGGATGAAGAGTCTAAAACTGCATTTACTACATTTATGGCTAGTTTTCAAGCATATCAAGGTAGCCTTTTAAATCAATTAGACATTGTTTTGCAGGATTTGTTTGAAATGGATCCTGAAGATGTTAAGGAGATGGACTTAAACTGGCAGATGGTGATGATTGCTTACAGGACACAAAAACACTCATATGTCAATAGGAAGTACAAGCCAAGTGCTAACAAGACTGTTGGGTTTGATAAGTCAAAATCAAGGTGTTTTAACTGTAACAGTTATGGACATTTCTCCAGAGAATGCAAAGCTCCAAGGAATAATGGAGGAAATGCTCAATCAAGTTCTAGCAATCAAAGGTTTCAACCAGCTCAAAAGACTTTTCAAAGGCCTTATCAAAGTCTTCCTATGCCTGAGCTTAAAGATGAAACAAAATCATCTGATGAAACCAAGAAAGCTTTAGTAGTCAGCATTAAAGATGGTTATGATTGGAGTGCATATGCTGAACAGTTTACTAATGATTTAACATCAAGTTTATATCCTTTTGTAGAAATCCAGGAAGAAGATTGGTCAGAAAATAATGATCCAAAGGTGGAAGGTGAGAATGAAGAAGATGACTATGATTGGAGTGACAAATCTGATCCTAAGGAGGATACAAATGAAGTAGCTCTAATGGCACAGTCTGATCAACCTAAGGTTGACACTTCATCTCCAAAATCTGAAACCTTATCTCCAAAATTCCCTGAAATCCCATCTGAAGTGAGAGAAAAACTCTACACAAAATCATGCTATGAACATGTTGAATACTATAGAAACTACTCATATAAAATCTGTGAGAAACTAAAACAAGAAGAGTCAATGCATAATAAAATCTGATCATAAAACAGCAGATCAAAAGATTATTTTCTTCAAACTTTATGGAACAAAACACTAAAAGAATTAGAAATTGTTTCTAAACAATTGGAAGAGATGACCAAAAATCTTGAACAGGAGAACATAGCACATGCTGCTACTCAAATGGATCTTGCTAATGTAAAAAGTTTTAAAATGATTGTACAAAAACTGGTAAGTGAGAGAAAAGATAAACAAAAAGCAGGGTTGGGTTTCACTCATGAACCTATGCCAGAATCTATTACAAACACTTTACTAGAGAACTTTAATACACATGATCATTCTCCTGAGAATAAAGCTAAACTTAAAGCTTTTCAGGTCAAAAACAAGAATTCAGAAGAAGAAGTAAAGGAAAATGTACAAGTTTTTGTTGAAAATGATCAAGAAAAGATAAAAAATGGTCATCCAATCAAGACAAAAACTTATGACCAAAACAAACAAAACAAAACACTTCTGTTCAAATTCATTTTGTATTAGAAGAAATGAAAGTTGAAAGCAAAGATAAAGATAAACAACAGGTAGGAACATCAGAAGATTCAAACACTATTAATCTAAAACAAGTTCAATCTGAAAAAGAATCTTCTTCTGACGATGTTCAATCTGGAAGTAAACCAAGTTCTTCTAAGTCAAAGAATCAAAGAAGAAAAATGAAATCATCAAAATCAAAATTTGAACAAAACGAAAGTTCAGAAAAGTTGATCAAAGCAACAAATTATCATCAAAACTTTAAACCGATAAAATTTGTGTAAGCCGGTTTGTTAAATATGAATTCTCTTCAAAACAACAAGGTAAATACTATGAACAAACCTCACTCTGATCTGAAATCAAGTTCAGATTCTAAGACTTCCGCTGTAGCAAAAAGATTTGTTCCTAATGAATTCAAGAAGGAAGTTCATGTTAAACAGATGCAAAATAATCTGGCACAAAATCAAAATGTGAAAAATGAAAAACAAAGTTTAACTATTTGACACCAAAATCAAATATAGTGTCAATGTCAAAAGTTAACAAACAGTTGTTTTTAACTCCACAAAAGTACTGTGAAATATGTGATATGAAAAATCACAATACTGCTGAGTGCTATTTCAATAAGTACTGTCACATATATGACATGAGAAATCATTCCACAGCAGATTATTATTTTAACAAATACTGTACTTATTGTGATGAGAAGACTCATAATACTGCAAATTGTTATTTTAGAAACAGATCACATACTAGAGGATTTGGAAATTCAAACATGAGCAAAGGTTATGTTAACCCTCAATATATGAGAAATCAAACTGCTGGATTTAAAAAATTAACTAATCAACCTTCTTTAGGTTTGAGATATTTCAAAAAAACAATTATGTGAGATTTAAACAAAATGTGCAAGAACAATTCATACCAAGATCTATAAGAATGACTAATAAAAAAGTTAGTCATTAATACATGTCAAAAATTGATCAATCAAATGGTATGAATGTTCTCAAAAATAACTCAAACAATTTTCAAAACAAGATTGGTAAATTCATCAAGAATAAACCTGATTTTAATAATCTTCATTACAAACAATTTACCATTGTTGATAAATTTAGAAAATCCAAGACCATCTCGGCTTGGGTGGATATCTCAACTTGATTTTCTTGTTGTGCAGGTACGCCCAAGAAGACCACTTAATACATGGTATGTGGATAGTGGGTGTAGCCGGCATATGACAAGCAATCCTGCCTTGTTACAAGATTTTAAGTTAAAGGATGGAACACATGTCACCTTTGGTGGTGATGCAGGAGGAAAAATAACAGGAGAAGGAATAGTATCAAATGTGATAATAAGCTTTGACAAAGTCAACTTTTGTTCACAGTTGAACTTTAATCTTTTAAGTGTATCCCAAATATGTGATAAATCATACTCTGTTCTATTTGATGATTCATTCTGTTATGTTTTGAAACCAGGTTTTCAGATAAGAAAAGATTGGGTAATTGTTACAGCTGAAAGGGATAGAGATGTATACAAGCTGGATATGTCTCAAGTTGATCCTTCAGCTAAAACAACATGCCTAATTGCTAAAGCATCAAATGATGAAAGCCAGCTTTGGCATAGACGTCTCGGACATTTAAATTTCAAGAATATGAACAAGCTTGTATCAAGAAATCATGTCATTGGACTTCCATCTAAGAAGTTTGCAACGACTGATCACTGCTCAGCATGTTTGAAGGGAAACAACCAAGAGCGTCTTATAAGACCAAGCTCATAAACTCAACTTCCAAACCTCTTCAAATGTTACATATGGACCTTTTGGACCAACAAATGTCAAGAGTATTGGACAAAAATCATATTGTTTAGTTATCATTGATGATTATACCAAATTTTCATGGGTTTTCTTTTTGTATGCTAAATCTGAAACGGCTGATTTACTGAAAGAATTTATCATTAATGTTGAAAATCAATTAGAAAATAAAGTGAAAATAATAAGAAGTGATAATGGAACGGAATTCAAAAATGCTAACATTGAAATGTTTTGTGCGCAAAAAGGGATAGCTCATCAGTTCAGTGCTCCCAGAACTCCTCACCAAAATAGGGTTGCTGAAAGGAAGAATAGAACATTGATTGAAGCTGCTTGTTCTATGTTAGCTGATGCAAAAATTCCTATCACTTTTTGGGATGAAGCTATATCAACTGCGTGTTTTGTTCAGAACAGAATCTTAATTGTGAAAGATAAAATGAAAACTCCTTATGAGTTAATGTTTGGCAAAAAACCAAACATAAACTTTCTAAAATCATTTGGTTGTCTTGTTATGATTCTTAATTCAAATGATCAGTTAGGAAAATTTGAAGCAAAATCTGATCATGGATTTTTCATTGGATACTCATCTGTTTCAAAAGCCTATCGAGTGTACAACTCTAGGACGAATATAATTCTTGAAACATTCAACGTTAAATTTCTGGAAAAAATTTTTCCATCAGTTTCAAATGGTCCTGCATGGTTATTTGATCTAGATTCATTATCAAACTCTCTTCAATCTAACTTGTTTAATAAATCAAGTTGTCTTGATTCTACAAGTAAGAATAACTCTAGAGGAGATCTTGGATCTTTCAGTGAGGATTCAGATTCTGATGACCCAGATGATTCTAACTCAGACTACCCATTTTTATCATTTGTCAAGGACTCAACAATACGATTCAATGAAAATAATCATGCTAATACAGCTTCAGATCATTTAGTCTCTTTTGATAAGGAAGACTCACAACCAATTCCTAATGATGGTAATGATTTTGTGCAACCTGAGTCTGGAACATCATCCATCTCTGGTAATGCAGTTGATACTGGTAACTTTGATTACTTTATTAACTCACCGACTCAAGTTCCAAACTTCAATCCATATTCTTCTAACTTGTTACATCAGCTTTCCAACTTAAACCAAACAAATCTAGATGTTAATGTTTAATGTGATGAGATTTCAACATCTCGTATTCACAAGAATCATCCAATTTCTCAGATTATTGGTCCATTGAATGAGAGAACAACAAGGAGTAAATCAGAACAAGCAAACTTGTGCTTATACTCTTGTTTTCTTTCTCAAATTGTTCCTAAAAATGTTACAGAAGCATTAAAAGACAATGGTTGGATAAAGCCATGCAAGAAGAATTACTTCAATTTTGCAAACAAGAAGTGTGAAATTTAGTGGATTTACCTGAAGGAGAAAATGCTATAGGCACGAAATGGTTTTTAGAAATAAAACTGATGATCATGGTGTAGTAATAAGGAACAAAGCGAGACTTGTTGCACAAGGGTACACACAGGAAGAAGGGATAGATTATGATGAAGTGTTTGCACCAGTTGCAAGACTTGAATCCATTCGAGTTTTCCTGGCTTATGCTTCATTCATGAAATTTAAGGTGTATCAAATGGATGTAAAGGGTGCATTTCTATATGGTCCTATCATTGACGATGTGTTTGTGAAGCAACCTCCGGGTTTTGAGGATGCAGAATTTCCACATCGAGTATATAAGCTGAGTAAAGCTTTATATGGACTTCATCAAGCCCCTAGAATTTGGTATGAGACATTATCACAACAGTTAATCCAACATGGATACACAAGAGGGAAAATTCATCCAACTTTATTCATAAAGAAGGATAATGATGATCTCTTATGTGTACAAGTGTACGTTGATGATATCATATTTGGTTCTACCAGTCCAAAATTGTGCAATGAATTTGAAGAAATCATGAAATCTCGGTTCCAAATGAGTTCTATGGAAGAGATTAATTTTTTCTTTGGACTTCAAGTCAAGCAAACTGACAATGGAATTTTTATCAATAAAGAGAAGTTTGTTGACAAGCTCTTGAAGAAATTTAAGTTGCAAGACTGTTAGTCCATACGAACACCAGTATATGTTAACACCAAGATTGAACCTGATCCAAAAGGAAAATCTATTGACCAAACATTATACAGATCAATGATTGGTCCTTTGATGTATCTTACTGCATCTAGACCAGACATTATGTATGTTGTTTGTGTTTGTGCCTGGTATCAATCAGACCCAAAAGAATCTCACTTAATTGTTGTCCAAAGGATATTCAGGTATCTCAAAGGTATACCAGCTTTAGGGCTTTGGTATCCTTACGAGGGTAACTTTGAACTACATGGATATACAGATAGTGATTATGGTGGATGTTGTCAAGATAGAAAATCTACTTTGGGGGGTGTCAATTTCTTGGTCCCCGATTAGTCTCGTGGCACTGTAAGAAACAAACAATTGTCTCTGTTTCAACTGCAGAAGCTGAGTACATTGCTGCATCAGCAGGATGTTCTCAAACCCTCTGGTTGCAAAATCAACTACTGGATTATGGGTTCAATTTTCTTAAAACACCTATTTACATTGATAACACTGCTGCTATGTTCATTACAGTTAATCCTGTTCAACATTCAAAAACAAAACATATCAAAATTCGATATCATTTTCTCAGAGATAACTCTGGAAAAGGATTAATCATATTGATTCAAATTGCAACGGAAAAACAGTTGGCGGATCTATTTACTAAAGCCTTCCTACAAGGACGGTTTGAGTATTTAGTGGAGTCAATTGGTCTTATTAATCATATGTGAATCAAAAGATCATCATAAGTGATCCTCTCAATGTTAATTGCCTGTTTGTATTTTGTGTGTGTGTGTGTTTTTTAGAAAAACCAAATACAAAAGTATAAATCAAAACTCCAAAAAATAGAGTCTTTTTCTAATTGTCAGTTTATTTTTAGAAAAGAATCTGTTTATGCAATATGTGAGAAATGATAGTATATTAGTGAGATCAGTTGCATATTTTACTCATTAATAAAGTCTGACATGATCAGATATGATGTGTAGACAATATCATGCTACTATACTGAAAAAGTAAATTCTTGTGATTACACTAAATCTTTATGCTTGTGTGTATTCATCTGAGTACTTTTGAGATGTATTGGCTTATCAGATTGATTGCTTGTTAAGTTACACCACTCACACCTGATGGTAATGTGATTAATCATGAGATCTGTTACAAGCATCATATCACTTCTTTGTTATGAGTCATCATAGACCTGAAGTGCTGAGATATCCTTTGTTGTAAGTCATTATAGACCTGGATTTTCTCTTTGATGCAAAAGATGCCAATGTACACAATCTATTCAAATGGATAGTTAGAGCTGATCAAATGGTTATCCATGATCATTCTCTATTAATTTAAGTAACATGAACTCTGGTTATACATATGTTTTAGGTAACAAGTTGAGTATGTGTTCTTTCTTCCATGTCTTGATGATAGTTGAGCTCTCTATGTCTCTATATGATTTACATCATGTCATATCAAAATATATCCTAATCAATCCAAGAATTGAAAAAGTAAGTGAGTTGATATTTTGTCAAAAATACTCATTTTCTGTCATTAGATCTTGTGTCTCCTTTGCTGTGATATCACTGACCTGGAACACACTTGATCAGGATTTATTCATTGTCTATGACTATTCACATTTTTTTATTTTAATGTGCTGATCTTCATTGATATGATCTCACTGCAGACATTAATTCTTTTGTTTATATTAGATTTTGATTCTGCTTTCATTTTGATTTTATGCATGTTTTCTGTGTGTGAAGGCAATGTAACAATGAGATGGGTGATCTTATTATGTTACCTTAGAAAACTTATAAGTTGTTCAAACTTAAAAGTTTAGGGGAGTAATAAATGGAAGAGTTTTTCTCAGAAAATCAAAATCAAAGTTAAAATGTTGAATTGAAAGGATGATGCTATATGTTCAAAGTGTATGTGAGTTTGATAATGTAACTTTTGAAAATGATAATATGAACCTATATAAATTTGCAAGTGGAAATGCTTCTTTCAAAAGTTAAAAAATAGATATTTGATTTTGTTTTGAGACTAAAATGAATGGAAAGATAAATTTTTAAAAAGTTAAACAACAAGTGAAGATTTAAAATTGTTAAAAATTAAAATTGAGTGTGCAAAATGTAAAAAGTTCAAATTTGAGGGACTAAAAGGTAAATTTTAGGAAATTCAAAAATATGCTTAAAATGTTTAAATATTAGTATGAAATATTACTGATATGTTTAAACAGTGTGCAGGTGAAAATTTTTGAAAAACACAAGTGCAAGACTCATGAAAGTCAACTCAAAGTCAACTCATGCGCCTAAATAGTGTTCATACGTCTAAATAGGAGCATGGTGAACTTTCAGGAATATACAAGTGTTTGGGCGTTTTTCATATTCCCATGCGCCTAAACAGTTGCAATAAGTCCATGAGTTTAACCAAGTGTTTGGGCATTTTACACAAACTCATGCGCCTAAACAGTGATAATGAGTCTGATTTTAACCAAGTGTTGGACGTTTTAAATGTCTCATGCGTCTACACAGTGTTGAAATGTCTCGAGTTACAAGTTAGACGTTTCAGGAACTTCATGCGGCTGAACAGTGCAAATGCACTTGAATAGTGCAAAAGCGCCTAAACAGTGCTTATGCGTGTGTACAGTGCTCATGCGAGTATATAGATCTCATGTGTCTGAGTCAATACGCACAAACAGTGCTCATACGTCTCATTATTTTGTGAATTTTAGGGTTTCATACACACATTCGTCAAATGAGATGTATAAAAAGAAGCCAATGTTCAAGATCAAGGAAGAACCTGAAGATTTCTTTGAGTGATGAAGATAGAAGATAAAAGCTGAAAATGAAATAGAAGATGAAAGATAAAGCTGAAGAAAAGATAAAAAGAAAACAAGATTGAAGATTTTGAAGACCGAAGACCATGTAAATCTTAGGAGGAGTATTGTTAGTTCTCTAGAAAGATTAACATGTTGTCTTTATGTGTCTTTTTACTATTTGTAATAGTATAGGGACTAGTTTTGTAATTTGTTAGTTCCATGTGTTTCATTATAAATAGCTTAGACTTCTTGCAGGTAGTGAGAGAGACGAGAGTAGTGACGAACAATAGATTCATAACTGCTTACTTACTTTGTAATTGTATTTGCTTGATATTAATGAAACTATGAATTTTGTTGATATCTTGCTTGATTTGATTACTTTGTTTGTATTTCTTTGAATTGTGTTCATACATCATCACAGATTGGTACATTTGATCCTATCAAATGGTATCAGAGCTCATATGATCCCATCACCTAATTCCACAATTTTTTTGAAAGTTAACACGATAAACACATGACAACCACCTCAACTTGCGTAAATAGACAAAACTATAACTACCCTTCAACTCATGAACATCAAACCATGATTACAAATTCAATTCATAACCAATAACAAGAGAGATTCAAGACATACACCATGGTTTTCTCAAATATAAGCATAAGGATACATATTTGCCTAATTTTACTAAACCCCTAATCTTCATTCACTATTCTTAGTCAAATGTCATAAAATTACATATAAAGATGCAATCAAATGAATAAATCTTGTAAGAACATGAGGTTTTTCAACATAACATGCTTACAATACCCACAAGGTTAGACATTTCATCAAACTAGAACAAACACATAACCATTGAAGAATGATCAAGTTTCATCATGAAATTAACATAAACAACACCAAGAATCGTGTACAAGTTGTTAAATCATGCTAAGTTTCATCTAATCCAAGTGATAATAAGATTTTAGCCCATAAGGCTTACAAAAGACACACCCAAACTAAAGAACATGGAAGAACTCATAGTAGATCTAGAGGAATTCAAACCAATTTTGAGTGGAAATGGATGGATGATGTTAGATTCTTCTTAAATGTGTGAAATCTTCAATCTTGGCCTTCTAATCTTCTAAAAACTATTGAGAAATGCTCAAAGACACATATGGTTTGAGGGAGGGTAGGGTTTTGAAAAAAATGAATGTTTTTTTGGAAATGAGGTGTACTAGGGTTATAGACCCGTGCCTGAGTATGGCCATATTTGAAGTGATTTGAGCATATTCCGCATCAAAAATGAGCTTTTTGGAGTTTGACAGCTTATATGGCCATATTCAGCTCAATATGGTCATATCAGAAGCATTTTTCCTTTTGAACTTCTTCAAATCTTGTGTTTTTCTTCACAAAAATCATTTAGCTTCATCCGAAAACTAAAAGTTTCAAATAAGACACGAATTAGTGTCTAAATTATGAATATTGTATCAAATTGACTTAAAATGCCAAGAAATATATAATAAGAACATGTATATTTATTATCATATCATGTATATAATATGTATGTATCTTTTTATGTGTGTGTGAGTCATGCGATGTGTATATATAGGGGTGTGTGTGTATGTTGCGTTATTAGTTTATGAGTTTATTAGAAATTTTACAAGTAGTATTATAATTTGTCTTATTAGAAGGTTTAGTAGGATAATGTAAGATTACCCAAGCCTAATGTGACTTATCATATATTTTACTTAATTGTGTTTTATCTATTTATTTTAAGTAATCAAGTGTAAGGACATATTATTTAATACTTAGTTGGTGAAAGATGTTTTTATAAAAGTTTAGGTCTTTTGATCTATTTTATATTTATATATTTTTAGAACTTAGGATATTATAAATTATTATTTAATTTAAATGTCTAATATTTTATAATTCTTAAGGTCACGTTTATCATGTTTTGTTAATGATCTTAAGTGGTATTAGTTGTTATGGTCTCGCTTAACTGCTTTGCTCCTGCGAACCAGAGTTTATGGCTTTAGAATTGTTAGATTTTCCATATGCTTAATTTCTAGATCAAGGTTCACTTAGTAAATTTTGTTTCTAAGGCACCGGGCCCGAGGCCCATTTGGTCGGTTCAATCATGCCCTATAATCAAAAGATGGCCCATTGACCCATATTGGCTATGTGGGTTGATTCCTATTAAGTTATGTTGCTAATGGCCCAGTTAAGGTTCGATGGTATAACACCCAGCCTCTCAAACCACCATTATTGTCCGCTTTGCCCACTAGGAGCTCACGGATTTGCATTTGGTTGCCTAGGTGAAAACTTTCAAGAGAGATCACCCAACCCTGGACTGCTGCCACCTAAGCACACTTAATTGTGGAGTTCTCCTCTCATCCACAGCCAATACGCCCAAAACGCATGCCTAAAACACGTTGATGATATTAGAGACCAGACATTCCTTATGAACCAGGAATCTCTCCTGTCCATAGCCGATGTGGGATTTCCATAGAGTGTTAAAGATGGGCCCAAGCCAATTTGGGTGAGTATATTGGTGTGGGCATAAGCCCAAAACTATTGGGCCCAATTCATGGCCTCTTAGACCGGGTTTGGTGTCAAAGTGTGGCCCAATAAGGTTTCTAAAAAAATTTCCACGCCCAAAAACACAAGTTGTTACATTCACCAAGGAAGGATATGTGTGTTCATATTCCATCATATGCAAACAATTAATAACCACACTATCTTCCATTTTTATTGAACTATCAGTAATGTCACCAAGTTGAAAAACTCGGTTGATGAGCTCAAATGTGATCATAATATTCTTTCCTCTAAAGTAGCATAGATACATGCCATGTTTTGATTATCTCTTCCATTATTTGTTTTCTTTCAAAACTACCTGATTAGTTTCTCGTAAGAATAAAACCATGTGGGTATAGCTTCATAAACATGATAGTGTTTGAGTCCCTTAATCAAAGAACTAAAAACTCTCTTGTCTTCAGCAACCTCTCTGGTACATGCAACCACGTAATAAGTGGCAACAAATTTTGATAGCTTGGCCGGGTGTAAAGCAAACATAAAACAAAAATCAAATTTTTTTTCAAAAATCACAAAAATTTCCCAAAGTGTAAAATCTTCAAGTTATCGCGAAACCGAATAGTGTTTATAGTTTTGCATAAAGTATCAAGTTCTCTCAAAAATGAACTTAACGTATCAAGTTTTTGCATCAAGTTTTCAAAATTTTTGTATTTATCTAAGTTTTCACATATTTAGTTTCTCTTTTAAGACTTAGTTCTAAGTTTTTGCTTTTAAACAAAAAAATCTAAGTTTTCAGAAATTTCAAGTGATAATGTAAAGCTATTTATTCTGTTCATATTCAAGGTAAAGTTTTTATTTTTCATATCACACGAAAAGTTTATTCCTAACCAAATTGTCCATGTCTACACCAATTTTAATAGTTTAAATGTAACTAAATAATCTATCCTAATCTGCAGGATCGGTTTTTGTCACTCAACACTTATGTTGTCTCTCAAACTCACTGAGTCACACTCGGTTCGATGAAGCAGAGTCCCTCTAAGAGTTGATAATAATATACAAAGTAATCAAAACACAAGAAAATTTTCAAGGTACTTGTATATATTACTTCTGAACTCAAAGTATTACAAGAATCTTACAAGCATATTACATGAGTTACAATGAGAAACTATATATACTACTACCTACAACTGGATATACTTTGATACTAGTTGGAAACCTATGACTAAAGCAAATACTACATGGCCGTGGGAAAGCACCATGCTGTATCTCAGATATTTGCAGCGGGGTGTTAGAAGGACCACACTTATGTCCACTGGTTCTTAGTAGGTTCTTCCAAAGGTTAATTGGCTTCAGAAGAACAAGTTCTTCCGAAGCCACTTATACTTCAAAAGAGGCTACTTCTTCCGAGGCTTGAGACATTCTTCAGGTATTCATACTTCGGAAGTCATTATCTTGATTTCTTCTAAGTGTTGAACTTTGGAAGAAGGAAGACTTTGTCTTCGGAAGTTGGAGTTTCTCTTTGGAAGCTCCTTCAGACTTGACCATCGGAAGCTCAGCATTTGCAATCGGAAGTACTTCATCAGTTGCACCAAAATTGTCTAAGTGTTTGTTTTGATTGCACAAGCGTTACTTGATTCAACAAACTCCCCCTAGGGTGATGCTACCAAAACCTCTCTTGTTTCTGCTTCTTAAAACTTTCAGCACCAGGGAGAGAAGATATTTATCTGTATCTTTGTTCTTCCTAGATGTGGTGCTGAGAAGGTTGTTCAAATCATTCATGGACAGGAGATCGAGTCTATCACTTTGAATGATATGTACTCTCTGTTGTGACCCTCTCAAGAGAGTTAGTTGACGGGAGTTGTACTCATAATCCTATCTAACTATAGACTCCAGTTCAGGACCTTCAACCATTTGAAGAAAGGCTTTACGTTTGGTTGTTGATTCTTCCTTTTCATCTTTCTCTCTCAGCTTCAACTCTTCTTCAATCATTGTCCTTGCGGTTAGCTCAGCCATATGAAGACTGCTCAGATGATTTCTGATATGAGCAGCTATCTCATAGTTGGAGGGGTTGGAGAATGGTTTCTCCGCTAACTCAGCAATATCAAATCTGCTAAGTGTAGTAGAGAAGAGGCATTAAGTCTGTTGGCTTCACCATTCTCTCTCTCAACAAAAAAGTTGTGAGAAGAGTCTTCGAACCTCCATTGGATTATTTTTTTCTAGGCACAAGGGGCTGACTTGGTACTCTATCCCCGTTCTTTGAATCCAGTAGAGTCACCAGCCTTCTTCTTAGCTTCTTCTCTTCTTTATTTAGTGTCAGAGTTGAGGCCAAAAAGTTTAGCAGCCTGGCCCAGTGTTCCTCTTGGCAGATCAAGGAACTTTTCTCTAGTGAGGGAACATGAGGAGCCATCAACATATGTTAGCTTAACTGACCCCTCCTTGTAATGCCCAGAATAAAATAAAGCGAGCCAATTAATAATAATGGCTAGTCGGGGTTATTTAATAAAAATAAGCGGGGAGTGGATTAAGGACCAAGTTAATCTTACGGGTTATGTGTTTGGCGAGTTTAAGATCCCGGGAAGGCCCGGTATATATGAACGGATCAGCTTGACCACTCTTATTTGCACTCAACACCCAACTTCTAGAGAAAGAGTGTAGAGAGAGAAAGTGGTGATTCAAGGGACGGTTGATCAAGAGATTGAATATTGATGTTCGTGTGCATCCAAACAACAAGAAAATACAAAGAATCTAGGTAAGAATCATCGTTTAATTGTTTCTTTGAGGGTAAACCTGGATTCTAGGGCTTGGGGTTTTTGAAAGTGGCAAAGAATCGCCCAAAACTCACGTTTTTGTGTAAGAAAACATGTAAGAAGCTTAGATATAGCTTCTTGGGTGATAAACTAAGGATTTGGTTGTAAAAGATTGAAGTTTTGGGTCAAAAATGGGTTGGTTTGTAATTTCAGCCCGTTCTGCGAAACTGGGTGTTCATCCAACGAAATTATGTAGTCATCCAGCAAAACTATGAAGACTTTCTACGAAACTATAGTTTCGCAGGTAGTTTCACAGACATGGTTATCCAACGAAAGTTGGGCAAAACTGGCAGCGAATATGCCAGCGAAACTTCCAGCGAAGGTGGCAGCGAAACTGCCAGCGAAGGTGGCAGTGAAACTGTCAGCGAAGGTGGCAGCGAAACTGCTGGTGAAACTAGCAGCGAAACTGCTGATCTTGTAGCAAAATTGTAAGGATTCCTATAAGTCTGATGCAGCCAAAACATCCAAAGTCTCTTTGCATGCATGCACTAAAGAATAGAAGTAGAAATGCTTCGGAAGTTTTACACCATGCACTAGGAATATTCTAAGTGTAAAATCTTCCGAAGCCAAGACCTGTAGGATCTTAAATGCCCAAGACACATACAAGATTGATGTGGTTAGTACGTTATGATCCAAGTCAGGTCATACCCAATAACAGGCTATACAAACACTAACAAACACTTATTTATTGATGAGATCATAAAATAAGTGTTTGACATCTATATAGAAAATTGATTTTCTAAATATTGCTTTTGTGATTGAACGTCATTATGTGGATAATATGTTCATGAGATGATTTTATGTTTCATTATTTAAGTTGGTTAAATAATGAAATATAAAAGAGTGTTATGTTATAAAATTAAACTAAGTTTTAATTTTATAAGTTAGTTAATTGAAAGAGTTAATTTTATAAAAACTTGAAATGGGTGGGAAACCCATTTGAAATGGTTAATTTCGGCCGCCCAAGGGCCTTGGGAATTTCATTTTGGTCTTGTTTCATGCAAGACTTAATAAGCTATACACTCATTCATAATTACATTTGAACACTCTCTTTCTCTCACACATAAGCAAGAGTCTTTCTCTCCCTTTTCTCTGAAG
Source organism: Flaveria ramosissima (assembly GCA_025215565.1). NCBI lineage: Eukaryota > Viridiplantae > Streptophyta > Magnoliopsida > Asterales > Asteraceae > Flaveria > Flaveria ramosissima. Next base: position 57,320,272 of record CM046039.1, read on the forward strand.
AGATTTTTGAAATCTTTGGCTGAACTTGAAGCTACTTGTTGGCTGAAATTTCGGGTTTAAGAAGAGGGACAAGGCTTGGTGTAACACTCCCTAGCAAGTAAGTGTTTGGAAGGCTTGTGGGTATCACGATTTGAGGTCCTCCAACTTGAAGGATTGCTGCTCAAAACATCATCATCTTCAAAGATTTCGACTCTTTTGAGCTGCTGAAAGGTAGTTTATGGCAGCCTCTATATGGCTGTCCATAATGCTCGTTTTATGTTTTCATAGCTTGCTTATTCACATAATATGATCCTTTGTAATATGGGTTTGTTTTATACATATATTTGTCACCTAAAGAACATGATTTTTCAGTTTTATAATCATGTTTCAAATTATATATCCGCTGCGTTTTTCAGAAAGTTTAAGAGGTTAAACTTGGTTTTATCTTCTAACAAACCCTTCAATGGCATCAAGAGCCGGTTATGTGGATAGCTTGCTTGTTCTTGTCCTTTAAAAATCGTTTTATGGGACTTTATAACCCTTTTAAGGGCTGCAATATTCTTGTATGTTGAATCCCCAAACTTTCAAAGTTATATTACACATGCTTGTAATTAAATCTTGAAAGATATGTATGTTGATATGTATGTTGTTTGGACAATGTTTAAAATCCGAAATTTCAGTTTATGTTGGCTGAAATTTCGTGGGTTTTTAGAGGGGATTCATTGTTATTTTTGGATGATATGATGAATGTTAATATTGGTGCATAACCTAGCCTTTGGCCTTGTGTTGTTTGGATGATTGCAATGGTTGTATTTGTTTATTCAATGGGGTTGTATATTTATTTATTTGTGCTTTGCTTAAAATGTAATTTATCTATTAATTCATTGGGATGTAATAATAGATTAGGAGTATTTTTCTTTTACTAGAAAATATGTATTAGGATATATATTTTGTAAAAGAAGATGCTCGGGAAGGAAGCACAAAAGGTAGACACAAAGTGGACTTGAAGCATACGGATGCGACATCAAGTGGGAGATCCATTGTAATCTCTATTTTGTGTTTTTTGGTAACCCTTAGCAAAGACCAAATGACCACACTTGTGATGGCAAACAAGTGTAGTCACAATAGTAGCTATGGTTATGCAGATGTGGTTGTTTATATTATGCTTGTTTGATTGTGATTTTGTGAATGATTGTGTGATATTTGGATATGATAAACAATCTTTATAAAATGATCTTAACAAAGCTTATATAAAAATGGCTCTTAATCATTAAAAGGCAATAAATGGTTATTAAAATGATTTAAAGAATTAAAGATTAAAATGGGTTTTAATCAAAGGACCATAGGGTATCTTGTATTTGAAAGCATGCAAATACAAGTACATAGAGTTTTCTAAAACTTAAATTATGAAATCTCTAATATTTTAAAACGAGATCAACACCGTCCTTTTACACAACACTTGAGTCACTTGGGAACTCTTAGTGGGATAAAGGTGGGATAAAGGTCACCTAACCATTTTGAGGGAACTTGTGATTTGAGGTGAGAATGCCTTATTTGTGGGATAAAGGTCACCTAACCACTTATTTTGGCAAACTCACACGTAGATGTAAGTAGGGTGTCTTGATTTGCAAACCATGTCAAATGGATCACCTACGATGTGGTTTCCAAATGGTGTTGATGGGATTAACATGCCGACTTTACATATGATGTTTCAAGTCGATCCCATATCTCTAGAAGTTGCAAATGGTTGCAATCGTCAATCGTTGACCACCTTATTAATTTAAATCGTGGGATAAAGGTCACCTAACCACAATTTAAATGTAATGTTGGGTTCTAGATTTTAATATGAAAATGACCAAAAAAGGTATTAATTATTAAAAAATAACAATATCAAAAATACTAAAATAGATCTTTGTTAAATTTTGTAGATGGCCTCCAATAATGATAATCATGATAACTCATCCGCGTCCGCCCAATCTTTCGAGCGATTCTCCAAAAGGAACGTCTAAATCATAACAATTTTATTGATTGGTATCGAAACTTGAGAATCGTTCTCAAGCAAGAGAAACGATCATACGTTTTAGACGACCCTATCCCCGATCAACCTGCTGAGGATGATGAGGAGGCCTTTAACGATTGGTTAAAATACACTGAGGACTCGGTCCAAGTGTCTTGTCTCATGCTGGCGAGCATGACTCCAGATCTCCAAAAGGAGTATGAACATCACAGAGCTTATGACATGATAACCCAGCTGAAGGAAACGTTCCAACAGCAAGCGAGGGTTGAGCGCTTCGAAACGGTTCGAACACTCCACGCATGTCGTATGGACGGCAACCAATCGGTTTCATCTTATGTACTTAAGATGAAAAGCCATATTGACCGCCTCGAAAGGCTTAATTGCCCTGTCTCGAAGGAATTGGCCATGGATTTGATCCTCAATGGCCTTACCAAGAAGTTCGAGACATTCGTGTTGAACTACAACATGAATGCTTGGGACAAAAGCATTGGTGAGCTTCACTCAATGCTCAAAACGGCCGAGGCGGCCATGGGTAAAAGGGTTTTACCCGTTCTCACCATCAATGAAGGTGGGAACAAGAAAAAGCCTCATCCCACACCCAAGGCAAAGGTTGCCAAGGGCAAGGGACCCATATGGGGGAAAGGGAAAGGGGTGGCAAGGGTGCCACCCAAAGCACCGGAGAAGAAGCAAAAGGTTGCTTCCAATGACCCATGCTTCAAGTGTGGGGAGATTGGACATTGGGCAAGAAATTTTCCCGTCCATCTCCAAGAGTTGAAAGCAAAGAGGGATGCTGGGCAGACCTCAGGTACAACATACATGATCCATATTGATTTAAACTTAATATCCTCTAACACATGGGTATTGGATACCGGATGTGGAACTCACATTTGCAATTTGTTGCAGGGGTTCAAAAGAAATAGTGACTTCAAGAAAGGGGATGTTAGCCTCTACATGGGCAATGGGGCAAAAGTTCAAGTTGAAGCCCGTGGTGACTACATCTTGAAACTTCCAAATAGTTTGGAAGTAGTTTTGTATAATGTTTTGTATGCTCCTAGTTTGACTAGGAACATTATCTCTGTAGCCCTATTAAAACAATTTGGATATGTATTATCATTTGTTGGTAATGAAATTCATGTTGCTTTGAATGACATATTCTACTTTAAAGCTATTCCCATTAATGGTATTTATGAATTGGTTCATGAAAATACTTTAAATAGTTCATTGTACCTAACTAGCACCAAGAAACTCAAGTTGGATTTGAGTGATACCTATCTTTGGCATTGTCGTCTTGGTCATATAAACAAGAAAAGAATTCAAACACTATAAAAGAATGGTCTTTTAAAAACAAGTGAATGTGATTCATTTGATGTGTGTGAGTCTTGTTTACAAGGTAAAATGACTAAGGCACCTTTTAGTGCCAAAGCCGAAAGGGCAAAAGATTTATTATGAATCATACATTCGGATGTATGTGGTCCTTTTAAGCCAATGACTAGGAATGGTGAAAGATACTTCATTACCTTTACCGACGATTATAGTCGCTATGGGTATGTGTACCTATTAAGACACAAAGATGAAGCTTTTGAAATGTTCAAGATCTTTCAAAATGAAGTACAAAATCAACTCAACAAGTCGATTAAAGTTCTCCGCACCGATAGAGGAGGTGAATACCTAAGTGATGCTTTTCAAGATCATCTTAGGAGTTGTGGGATTGTCTCACAACTCACTCCACCTGGAACACCACAACATAATGGTGTGTCTGAGAGGAGGAATCGAACCTTATTGGATATGGTCTGATCTATGATGGCTAGAAGCACATTGCCTCTATCGTTTTGGGGTTTTGCTTTGCTCTCCGCGACCCGTATTCAAAATATGGCCCCAACTAAAAAGGTGGAAAGGACACCCTTTGAGATATGGCATGGAAGAGTTCCATCCCTATCATACTTAAGGGTCTGGGGTTGTGAGGCTTATGTTAAGACTCCCACCCCAAACAAATTGGAAGTCCGATCCACCAAGTGTATCTTTGTTGGATATCCTAGAGATTCTATGGGATATTATTTCTATGATCCTCCGGAACAAAAGGTGTTTGTTGCCAAAAAGGGTGAGTTCTTAGAAGCAAAGTTTTTTATGGAAGGAACTAGCAGTAGAACAGTGGATCTTGAGGAGGATCAAGAACCACAACCCGATGCACGTTTGGTTGAAACTAGCACTCAACATGAGGATGTTGAGGATGATCAAGTGGTTGATCAATATACACAAAACGTTCGCAGATCTGGTAGAATTAGTAATCCACCTGAAAGGTATGGATTTTTCGTTGATGGATGCTATGTGGTAGATTCCGATGAACCAACCACCTATCATGATGCAATGTCCAATTTGGATTGTGAGAAATGACTTGAAGCCATGAACGTTGAGATGAAATCCAAGTATGACAATCAAGTATGGGACTTGGTTGTACCACCTCTTAACTCCAAAGTAGTTGGAAGTAAGTGGGTTTTCAAGAAGAAAACTGATATGCATGGAAACTTGGATACTTACAAAGCTAGACTTGTAGCAAAAGGTTTCACTCAAACTCAAGGAGTTGATTATGATGAAACCTTCTCACCTGTTGCGATGCTAAAGTCTATAAGGATATTGTTTGCCATAGCTGCTCATTATGATTATGAGATTTGGCAAATGGATGTCAAAACCGCTTTCCTAAATGGATATCTTAAGGAAGATGTCTATATGGTTCAGCCTGAAGGTTTTGTCGATCCAAAACATCCTGATAAAGTATGCAAGTTAAAGAAATCAATCTATGGATTGAAAAAAGCATCGAGAAGTTGGAATCACCGTTTTGATGAAGTAATAATTAAATTCGGATTCATCAAGAACGCTGATGAAGCTTGCGTATATAAGAAAGCTAGTGGGAGCATCATCACTTTCCTAGTATTATATGTTGATGACATACTACTATTTGGAAATGACATTCCAACCTTGAAAGGTGTAAAAACCTGGCTTGGAAGTTGTTTTTCCATCAAGGATCTTGGTGAGGCCGCCTATATTCTGGGAATAAAGATCTATAGGGATAGATCAAGGCGGTTGATTGGTTTATATCAAAGTGCATACATTGATAAAATCTTGAAAAGGTTCAAGATGGAGAACTCTAAAAAAGGTACGGTACCTATTCAAAGAGGAACGATATTGAGTACAACTCAATGTCCTAGGTCAAAGAATGAGCAAGATAAAATGAAGGCAATCCCATACGCATCTGCTATTGGATCCATCATGTATGCAATGATATGCACTCGACCGGACGTGTCATGCGCCTTAAGCATGACAAGCCGATACCAGCAAAATCCTGGAAACAGTCATTGGATGGCTGTTAAGAACATACTTAAGTACCTAAGGAGGACAAAAGATATGTTCCTAATCTATGGATCTGGTGATGAGGAACTCATTATAAAAGGTTACACGGATGCGAGTTTCCAAACCGATCGTGATTTTTCACGGTCACAATCGGGATATATTTTCATTCTGAATGGAGGAGCGGTCTCTTGGAAGAGCTCCAAACAGGATGTGGTGGCTCTATCAACTACAGAATCAGAATACATCGCCGCCTCATTGGCAGCTCAAGAAGCTGCATGGTTGAAGAAATTCATTGCCGATCTAAGGGTTATCCCTTCCATTCAGGACCCCCTAGAGATCTTTTGTGATAACGAGGGTGCGATTGCCCAAATCAAGGAACCTCATGCTCATCAAAAGACTAGGCACATTGAGTGGAGATTCAACTACATACGAGATGAAGTTGAAATGGGAAAGATATGTATTCGCAAAGTTCACACGGATCAAAACATTGCGGATCCTCTCACAAAGCTCCTTGAAAAGGCAAAGCATGAAGGTCATACTTGTGCCATGGGACTTCGATATTCTAGTGATTGGATTTGATCTGTAACTTTGTATTTGGATATGTGGAACTTTTTATTATTTGAATAAAATTATTTGGTTATAATGTTTCAATTAATATTCCAATTTAGCATGTTTAATCCATGAGTAAATTGTTTACTCTAAATGTCCGTAGTCGTTCAGACTTGTGGGAACAAGTATGAGGATAAGATTATTATGAATTTGGATTGGTAGATATTTATATGGATGAATATAGAGCAAAGGTTGCTGCCAAGGTTCATAGATATTTGTGGGATGCAAATATTGGACTGACCTGCATCTCAAATATTACTACATGGAATCTTCCTGATTGATCATAAGTAATTTTGAGTAAAGGCGAACATCATTTGGTATCCTCTGACCTGAGATACATATTGGGTCTTGATATTTACCAAATATTATACTTTGACTCAGTTCTTCGCTATTCTGAAATATGGCAGTACCTAAGTCTGAGTTCAGGTATGATATAAGGTAATTGTGAGAGACGTATGTAGTCAAGAAGGGATTTGTCCCTCTTATTCGTTGAGAGTAAGATGTCTAAGGCCTGATAAAGTTAAATCAATGAGAATGATCACTCCGTGTCTCTAGGATTTAACATGACATCTGTGATAATAGGATAGATGATTGATTCACCTAAAACATTTCAAGTATGGTACTTGAAGGGGATGATGTTATTGAATGGCACTTAGTCATACGATTTAAGGGTAGTAAACCGTTGCTAGGCGGAATTTACTGCTTGCATCAATCTTCTATGAATCTTGTGCAAGTGGGAGATTGTAGGATCTTAAATGCCCAAGACACATACAAGATTGATGTGGTTAGTACGTTATGATCCAAGTCAGGTCATACCCAATAACAGGCTATACAAACACTAACAAACACTTATTTATTGATGAGATCATACAATAAGTGTTTGACATCTATTTAGAAAATTGGTTTTCTAAATATTGCTTTTGTGATTGAACGTCATTATGTGGATAATATGTTCATGAGATGATTTTATGTTTCATTATTTAAGTTGGTTAAATAATGAATTATAAAAGAGTGTTATGTTATAAAATTAAACTAAGTTTTAATTTTATAAGTTAGTTAATTGAAAGAGTTAATTTTATAAAAACTTGAAATGGGTGGGAAACCCATTTGAAATAGTTAATTTCGGCCGCCCAAGGGCCTTGGGAATTTCATTTTGGTCTTGTTTCATGAAAGACTTAATAAGCTATACACTCATTCATAATTACATTTGAACACTCTCTTTCTCTCACACATAAGCAAGAGTCTTTCTCTCCCTTTTCTCTCAAGAGATTTTTGAAATCTTTGGCTGAACTTGAAGCTACTTGTTGGCTGAAATTTCGGGTTCAAGAAGAGGGACAAGGCTTGGTGTAGCACTCCCTAGCAAGTAAGTGTTTGGAAGGCTTGTGGGTATCACGATTTGAGGTCCTTCACCTTGAAGGATTGCTGCTCAAAACATCATCATCTTCAAAGATTTCGACTCTTTTGAGCTGCTGAAAGGTAGTTTATGGCAGCCTCTATATGGTTGTCCATAATGCTCGTTTTATGTTTTCATAGCTTGCTTATTCACATAATATGATCCTTTGTAATATGGGTTTGTTTTATACATATATTTGTCACCTAAAGAACATGATTTTTCAGTTTTATAATCATGTTTCAAAATATATATCCGTTGCGTTTTTCAGAAAGTTTAAGAAGTTAAACTTGGTTTTATCTTCTAACAAACCCTTCAAGACCAACATCTTCCGAAGCCAAAAGTGAAGTCTTCCGAAGCTTCGAAGACAAAGTCTTCCGAAGCCAAAGAGTGAAGACATATTTCTTCCGAAGACTTTTAGGGATATGCCTTTATCTGACGTACTTTACCATAAAGTTGGACCACCTTTCCGCTGCTACTCTGTAAAGTCACCAACTTACATGAGTTGGTGAAAGGTCCATGTTTTTGGTAACTGTATATTGAGGTCATGAGTCCATGCTTTCTACTTTATGTACTTTTATCCTTTTTTGTAATATATTAGGATGTGAGCTATGGCATGTCATAGTCACTAGTCAAAAGGCAGATCTGCCTTTTGACTCCACATTTGATTTTCTAGTTGTCTAGTCAATTGTATCCAACTAGCCTTTAAAGTATGGCCGACTGTAGGATGTAGTATAAAGTATCTCAAGTACTTGTAACTTTCCATCGATGCTTTGTAACATTTGTAATAGAACTTGAGAAGCAATATACAACATTCTTGAAAACCAATTACTTGTGTTGTTTGCAATCTTGTTCTGTCTCATATTTACTTGTGTTCTTAGCATCTTTCATTAACAAGTCAACCAGTTCCCTATTTGATCTGTTAGGTGTCCTAAGCAACTCTCCTCATTGTGTTGTTGTGTTTTAAGTGCATACCCTTCACCGGTCCTGCAATTGGTATCAGAGCATTTCAGGCACTTGATATAAGATCTCACAATCTTAAGATCCTTCACACACAAAAAATACTTAACAACTCAAATGGCAGCTATAACCAAAGCTGATATGGAAACTGGAACTATGACAAAGTCTCCACTGATCACTCGTGAAGACTTTGATACTTGGTGTCATAGAATGCAAGGCTTCATCAAGTCTCAAGACTCCAGGATGTGAGACTCTATTGTTGAAGGACCTTACATACCAAGCACCACTTCTGCTATTGGTGGTGGTATGATTCCTAAGGCTGTGGCTGATTACTCAGAAGCAGATATAAAGAGAATAGAGATTGATCAGAAAGTCATGACAGCCCTTCAAACTGCTCTTCCAAACTCCATCTACCGAGTCTTCAAGATGTGTAAAACTGCCAAGAAACTATGGGAAGCACTAAAGCTGATGTATGAGGGGTCTACTGAAGCAAAGGAGAACAAGAAGGATCGCCTGAAGCAGCAGTTTGTAAACTTCACCTTCAAAGTAGGTGAAACCATGACTCACCAATATTTCAGGTATGTTGAGATTATGGATACTCTAATGGATGTTGGAGTAACTCTTGAGAACAGGGACATTATAAGGAAGTTTATGTCCTCTGTTCATAGACAATGGACACATTATTGTGTTGTTATCAAGAGGACTGAGAACTTTAAGACTCTTACTCTTACAGAGTTGTATGGTATTCTTAGTGGCTACCAGATGGAGATGAACATACAAAACTCATCTGGTAGCTCCAGCAATCAACTGAGTTCAGCCCTCCATGTGGTTGAAAGGGAAAGCATTGAACCACATCATCATCTTATATGCTTCCCGAACAACTCACAAAAGGGCCCTTTCATCACCTTCCCAGAGACTCCAAAGGAAAGCTACACTCAAGGAAGTCCTTTCCAAGAGGCAAGTTCTTCTCATGCCTTTGTCTCTGATAATGAAACCTCAGGCAACTTTCTCTTCTCTCTTGAAGATTTGGACTGTATCCATCCAGATGATCTAGAGTACATAGAGATAGTCCAGCACATGGCTCTTCTCACTCACAGAGCCAAGAAGTTCTACAAGAGGACAGGGAGAAAGTTTCCAAGCAATGCAGCCAGTGGAAAGTTTAGGCTAGACAAAAGCAAAGTAAAGTGTTACAACTGTAACCAGATAGGACACTTTGCAAGAGAGTGTAAGGCACCAAGGAAAAATGGTGGCCAAGCACAAACCAGACCAAACTACACTGGGAAAGCCCCCCAGAATGAGAAGCCAAAACAGCATGCTGCAGTTGCTGTTAAAGAAGGAGGCTTTGACTGGAGCTTTCAGGTGGAAGATGCATCTCCAGACCAAGCACTCATGGCAGACCAAGATGAAGCCAAGGTATTGGAACATCTTTGTACTCCTGAATGCATTGCTAAAGTCAATAGATACAGGTCCTATAATTTAGAAATGAGATATGATCTTGAGTCCTTAAATATCTTAAAAGCTGATTTAAAAAGAGCTGAAAATGATTATAAACTTAAGATAGAGGAGTTAGAGAAAATCATTTCAACTCTTAAATATGAACATACAAACTACTAGACTCAGATCAAATATCTCATTAGTAAATTAACTGAATGCCAGGCTAAGCTTGTGATCAACAAAGCCAAGATATAAAAATATGTTCTTGAAGAACAGACCATCAAGAACATAATATCATCATCCTTGCATGCAAAAGTTTGTTATGAAAATAAGCAGGGACTAGGATCTTGTTAGATATCTCCTCCACACACAATCTTGTTTGTAAGATCTCCTAGGTATGGAACTCGTGAAGATGAGCTTCCCCTCATAGATCCTGTGACTGAAGAGAATGAAAAGGAGATGGTGGAGAATGGCTATGAGAAGAGTGAAGAAGAGCATTCTAATAAGGGTCACCATTCCTCTGAGGAGAGCAAAGCTGTTGGGATGACCAAGTCAAGAAGAAAGAAGTTGATCAGGAAGGCCAAAAGAAAGTCTAAAAAGGCTCAAGAGATCAAGGCCACCTTCAATTCTACACAGAAACAAGTCTTCATCTCTGTAGGATTTAAAATGGTAAAGGCTGAAGACACAAACTTGAACTCCATCAACAAGAGTTCTTGTTCATGTCCAAATCATCTCATCATCAAGAAGAAGGCTGAATAGTTGTGCATAACTGTTGTACAACCTGAACCATCCAGCTCCAAAGGTAGTTCTATCCCCACAAGAACTGCCACAACATCTGCGAAGGTGAAGATAGAGAAGGAAAGTGATCAAGTTTAGCCTTGTTCACAAAGGAAAACTCCTAGAAGGAAGAAAATGGACTGTGTTATGTGTGGGAGTACTTCTCATCTTGCTAAGGATTGTATTTACAATCCAAAGAGTACTCTCCACATGACCAAGAAAGAAACGTCTAAGAGTTTGGGGAAGAAGAAGCAAGTTTTGGAAGGAAAATCTATTTCCTTCAGAAGCTCCAACATGAAGAAGAAGACAAGTTGAAACTTGCCTTTGGAAGAAAATTTGGTCTCGGAAGAAAGGAATACTTCCGAAGCACTGAAGCTTGCTGCAGTGAAAGCAAGATCTTCCAAAGGTCCAGTCATCAAAACTTCCCAAGTCATCAAAACTTCCGAAGTATTGAAGGTCAAGTCTAAGCTTCCAAAGGTGGTCTGGAAGTCAAAGAAAGACCAAGTGGCTGAAAGTTCTTCATCCACATCTGCAAATGATCCTTCTAGCATGACTATAGGATCAATTACTGTTGCATTGTCTTCAACTTCTTTTGATGAGCCCAAGACCAATGAGGCTTGGGTTTCCAAATGTAACTAATCATATCTTTTGTGTAGGAACAGCTCAAGACAAACAGGAATGTATGGATCATTGTGGTTGTTCCAGGCACATGACAGGCAATAGGTCACTACTCCAAAAGTTTGTAAGAATTGATGGAGGACCAGTTGCTTTTGGAGGAGATGCAGGAGGTTACATTACTGGAAGGGGCAAGGTCACAAATGGTAAGCTCAGCATTGAGAAGGTAAACTTTGTCAAGGAGCTTGGGTATAATCTTCTGTGTGTATCCCAATTTTGTGATCAGAGTCATAACATGCTCTTCACTGAGCATGAGTGCATTGTTCTGAGGACCGGGGTGGTCATTCCTCATGAGCACATCTTGCTCAGAGCCCCCAGGAAAGGGAACATGTTCAAGATGGACTTGCAAGAAAGATCTCCCTCGGGAGAAGTTTCATGCTTTCTGTCTAAAGCAAATAATGATGAATCTTTCCTCTGGCATAAAAGAATGTGCAACGTAAACTTTAAAAACATGTATAAATTAATTAAGAATGATTTGGTAACTGGAATACCAAAGAAAGAGTTTACAAGTGATGACCATTGTGTTGCATGCCTGAAAGGGAAGCAACACAAGGTATCTCACAAGCAAAAAGAAAGAAATTCCATCATTAATCCCCTACACTTATTACATATGGATCTTTTGGCCCCACCTGTTTAATGAGTCTAGGAAGGACCTCTTAATTTTTGATGATCATAGATGATTTTACAAGATTCACTTGGGTCTTCTTTCTTAGAACTAAGGATGAGACCCCTGAGATTCTGAAGAACTTCATCTTAAAGATTGAGAATCAATGTGATCACAAGGTCAAAACCATAAGATGTGATCAAAGAACTGAATTCAAGAATCAAATCCTTTATACATTTTGTGATGAAAAAGGTATTACAAGACAATATAGTGCTCCCAGGACTTCTCAGCAAAATGGTGTTGCTGAGAGAAGAAACAGGACACTAATTGAAGCTGAAAGAACTATGTTGTCTGACTCTAAACTGCCTATCACCTTCTGGGCAGAGGCAGTGAACAGAGTTTTAGTGGTTAAGACACGTGGTAAGACTCCTTATGAACTTTGGCACAAGAGAAAACCTTTCATTGGTTTTCTCAGGTCATTTGGATGTCCTTGCACCATCTTGAATACCAAAGATCAAATTTCCAAGTTTGTTGAGAAATCAGATGATGGACACTTTATTGGATACTCTTCTCAAGCTAAAGCTTATAGAGTATACAATCTCAGAACTAGAGTAGTTGAAGAGTCAGCAAATGTGACTTTCAATGAGCACACTCCTAGTGTGAAAGGTTCTGGTCCGGATTGGCTATTTGATCTTGATTTAGTTACGAACTGTTTTAACAAATCTTGTGAGAATGTTTCAGGATCTACAGATATATTACCTACAGGTGATCCTGAACCAAGATTTGAGCTCAGAAGACCTTCAAGTTACACACTTCAGCTCCAGTTGTAACTATTCCTGCAAATGAAGCTTCTACCAGCACATCAATGACAAATCCTGCTGATGCTTCTGGTGTGCCTTCAAATTCTAGCTTAGAGGCACAAAACTCAGAATAAGGAGCTTCAAATGTTGGAGAAAATTATGGTGGTGAAAGTGATCAGGAATTTCTTGATGCTGATAACCACTGCATTGAAACAACATCAATGATGTCACACACTCATTGGATCATGTCAATCTTGATAAGTGTGCTGATGTGGAGGGTGAATCATTTTTGCCAGATCTAAATTTTTCAATTTAGATCTGTCTAAGCAACTTGCTGTGATCTCTCAGCTAAGGATCCACAAGTCTCATCCTACCACAAACATCATTGGAGATGTTTGATTCAGGGGTGAGAACAAGAGGACAAACCCATGAAGCAAATGTTGTCTTCACTCTTGTTTCTTGTCCTAGATAGGAGCCAAAGAAGAAAATTGATGAGGCTCTAAAGGATGGAAGTTGGGTTGAAGTATGCAAGAGGAGTTGCTTCATTCAAAAGGCAAAAAGTTTGGAACCTATGTCCTCTTCCTCAACGGAAGACTACCATAGAGAACAAATGGGTTTTTAGGAACAAGAAGGATGAAGAGGACTTGTCATCAAGACAAGGCAAGACTAGTTGTTCAAGGGTATACTCAAGAAGAAGGAATTGACTACACAGATGTTTTTGCTACTGTAGCAAGACTTGAAGCTGTTAGAATAGTCCTAGTTTTGCTGCATCCAAGAACTTCAAGGTCTACCAACTTGATGTCAAGTGTGATTTTCTTTATGGGGTGATTGATGAAGAGGTGTATGTTAGACAACCACCTGGGTTTGCAGATCCTGATCATCCTGATTATGTCTTGCAGGCTTGATAAGCTCTTTATGGCTGCACTAAGCACTAAGGAAGTGGTATGAGACTCTATCTCAGTATCTCTGTCAACATGGCTATAAAAAAGAGTACTATAGATGGAACTCTCTTCATCAAAGGAACATGAAATGACATAATGCTAGTTAAAGTATATGTAGATGACATTATCTTTGGGGTTAACTAATCAAAAAGCTCTGCAAAAACTTTGAGAAGCTGATGAAGAGACATATTTGAAATGAGTGCCATGGGGGGAACTCAATTTCTTTATATGAATTCAAGTGAAGCAAGTAGACAATGACATCTTCATAAGTCAGTCAAAGTATGTACAACATACTTAAAAGGTTTAACATGAATGATTGTAAGGTTGCTAAGACACCCATAGCCAGAAATCACTCCCTTGGACCTGATCTTGAGGGGGAATGTGTAGATGAACATCTCTATAGGGCAATGATTGGGGTCTCTTATGTACCTCACAACTAGCAGGCCAGATATTATGTTTGCTACATGCATTTGTGCAAATATAAGCCAACCCCAAGATGTCACACCTGGTTACTTGAAAAGAGAATTTTAAGACATCTTAAGGTGCTCCATCACTTGGCCTTTGGTATCCAATGAATTCTGACTTTAATCGTGTGTGCTTATACAGATAATGACTATGGTGGTTGCAACATGACTGCAAAGTCTACATCAGGGGGATGTCAATTTCTTGGGAAGAGTACTCTCTTGGCAATGCAAGAAACAATCCTGTGGTCTGCATCAACTGCTGAGGCTGAATACATTGCTACTGCAAGCTGCTGTGCTCAAGTGATTTGGATTCAAAATCAGATGCTGGGACTATGGATCAACTTTAAAGAGACTCCAATTCACATAGACAACAATAGTGTTATATCCATCACAGAGAATCCTATGCAGCACTCAAGGACAAAGCATATTAATATCAGGTATCATTTGATTAGAGATAACTTTGAAAAGGGATTAATCAAACTAGTCAAAGTTAACACAAATGAACAATATGCTGATCTGTTCACCAAACTTTGATGAGCAGAGATTTAAATATCTTGTATCAGCTATTGATGAATAACTTCAATAGTTTTCTTAAAAACATAATCATATTTATTTCTAAAACTGTGTGTCCTAAGTTGTCTATTTTATCACCTTCATAAAGCCCTTGTTTTCTTTGGAAGAAAATCTTTTTCAAAAGACTTTTCTTAGATTTTTGAAAATCTTTATCTCTTCGGAAGATTCAAAATTACCTTCGGAAGAAGTTTATGTCTTAGTAAAAAATAATTGCTTCAGTAATTTTACCTTCGGAATATATTTCTGAAATATCTTCCGAAGCATAAAATCAACTTAAGTACTCTGTATGTTTCGAAAGAACAGTTTTTTCGAAGCAATTTACCTTCGAGTATTTATTCTTCTTAGAATAAAAAACTCTAAGTGTAAATTCTCTTCCGTAGCAAAATTCTCAAAATCTTTGAAATATCTTTCGAAGCCAAATTGCCTTCGGAAGCTTTTTCATCAGAACTTCCGAAGCATATAACCTTCGGAACATTTCTCGACTTCCAAGAAACTACTTTTTGGGCAAAAGTAAACTACTATTCAGGGTGGGAACCGACATCCGGATTCCAAAGTTTATCCTCTTTCATTAACTTTGTCTCAAATCCTTTTCACATAAATGCCCAACGGTTCCCCCCTCTTTAAAGATCTTCTCATTACGCTATTCCTTAAACCTAAATCTCCCGAAACCGCCTTTGTTCTTCATCTTCTTCTTCCTTAAGCTTCTAAAATGGCCAACCTAAACCGCAACAAAACAACCCAGATTTCTCCATGCAACTTCACAGGCAACACAACCAAGTTGCTCTGTTAAGCTCTGAGAAAGATGAAAGTTTCTTAGAGATTCCTGTTCTTAGCTCTATCAAACTACTTCACCCTCCCTAACATTGACCCTACTCTCTATGAGGATCATCTACTTGAATTTTAGAAGACCTGCCAAGAGGTCATTATGGATGAGGAGGGAAGGCACTGTCTGCCACAGTGCAAGGGAGGACAATCTTCATCACCAGCCATCATCAACACTCACTTGCAGCTGGATGATGAAGAGGTGGTGAGTTGTCCATCCCAGGGAAGCTGTAAATTATTCCTTTGAGAAGATGGGCTATGAGGGAGTTTCTTTGTAAATACCTTCAAGAGAGGGAAGGTCTCATCCCAGTGGAAATACCTGCTTCATGTGGTTATCCATAGCTTGTCAAACAAGCATAGAGGGTGGGACCAGATTCCTGAGGATCTCTCCTTCATAGTACATGGAATGGTGCAAGGGGTCAAGTTCAGGTACTCTCTCAGTTTGTTTATACAAATTTGCTTGCTAACTGGACTCCTTAGAGTATTATATGTTCGTAGATATATGTTAACACATCTCAACTGTGAACTGGGCTCACAGTTGAGGGAAACAGATAATATTCTTAAATTGGGACAGATGAACCCCGACATCTTTAAAATTATAAAGAAGCCAACTGTAGGCTCTCAAGGGTAGAAACAGCCTTGTCACAAAATGTTAGAGCTCATTGATCAAGGTAACAACCTAGCAACACAAGCTAGTGTTGAACCCACACCTTCTACTCCCAACCACCACAAAGCCACACAATCACCCTAACCTACCAAAGGAAAATCCAAACGAACCCCTGCTCAAGCTATTGAGTCTGTGCAGGCCCCCCATATATCACCCATACAGGAGGAAGTGGACAACAGAGCTCCCACTTCCCCTAAGGAGCAAACCATTCCCACCTCTTCAACAATCAGGGATGAGGTTCCTCATGCTCACCCTAATTAGCTCATAAGCCAAACTCCTTAAGCCTTCACTCTGAGTCTCAACACTCAAGTGAACAACCTTCAGGGGAAGTTACCATCCCCAGCCTTTAGACTTAAATCAACCAATTCCCAACCTCTCATTCTATACTGATGAAGACTTAGGTTTCAGTGGGTACTATGAGTCTCTCTTTTTTCCCCTACTAAAAGAGAGATGAGTACTGTTGAGTCTCCTTTGTCTAGCCCACATCAGTCACCCATTACTGAGGTGGATACTTTTGAAACCTGTTTAGGATATCCATATGGAAGAGGCTCTCACTTTTGCAAGTGATTACATAATTAAGACCTCAACCATGTCAACTCAGCCCACTGACACCTCAACTGAGGATGTCAAGGTGTAGAGGAAATCCAGCAGCCAAGAACCTGAAGCTGGTGGGTGAGAGAGAGGATTTGGTCCAATCATCTCATCCCCTAATGTTTTCTGATGAAGATGAGGGGAATCTGAGACTAAAGGTGCAAAAAACTATCAAAAACATGCTCCTATTTAGTCTCTATGGTTAGTCACCTTGAATCTCAGGTGACTACTCTGCATAATAGGGTCCATGATCAAAACTTAAGATATCTTATCTCAGAGAAAAACTAGCTGGGAGACCTTTAAGAGGAGCTCAACCAGGAACACAAGAACCTGTGAATGTGATTGACCTACCTCTAGCTCACCTATGCACCGGGTGATGCTACAAAAGGGGGAGAAAGTCATTAGTGTCACAGAACCTGGAGTTCTTCAGGGAGTGGAGTATGAACATTGAGGATTCACCATCCTCACTTGTAACTGTGAATACTCAGCAACTTCCTCAAGTTCACATTAATGTAGACATTATAGACTCTGTCATTAGGAGTCTCTTTGAGGAAGGAATTCCAAGGGTTGTGTCATCTCCACCTCAAGGAACTTCAAACTACATTATTGGGTGGAGGTATGATGCTGATAGAAGAGACCTCATTCTTCACAGAGTTCAGGGCAGCAAGAAGTATTCAACTTTCAGACCTTGAACTACTATGAAGGTCTTGACCTGATCAACATGACACTTGTCAACCCAAGTCAATCAAGACAAGTTGACAGGTTAGCATTCAGGATTCAAGACAGAAGTACTGAAGAGTTCAGCCTTAGAAGGAGACAAAGGCAATGTCATTGGTCAACTGGATGCTGAGGCAGACCCTGAGATAGCTTCAAAGGGAAACCTTGGCTGAAGGCCAAGTGATAGAGACTGAGAGCCCTGTCACACCAACAACTGCTTCAGAAATTCATTCCCTTAGTGAAACACCTGCTGGTGAAGGTGTCTCACAAACTCTCTCTGGCCAGAGCTTGGATGCTACACCAAGCAATGAAGGCCAAGCTCTCTCCACCCTGAGTCACAAAGGTCTGTTGGTGACAAAGGAAAGGGATTCTAACTCATGAGGAGATTGAGGAGGAGAGAGAGAGAGGAGGAAGAGGAAGCTAAGGGGAGAAAGTTCCTCTAGGTCTTCAGGTTAGGCAAAATGTAATACGGGCTGCCCCCAGACCAAACACTCAAGAAGATGAGTTGAGGAAAGTCAGGATTACTTACCTGCTGACCAGAAACTATGACATAGATGAGATTTATCTCTCCCCTAAGAACAATTAAATGAACTGGCTGACATGGAAGTGTCAAGAGAGATGAAGGAAGCAGAGGATGCAATGTTACTTCTCCAATTCAAAGAGGAAAAGAGACAGAAAAGGTTATACAAGCATGCTCCAACTCTCTCCCCAGTTCAGGAAGCCCTGTGCAAGAGGATGTGGCAGCTACACAAGAACCTCAGGTAGACAAGGAAACAGATAGGCAAAACATGATCAACTACCTGAGTGCCACAGGTCTCTACCAAGCATCTGCACTTCTCCCTTGTCCTTTGAGTACATTGAGTTTGAGTATCTCAAAAGCTTGAACTTCAAGTGCTCAAAGAACAAAAGGCAACAAAGAAAAGATGAGGGAAGATGCTACAAAGTCAAGAGCCATCATCCAAAAGAGTATGAAGAAGTCTGCTGACAGACAAAGGATGATGAGCTTCTTGAAGCTATATGGATTCTCTGGAAGGAGACTTGGCCCTATATCTCTATCCACAATGGATGAGCATATCAGGGTAATCAAGCAGAGATCAAGAGTGGAGAGCTGATTGACTTATACTCTCCTCCAAGTCAATCCCACCTGAAGTGGAGGTTAAAGGTGAACAACCTGAGACAATAGAATCTGGACTCCTGCTGAGCCTCAGCAAGCTTCATCTTTTGATCACATCAATGTCAAACTCCCTCTCCTTCTAACCTGTGAGGATAGGAATGCCCCAACTGAGAAAGACAAGGATGATCACAAGGTGTTGTAGACCAGTCTTCTCAGTTAAAGTCTTTACGAGGAAGAAGACTTTAACTGAGAAGTCTGGTCTACGAGGAAGGATAATCACTAGGTATTTGAACGAATATACTAGTGATTAGCGTGTTAGACCAACCAAATAGTGCGGAAATCCTATTTGATTGGCGATCTAATCAGTGAGAACACACGAAGAATCAATCAAGAATTGATCCACGTTAGAAATCGATTAGGATCGATCTAATGTGTTCTGTGAACTTGGAGAACGATTGGGAGGTCTCTGGACGGCTAGGGTACGTCTGGAATCGTAATGGGATG
Organism: Flaveria ramosissima; assembly: GCA_025215565.1. Taxonomy (NCBI): domain Eukaryota; kingdom Viridiplantae; phylum Streptophyta; class Magnoliopsida; order Asterales; family Asteraceae; genus Flaveria; species Flaveria ramosissima. The sequence continues at coordinate 57,339,255 of CM046039.1, forward strand.
AAAATGCTTATGTTTTTCCACGAATTGAGTCTATTATAGGTTAGTATTGTTTTTATTCATCGTGCGACTGGGCCATAAGTATGGTTCAGTCGTGCGATTGAACCATGCTGTTGATTCATCCGCACGACTGAGTTCAGTCGTGCGATTGAGTCAATCTTATGTGTCAATCATACGACTGATCAGTCTCCTGTTCAGTCAAGCGATGAGTCAATCGTATGAAGTTATTCATGCAGTGTGGGCCATCGCAGGGCCATTCGCATGAAGCACTTCACTAAAGTTAAGTTTGAATGTTGTAATTAATATAAAAATAATGTGCAACCATTCAAACGATCATAAACCCAATCATTCAATCACGACTCTAATGAAATATTAAACATCACAAGTAAAAGCAATTCATGTCATTCATTAATCAATACAAGTTACATCATACTCAGACAGACCAAGATTCATTACATTTCAAATCATGACATCTAGGGACATAAATGCATCACAACTGGTATTTGAACGAAATACCTAGTGATTAGCGTGTTAAACCAACTCAAATAGTGCGGAATCCTATTTGATTGGCGATCCAATCAGTGAGAACACACGAAGAATCAATCAAGAATTGAATCAACGTTAGAAATCGATTAGGAATCGATCTAATGTGTTCTGTGAACTTGGAGAACGATTTGGGAGGTCTCTGGACGGCTAGGGTACGTCTGGAATCGTAATGGGATGAATGCTTACGTTTTTCCACGAATTGGGTCTATTTATAGGTTAGTATTGTTCAATCGTGCGACTGGGCCATAAGTATGGTTCAGTCGTGCGATTGAACCATGCGGTTGATTCATCCGCACGACTGAGTGTTCAGTCGTGCGATTGAGCCAATCTTATGTGTCAATCATACGACTGATCCAGTCTCCTGGTTCAGTCGTGCGATTGAGTCAATCGTATGAAGTTATTCATGCGTGTGGTCCATTCGCATGGGCCATTCGCATGGGCATTCGCATGAGAACTTCATTAAGTAAGTTTGAATGTTTTAATTAATATAACATAATGTGCAACCATTCAAACAATCATAAACCCAATCAATTCAATCACGACTCATTAATGAAATATTAAACATTACAAGTAACAAAGCAATTCATGTCATTTCATTAATCAATACAATTACATCATACTCAGACAGACAAGATTCATTACATTTCAAATCATGATCTAGGGACATACATGCATCAACAAACTCCCCCTTGGACCTAGATCTATCTAATCTCTTGTCTTCTGCATAACCTCCTTATACTTCTTGTACTTCTCCTCCTTAGTGACTCCTGCGTGAATCTCAAACGCAAAGCAAAGTCGTATAACGTTTGGAACTGGAGGGCTTGTACAATGTCTTGTGTGTCATAGAACAGTGGCCACTTGTATAATGTATAGACATCATTAGCAGACAAGTTGGTTAGCCACATCGGGTCGAATACCCTGATAGTATCCATTTGGCCCTCTTTATTCAGAACTATGACAGCTTCAGCAGTTCTCCAATCATAGTACCACCATTTGAAGTGTGGAGTGAAGTCCTGTGGCATTTCCCTGAGAGGGATTCTCGACATAGTGCGCGGAGGACTCCACTTCAACACAATCTTGGGCTTGCCAGTATGGCATCAACCTCAGACCTTCTTATGTACCTCGTAGGCTGTTGTGGTCTGAAGTTAACCCATCTGGTGTGGTACTCCTTCTTCAGGGCAGCCTCGAACCAGCCTGACATCTTTCTTGGGTCAGCATACATCAGCTTTAGCTTAGCCAGCTGGTTGAGCTCAAAACCAGGTAGAGTGGTAGAGATCTTGTCATGTGAAACCTGAAGTACTCTATGCCCTGTTCCCTCTTAACTGCATACGCGTTAAGTCATCAAAATAAGCCCATGCAATAATCCTGCCTGACACCTTGTGGTGTTTCTTGACTCTGTAGAGCTTGGTGTAGGCATCTTTCTTTGGTGCAGCACGCTGGGCTCTCACTTCTTCAAAACAGGCAGCCCACTCAGCCTTTCGAATGTCTACGTCATCATTTGAGGCTTGGGCTGTTCCTTCGGCTTTTCGGTTTCCTGCTCCATCTTGTCTAGTACCTCAAACGTATCACTGACTAGGGACTCACCCAGATTGGGGACCACATTACCCTCGTTGTCAGCGTACTGAGGGTACTCTTCTGCAGTAATATCTTCAACCTCAACTTCATCAACGTCATTTAGTTCTTCATCACTGGTTGAATCAACTGTTGGAGCATCCTTGACAATTTCATCAGGATTGAGTCTGAACATCTCTGCCAGTTGCTCGTTAGATAGGTCATGAATTATTTCCCCTTCTTCAGGGGTATAACTCACAGACCTTCTTACAATCCCTTGCAGATCAAGAATCATGGTTAGTTGAGTCTTGAACTCAACTCATCCTTTTGAAAGTTTGGATCTGTTTGATTTAAACATTCAACACATAAATCATTAGTAAGTAATCAAACAGAATTATATCAACTTAATATATAAACATTCAACACACTTGTTTTTCATTACATGATTCAAACACAAAATAAATAAATACACATAAGACATCTAATCTGTACTTTTGTCTTGAATCCTGGGCTCGTCGCTCGGAGGAGCAGAAGTGGTAGATGACTGGTCCTGTCGATGCTTCGATCTTCGTTCTTGACCAGAAGCAGAGGCCGATGCAGCCGCATCCCCTCCTTCTGCTCGTATCATCATCGTCATCTGTCCTATCTTCCTCTGTTCTCCTCTGTCTCTTCATCATCCTCATCATCCTCCTCATCTCATCATCATCGTCATCGTCATCATCACCATCTCCATCATCCCCATCACCCTCCTTATCTTCAAGGGCTCATCCTTTGACCCCTTTAACCTCAGCATAATCGTCTTGTTGGTAGTCTCCAACTCCTCTATACGTTTGGCTGATTGGGCCTGCTGGTCCTGGAGTTGGGACATCTCGACTCTCTGAGCATCGATTAGCTGGGTCTGCTGATCTATCACCCGAGCCTGCTCTGCCATCTGCTGAGACTGGGCAGCAGTCAGGTCGGTCAACTGGCGAATCTGCGCCGCTTTCTCCTCATCTGCAGCTAGCAGGCGCATCACCATACGGTTAAGCGCCGACAGCTGCTCCTCTACCCCGATGTGAGGTAGAGTAGATCCATATACATGTGATGGCTGGGCTGAAGGTCCGGCATGATGTGAGGTGGTGGTGGTAGTAGCAGTGGTGAATATGGGTCGGTAAGCAGGTGCTGGTGATGTAGGTGTGAATGGTATGGTGGTGGATGGGAAGGATACAGTGGTGGTAGGTAAGGTGGTGGCTGTGGTAGCAGTAGTGGTGTGGTGGCTGTGGGTGATGGTGTATGTCAGTGGAGTGTAGGTGGTAGTGGTGTGGCTGTGTGGTGGAAGTGGAGCAGCACAGTGGTAACGAAGGTCAGGCGACGCTTCTTCTTCTTCAGTCCATGGGGTTGAGCCATCCTCTTCCTCCTAGTCCCGGTGGAAGTGGATGCTCCCCCTGCAGCTCTGCCCACTGAACCCGGAGCATAGCTCGGGTCAGTCTCTCTCTCTGTGGAGTCCCGAGGGTGTTCACCAACCACCCTAAGCCCGTGTTCTGTGGGAACAACTTTGCTTCCCACAGTCCTAGTGAGGGGCTCCTCATCCGACTCCTCCTCCTCCTGATCACCAACAATGAACTCCTGATGGAAACCGGCCGTCTCAGCAACCTCTCCGGCAGTGGCAGACCCCGGGGAATAACATCAGAATCAGTGCCTCTAGGTGGAGCAGGCATATCATCCCCGGCGTCGCCGCTATCATCATCATCTGAGTCAATATCTGGTAGAGCAATCTGCTCTACATCTGAATCACTATCATCGTGGCGCCACTTTCTCTTGGCTGGCGCCACATAGTCAGCACGGGCCAGGGCCAGATGCCCAACAACCTCCTGACAGGGGGTTTCACCTGCTTCCCCCTGTACACCTTCATCCTGCCTAACGTAGTGTCATCCATGACCTCGAGCACTACAGCATCCTCCTTCTCCTTCGGCAGGGAGGGAAGCTTCTGATCTATAATCATCTGCATAAACCTCGGATACATGCAGAAGCCTTCCTTCCCTTTCCCCTCAATGTTCTCCACCAGGTAGGTGAAGATCATTTGGAGAAGCTGAACGGGTGGTTCAGCACCAATGCAGCATAGCGTTCTGGATCTGATCCGACAACTCATCAAATCCTCCCTCCTCGACGCTATGCACTTCAGTAGAACATGCGCAAGATACTTGAACTGGGGACAGAGGTTACTCTTGTTGAGTACCCCAGCATTGATGTCCCCAGAGTACTTGGCTCTCATAAAACATCCTCTGACCGTGAGGGGGTGTAGACGAGTAGGACAATCAGCATCATCCCCTAACTGTAGAACAATCCTCAAATCCTCCTCTGAGATGGTAATAGCCTCACCAAAGATCGTACTCCTGATGCAATGAGGCTCAGAGGATCTATCAACAGTCGCGCCTTCCAGAAGGCCTGCTGCACTGATCTATACGGCGTGACTGGTGTAGAGATAGCATGAGCAATCCTGGATCTCAACAGAAAAGTAATGATGCCTGAGAAGTCAGCTGCGTTCCTGGATGTCAAATCCAGATGAGCACATTGTTATGCTTTGTGCTCATGGTCCATCGACTCGCCATCTGTAAACATAACAATATAAACATTAGTACCTTTGGCTAAGAGCATTATGAAACACTTAAACTTGAATAGAATGTTTCTGTCATGCGATTGAGGTTGTGCGACTGAATCAGTCGTGCGACTGAACAGTGCGATTGAGGTTCAGACGTGCGAATGATCTCATGCGTACGACTGAGTGTGCGACTGGACTCATGCGCATGTACTCTTATGCGGTTACACCAGTCGTGCGACTGAGTCTCATACGCATGGTTCAGTCGTGCGGTTAGGTAAATCGCACCCTTCAGTCGTGCGACTGAAGTTCATCCGCCTGTCCAATCGTCTGATCATGTCCTTCCGTTCAATTCAAATTAACTTTTTCACCAATTTTGAGTTTTAGACATTGTTATCTGGTTCATTTGACTCGCAATATGTTCTTATAACCTATAACACCTTAATTTCATCTGTTTGAGTAGTTAGGTTAGGTTATTTGTCCGTTTAGTCTCGGCTTGTTTCAGTTCAATTTTTCAAATTTACAGACTGGAGTCACAATGAATGCGATTTTGGTTTCTTTCCACTGCAATTTACCTGTAAAGTCGATAGAGATGATCAGTACTCAAGAATCGGGTGTTTTAGGAATCAAAGGAAATTTTGGCAGAGTTGGTAAGTCGTGCGATTTAGGGTTTCTTTGAGGGTGATGAGTCTTGCGACCGACTCCTCTCTATTTATACTAACCCTAGATCAATCGTGCGACTGAGTTCATACGCACCTTTCAGTCGTGCGAGTGGGACTCAGTCGTGCGATTGGGTCAGTCGCCCTTCTCCAGTCGTCCGATTGGATTTCAGTCGTGCGACTGACTCACTCGTTCGCACTTAAGCCTCCGACTGGGCTAATCGTATGGGCCATTCGGTTGATGGTCCATACTCATAGTTCATTCGTGCGAATGGATTCCATTCGTATGGTTAGTCCATACGTATGGTCCATTCGTGCGAATGGGTGGGTCATACTTAGTTAATTTTCTGCCATTTTACCAATTTACATTTAAAACCCCTTTTAACTTTTGAAATTAACGTTATGAGCCTTTGATCATCTCAGACATGATCATTTATCTTGAAAACATTTTGATCACCTCAGACGTGATCCTTTTAACCAATTTAGTCACCTCAGACGTGACCTTTTTAAACACTTTGTCACCTCAGACGTGACTGTTTTAAATTTCAAAGCACATATGGTCATCTCAGACATGACCCTTTTAGTGAGTTGATTCCTTCTGATTTTCCTGATGTAGCCCGACACACGACTAAAATTAAAATTAAAAACAACTAACTAATTTAAAACTTAAACTAATTACATAAACAAACTATTTTTGGCTTTTGTGAGAGATAAATCCAGAGATTGATATCTACGGGATTTGGTTCGGGAGTAGACAGCTTCAACTGGATTGATCATATCTGGACCAATTCAATTTTGGAATCATACAGGTAAGTCAAATCATTTGGGACTTGTTATTAAAACTTTTGATGCTCAAATTCTCGGTGTTCATCCAGAGTCGTTAGCAACTTAAGGAAATCATACTGAAACTCTTAGATTTCACATTGATTTGAACTTTTGAGAATGTAGCCACAATGATTGTCAGTATGTTTGTCCACTTAAATCCATACACAGACTTTTGACACAGACTGGTGACTGATTTAGGTTTAATTATTTCAACTAACATTTGTGGATCCCACACTTATATGGTAATCAACATTCCTCAGGAGCTTTTGAGCGGTCTACGGGTATTATTACAAGAAGAGACTATTCTTAGAGCTTTCAAAGAGAAGCCTGTCCTCAGGTCAGTGCCATCGCACAGCAGAGAGGCGGCAAACAACAATGAATTCTAGAATATCTAGGTTATGCTTATCCTCAGGTCAGTGCCATCGCACAGCAGAGAGGCACACAACCTATCTCCTTGTTAGAGCAGCTTATTTTATTTTACACAAAATGCACCAACAACATAAGTCATTAGCTTTATTGCATTTGTCTTTCATTTTTTTCTTGCTTTGCTCTAATTATGGTCATCCGCACACATTTGTGGCGTTTAAATGCTCATTACCCCTATTGGAATATGTTGATTGTGTTAACCAGTGATAAGATGGAAGCCCACAGTCAGTTGAACAACTTAGTTTGATCTTGAGATCACCAATCAGGTCTAATTGTCTATTGTGTTGAATCTACCAACATATCATTTGTGGTCTAGCAGCCTCTAAGTCTACTTTCTTTGTGTCACCTTAGGAGTTGCCAGTTTTCTATCATCTTCCCTTTTATATTGCTTAGACTACACAGACTTATACTTTGAACTTTTGCATCTTTTCAAAACTTAATTTTTAAAGTCCCTCTTGATTTGTTCCTGTGTACTATCATTTTCCAAAGGTATTGAATCGGTATCACAGACACAATCTACCTTATTTCAGCTAGTTACTCCTTCTCCCTCATTTTTTTTAATGTTAACTTGCTGACATATTCTCCCCCTAAAATACTAAAATCATTTCTGGTTTAATTATTTTAGGATTTTAATAAACAGCAAAATAACATGAGTTTAAATATAAAACAGACGAAAATAAAACAAATAAAATAAAAAAACTTTAACTAAACTACATCGGACTACACATTATCATCATCAGGAATTACCTCACTTTTCTTTTTAACGCCGTTGACCTCTAGCAAATATTGAAAACGTGGTTTATCAAAGGCTTTAGTATAGAGGTCAGCGCGTTGAAAATCAGTATTAATTTTAACCACATCAATTAAGTTCTTTTCAAAACAGTCTCTTATGAAATGGTATTTAATACCGATGTGTTTGGTCTTAGGATGTTGAACCGGATTTTTAGTTACTGCAATTGCAGCAGAGTTATCAACAAAAATAGGAGTAGATGAGAATTTTAAACCGTAATCCCGCATTTGCTGTTGAATCCAGATGATTTGTGAACAGCAACTTGCAGCAGCAACATATTCGGCTTCACAGGTTGACAATGCAACCGATGTCTGCTTCTTACACTGCCAGGTAACTAATCTTCTCCCAAAGAATTGACACCCGCTGATGTAGACTTGTAGTTCATCTTGCAGCCCCCGTAATCCGAGTCACTATACGCGGTAAGCTCAAAGTCATCATCATGAGGATACCACAATCCAAGTGTGGGTGTACCCTTCAGATAACGAAAAATCCTCTTGACCCCGATCAGATGGTTGACCTTGGTTTAGCCTGATATCTAGAACATAGACATGTAGCATACATAATATCAGGTCTTGAGGCAGTGAGATACATGAGGGATCCAATCATTCCTCGGTACATAGTGGCATCTACAAGATCTCCATTCTCATCAGGTGCTATATCATGATTCGTAGCAAGTGGAGTCCCAGCAGCAGAAGCATTCTCCATGTCAAAGCGACTGAGAATGTCTCCTACATACTTGGTCTGATGTAGAAAGATCCCATTAGGTGTTGATCCACCTGTAACCCGAGAAAGAACTTCATCTCCCCCATAGCACTCATCTCAAACTCTTTCTTCATCACTGCTTCAAACTCTTTGCATAACTCTTCGTTCTTTGACCCGAAGATTATGTCATCAACATATATCTGTACAAGCAGTAGGTCGCCATCCTTTTCTTTAATAAAACAGTGTACAGTCAATGACTCCCCTGCGAAAGCCGTGTTTCACAAGATGAGTCGAGAGTTTCTCATACCAAGCTCGAGGAGCTTGATGAAGCCCATATAAAGCTTTGTCGAGCTTGTAAACTCTATCCCGATGATAAGGATCTTCAAATCCCTCGGGTTGACTTACATAGACTGTTTCCCTGATTCCCCATGAAGGAATGCACTCTTCACATCTAATTGGTAGACTTTAATCTTCATGTACGATGCATAGGCAAGGAAGATACGAATAGCTTCCATCCTTGCCACGGGTGCAAACACCTCATTATAGTCAATCCCTCGACTTGGCGAAAACCTTGAACCACCAGTCGAGCTTTGTTCCTGATAATGACTCCTTGGTCATCCTTCTTGCATTTTAGTACCCATTTGGTGCCAATGACTTTAGCACCTTTAGGTCTATCAACCAGAGTCCATACACCTAACTTCTTAAACTGCAGAAGTTCTTCTTGCATGGCACTCACCCACGCCTCATCATTTAGTGCCTCACTGACATATTTTGGCTCAACCTGCGAGACAAAACATCGATAAGCACCATCATGAATGTAACCCTTCTCCATAACTGAGGCGTAATCAGCTGAGTATAGCTGATTTCGGGTTTGTACTCCTGATCTGACATCCCCATAACATTGTCAAGGGGATGATAGACGTTTAGTCGTGATCCTGGAGTAGTAGGAACAGCCACCTCAGAACCGAGATTATGAACATTTGGTTCTGCATCTGAGGTAGTTGGAGTTTGAGGTTCCGAAGTCGAAGGTGCATCACTCGTAGATGCTTGTGGACTTTCAGGAACTGGAACCTGTTCCTCCTGACTGTTCTGGTCATCTGCTTCAGTTTCATCTTCAGAGGAGGAGTCACTGTCATCGACTACTCCCCCTGACTGAGTAGATGATTCTCCCTGTGTGCTAGATGGTGTATTCAGAATATCATACATCATCCTAGTAGCTAACTCATCATCCGAGGGAGAGAGAGGATGTTGAAGGACTTGAAGAATCCATCATAATCGAAGAAGTATGCAGGTCCTTTGCCTGTAGGTGGTGTGGTATATCTCTGAACGTCGACATTACACCACACTTCTACAAGACCCGTTGAGTTATTGTAAACTCGCTTGTTCGGTATGTTGTATCCTAGAAAATTCCTTCATCTGCCTTCTCGCTGAATTTGCCTTCTTGTGTCTTCTTCAGAAGTGTACACGGCGCGCCAAAAGGTTCAAGATACTCCAAATTCGGTTTGCGTCTTTGTAGTAGCTCATAACATGTCTTTCCGTGGCGCTTGACTATTAGGACTCGATTCAGTGTATAACATGCATTTGCCACTGCCTCATTCCAGAATTGGATAGGCAGTTTCGAGTCCGCCAGCATAGTCCGTGCAGTCTCTATCAAGCTTCTGTTCTTCCTCTCAGCAACACCATTCATCTGAGGCGTGTAGGCAGAAGTGAATTGATGCACAATTCCCTTTTCCTTGCAGTATGCCTCCATCCATTGATTCTTGAATTCTGTCCCGTTGTCTGAGCGTACTTGTCTAACTTTTAGCTTGTAGAGAGATTCCAGTGTGGTTACTAATTCCTTGAATGACTCAAATGTTTCTGATTTGGATTTCAGAAACATTACCCAAGTGAACCTTGAGTAGTCATCAGTGACCACAAAACAGTACAAGTCGCCTGCAATGCTCCTTGTACTGACTGGACCAAACAGATCCATGTGAAGAAGTTCAAGAGGAAGTTCTATTGAATGAACTTTCTTTTCCTTATGAGACTTCTTTGTCTGTTTGCCTTTCTTGCAAGCTACACAAAAGTCAGGAAGTTGGAAGTTCTTGACATTTACTCCTCTCACTAAATCCTTCTGAATCAAATGATTCATCTTCCTTTGACTAATGTGTCCCATTCTCCTATGCCAGGAGATTGAATCCTTCTCAGTAGCTTTAGATAGAAAGCACTGAACCTCATGATCCGTTGTAGCAGCTGTTGACAGATCCAAGACATAAAGGTCTTTATATCTTGAAGCAGTCATCAGAACTTGGTCCTCTGGGATCATGTAGTCTTTCTTCAGCACGTAACACTTCTTGTTGTCGAAGATGACTTTAAATCCTTTATCACAGATTTGGGAAACAGAAAGTAAGTTATTCTGAAGTTGTTGAACGTAGTTCACCTTATCAAACTTAACTTTCTGATTTCCCACTTCTCCCTGAGCTGTGTGTGATATAGCCTCCCTTGTTTCCTGCAAAGGAAACATGCCCTCCTTTTATTTGTTTGACGTTTGATAAAAGGGCTCTATTTCCTGTCATGTGCCTGGATGCTCCGCTGTCTATAATCCACGTGTTAGTCTCAGCACTGTATCGAACACCCTGCACATACAAAGTAAATGAATTAGTTTAGGTTAGGAACCCAAGCCTTTACTGTCTTGGGTTTCCCAGAGGCATCACACATCATAAACTCCACCCATTGACCCTTAGAGGGTGAGGGTAGCTCAGGTTCCTTCTTGTCATCAGTATCAGACACGCAGGATGACTTTTCTTTCCATAAGCCAGATTTGTGCAATGCCTGTTTATGATAAACAGTCGTCTGGCTTACAGGTTGGACTTTAGGTTCACTATCTTCTAGGTGGAGTCAAAGAACTCCTCTTAGAAGACCTAGGTCTAGAGTCCTGAAGATCAATCTTCTTCCTAGGTGTCTGATAGAAAGGACAATAGGAAGCAATGTGTCCACATTCTCCACAGTTGTAGCATGACCGGCTATCAACTTTATGAGTAGACTTTCTTTGTGGAGAAGTGCGTGACACTCTAGTAACATCAATCACTTTAGGTTTTGACTCTTGTGCGTTTGATGTTTTCTCTGGTTTAACAAAATTAACTGTTTTAACCTGTTTAACATCTTTCTCTTTTTGGTTAACTGGTTTTTGACTTGAAGCATGTGAAAAATTAACATTTGAAGTCCTTTTAGGTTCTGATTTGACTCTGTTTGACCCTGACTTTAAGTTAACTTTTTCAAATTCATTTTCCAGATTAACACAAGGCAATTTACCCTTTGCCTTTGAAGTGGCCTCCTTTTGTTTCTGTCCAGATTCAGTAGATGAACATGAGATGTCTGGATCAGTAACAAGAGGAGTAGTCACCACATGATCCTTGATGGGGTTATTATTTACTGGTCTAGACTTAGTGTTCATCAAGGTCTCAGGTGGTGGTGGAACCACTTTGTAGCCTAATCCCTCCCCGTTATTCCTTTCTCTCACTAAGTGTTGAACTATGTGTGAAGAACTAGTCCAACTATGCCAGTTTCTGTTTTAATGAATTAACTTTTACTTCTAGAACTGCCTTTGCTTCTTAGTGTCTTCTAGGGAGTTTAGATAGTACCTAATGTCATTTGCTTGGTTAAAGGCAACTACTTCGATTTCCCTAGGCTGTTTAGTTCAATAGGTCTATCTTTTCTTTATAAAATATGCTCATTTTGTTTTAGTACTCTATTAGCCTCAGTGCACAGTTGTAAATCTTTTACTAAGTTATCATTATGATCTAATAACCTAGCAAATTTTTCATCTATGTTATTCCTAAAAGTATCACAATCAGAACAAGCATGATTATTAAAATTTGGTCAGTTGTACTTACCTGTGTTGGTTCAGAAGAGTTAGCCATCAAGCAGCATCAGATGTCTCTGGTTCTGGTGATTCTGACTTTCTGTCTCTGGCGTGGAAGTCTCTCCTTTGGCTTGTAACTGACCTCAGCTGCAGTTGTTTCTTCACTATGTGACATTGCTATCTCAACTGCTAGATCACCTTCACTCGCAGAATTATCATCAATATCCTCAACACTGGCAATGTTAGATTCTCCTGGTGAGACAAACCTAAAACTCCAATCTTGTCCTTCATCATCATGAGCAGTCAAGGCTTTTGGATCCTTGTTGATGAAGTAGAACTGGAAGCTTGCTTGTCTTGGCGAAGTAAAGGACGAGAAACGGGTTCACATTACCCCTCTTCTTTGGCTTGACACATTCTCTCTTGAAGTGCCCCTTCTCTCCACAGTTGAAGAAGGTCACTTTGCTCTTGTCAAAACCAAATGTGGTATCCTTAGTAGCTACCAAGTTCTGTCCAGTCTTCTTAACAAACTTCTTCGCCCTTCGGACAGCACTAGCTAAGGCCCACATTATATCCATCCTCTCAAGCTCCTTTCCTCCACCTGCTCGTAGTCCTCATCTGCCAGATGGCAGTTTCCAATCTTCCCGGCAACAAGTCCACATATGAATGAACCACTGCTGCTAAAAGATCCATATGCTCTCGAGCTACTTCTACTGTCACATTACCGAGGTTCTCGGTCTTCAGTTTGGTAGCACTTGCTTCTGATCCAATATAGTGGGTAATGACGACCCTGACGTGTCTGATCCAGAAGGAGAAGCATGTGAAGGACCTGACGAGCTAGACACAAATGCAGTCTGGAGAGGTGCTCCAGATGTCTTAGCTTGAAGGTGGCGTTGTATATAAAGCTGGATTTTGTGTGTAAGAAGACTTCTGAGCTCTATACTTCATCCTAGCGCTTCTTCTCGCAACTTAAGAATGAAGTCATTTATATCCAGCTTTATAAGCATTTCATTCTGTCTAAGGTTAGACACGAATGAAGCCACTTTCAGGCAATTCGTCTGCGAAGTTGCTCACTTTCTCTTCCATGGTCGTTTCCACTCCATGTGTATGCAGTTCGCTCATCAAGTGGTAGAATATGTCTATGACTTTGTCTAAACTCTCGTTACCAATAGATGAGAAGTTATCAATTTCCTTCTTTAACTCCTTGCCTTGATTGCTTCAATGACGCATTCCCATCATATTCTTCTCTAGCTCATCCCACAGTTTCTTGGACTGGTTGTTCTTTGAATACTGGTGGAATATGTTTGGGGATAGACTGAGTGATCAATGCATAAACCCTTTTCTCTGCATTGTACTTGACTTTCTGTGCGTGTCATCCCGCTTAACGTTAGCTTAACTCCATCAGCTCCCACCGGTGTACTATAACCGATCTCAATGGCTTCCCACAGATTAGGATCTACTCCATTAAGGTAGATCTCAAATCGTTGTTTCCAGTGGGGAAACTCATCTAAAGTCAAAAGATTTGGTGGTGACCCACCTCACTCTCAAGCAACAGCAGGTTCTGTATCCTGAGTCCTTCCCAGCAGTAAAGGCTGACATCTGATCTTCCATGGCTATAAACTTAGAATCTAATCAAACAAACTTTCACTGATGCGACTGAAGATGCGAATGGTCTAATCGTGGGTATGAACTCTGCGACTGGTTCAATCGTGCGGCTGAACTGGGCGATGGTTCAGTCGTGCGAATGAATCTGGTGCGTATGAGCTATGCGAACGAAACGTTCAGGCGGCCGACCGCCGAATGAGGGTGCGGGACTAGGTCCAATCGTGCGATATGAGCAATGCGAATGGAGTCCAGTCGTGCGAATGGGTCACTCGTGCGACTGAAGCTGCTGTTTTGCGAAAATTTCTAGCTTTGACTGGTTTCAGCCGTAAAAATTCGAAATTTCACAAGTCCTAATCGCCTAAGTCCGTAGAAACCAAACTTCGATGAGCAGGGAATGTCCAAGATCACTTTTGATGCCAAAGATTGCGTTTTTAGTGCAAAAACACAAACTTTTATGCAATCTTGATTGAATCAACACGTAATCAAGAGCTAAAGCTCTGATACCACTTGTTAGGACCTGGTATTTGAACGAAATACCTAGTGATTAGCGTGTTAGACCAACTCAAATAGTGCGGAATCCTATTTGATTGGCGATCCAATCAGTGAGAACACACGAAGAATCAATCAAGAATTGAATCCAACGTTAGAAATCGATTAGGAATCGATCTAATGTGTTCTGTGAACTTGGAGAACGATTTGGGAGGTCTCTGGACGGCTAGGGTACGTCTGTAATCGTAATGAGATGAATGCTTACGTTTTTCCACGAATTGGGTCTATTTATAGGTTAGTATTGTTAAATCGTGCGACTGGGCCATAAGTATGGTTCAGTCGTGCGATTGAACCATGCGGTTGATTCATCCGCACGACTGAGTGTTCAGTCGTGCGATTGAGTCAATCTTATGTGTCAATCATACGACTGATCCAGTCTCCTGGTTCAGTCGTGCGATTGAGTCAATCGTATGAAGTTATTCATGCGTGTGGTCCATTCGCATGGGCCATTCGCATGAGAACTTCATTAAGTTAAGTTTGAATGTTTTAATTAATATAACATAATATGCAACCATTCAAACGATCATAAACCCAATCAATTCAATCACGACTCATTAATGAAATATTAAACATCACAAGTAACAAGCAATTCATGTCATTTCATTAATCAATACAAGTTACATCATACTCAGACAGACAAGATTCATTACATTTCAAATCATGATCTAGGGACATACATGCATCAACAAGAGTGAAGACAGATTTCTTCCGAAGACTTTTAGAGATATGCCTTTATCTGATGTACTTTACCATAAAGCTGGACCACCTTTCAGCTGCTACTCTGTAAAGTCACCAACTTACATGAGTTGGTGAAAGGTCCATGCTTTTGTTAACTGTACGTTGAGGTCTTGAGTCCATGCTTTCTACTTTATGTACTTTTATCCTTTTTGTAATATATTAGGATGTGATTTGATTTTGTAGTTGTCTTGTCAATTGTATCCAACTGGCCTTCAAAGTATGGCGGCTGTAGGATGTAGTATAAAGTATCTCAAGTACTTGTAACTTTCCATCGATGCTTTGTAACATTTGTAATATAACTTGAGAAGCAATATACAACATTCTTGAAAACCAAATACTTGTGTTGTTTGCAATCTTGTTCTGTCTCATATTTACTTGTGTTCTTAGCATATTTCATTAACAAGTTAACTAGTTCTCTATTTGATCTGTTAAGTGTTTTAAGCAACTCCCCTCATTGTGTTGTTGTGTTGTAAGTGCATACCCTTCACCGGTCCTGCAGAAATTAGCAGCGAAATTAGGCTGAAATTAACCCCTTTAATTGTTAAGTTATCTGCAGGCTGTGTAGTGCGACCCTTGCTTAGAAAGCTTGATTGAGAAGCTACTCATCAAGTCCAGGTGAGATCTAGATCCCCTATTTTAAAGGTTTTAAACTTGTTTGGGGCTGGAAATGCATACTAAATACGTTTCTAAATGACCAAGATTTTAAGAGGTTTTAACAAGAAGATAGATTTTTCTATAAGGAAATGTGCTATATAAATGTTTATAAATGAAAATTTTTCGCGCTGACCTGGAAGCACGGCCCCAACCAGGGGCATTGCCCCTTGGACCCCACTAGGGGCTTCTGCCCAGGACCCCGTTGTCAGGGGCTGCCGCCACCGAACCCCCGCTGTCAGGCAGAGGGTCGGTTATGTTATCTGATGACTTGTACTTGTTATGCATGCGTATGTGTATGATTATATAATGATGTGTGATTATGTTACGTATGTATATGTTATGTTTTCTTTATGTTCCTTATACGTATTATTGTGTAGTTTTACGTGGTGTGATTATGTTAATGAAAGTAAAGTATTATCTTAACGAAGCGAAAGATTAAAGATAATGAAAGTGGAACATAATGAAAGAATGTATGAAAGTCTTGCAAGTAAATGTAAAGAGCGAAATGTACGAAACGTGCAATGCGTTTGAAAACAACTCTACGAGTGTTGTCAGCTCAACTATGTGTTATAGCGTGCAATTTTGGCTAACTCATGAGGGTTCATGCACATAGTGGGAGTTAGTATTGGTGACTGCTCTATACGTGCGATATGGTATTAACTGTGTGTTATGTAGCATATCATTTTGGATAAACCCATGAGGGATCACATTCACAGGAGGAGTCAGTCTTGGTGACTGCTCCATATGTGCGATATGAACGAAATGAACTATGATGGAAGATAATAATTAATACCATGATGTACGTATGATGTGTGATCATATGCGATAGTAAAGAAAATGTTTTAACGAATGAAAGGTAATATAATGTTTTTGTAAAAATAGAACTCACTCAGCAACGCTGACTTTTATGTGTTTCCAGTTGGCAGGTAAATGTTGCTGAGGATGGCATGGGGCAGCTACTTGGCGTTTTTGGGATGGCATCCAACGTTTAAATTATGACGTTTTTGCATTGTAATGCGAACAAACAATATTTTGTAATGATTATGAATGTTCTATCATTTTGCAAAAGCAATGAATGAAATGATTTTAAATTATTCCGTTGCGTTGTTTTAGTACGCTTAAATATATGTTTTATGTTTTATATGTGATGATTGACCAGCTGTAAGCGTCCCGGGAATGGGGCCTTACAAGTTGGTATCAAAGCCAAAGTTTAAGTGAAACGAGATAAAATTTTCAGAAGAAACCTAAACTTAAACTGAGAATGGGAAAAGAGAAGGGATACCAGTCCGAGTAGGTGTGTACCATCAGGTATTTTCTTAATGATAACTAGTATTACGTGCGCATGTTATGTGATTTATGTGCCTTTAGTATATTTAGATACTGATGTAGTCAGGATAGGAAATACTTGGGGTATGAAGAGTAAAGTAAGTGGCTAATCACAACTGGCCACTGTAATTAGGGACTTACTATACTTGACATAAACTGAGCTATTGCCTTGAATGACCGTGTTGGTGTTTGGGTCTTATAGCGTGTTTGAGGATGGCCGGTGGTAGATCTTCAAAGGCTTCGCGAGGCGGAGGCCGTGGTGGATGTGGTGCTGGAGCACGCGTCACAAGAGGAAGGCCCAGGGCTGAAGAGGTGGCTCATGAAGAGCCCGAGACCCCTCATCCGGAGGGTGGTGACAAGAGTGCTAATTTGAGGGCCTTAGTGAAGGAGGCTGTGGTGGAGGAGGTTCACCAGGTCATGCAGACGATCCTACCGTCTGTGGTGACCGAAGTGATCAAAGCGGTTAGGGAAGGAGAGAGGAAGGAAAGGAGAAGGCTCGCAGGGGAGAGAGAGAGCAACCCGAGACTGAGACAGTTGTCTCTGACAAGGAGGAGGAGGAGGTTGTGCCCGAAACAGCTCGAGGCTGTAACTACACGACATTTCAAAGATGCAGGCCCCTAACTTTCGATGGAAATGGCACTGCTGCTGCTGCCCATCGGCGGGTGCGAGAGATGGAGGTTGTTCTCGATATCAGCTAGTGCAGGGAAGATCCGAAGGTGAAGTTTGCCACCCATTCCTTTGTGGACTCGGCCTTGTGTTGGTGGGACAATATTGTCCAAGCTGAGGGTAGCAGGTCTATCGTGAGGATGAAGTGGGCAAAGTTGAAAAAGCTGGTGATTGAGAAGTTATGTCCTCATCGGGTGTTGGACAAGGTGGAGAGGGAGTTCTTGCAGTTGGAGGCGGGAACCATGACGCACCAATAGTACACCACCAAGTTCAACGAGATGGCATGGCTGGTGCCAGATCAGGTGACCCTCGTGTCACGAAAGATCAAGAGATACATTCAAGGCTTGCCGGCGGATATCCGTAGGCACATGATCGCCGCCCGACCAGGTACGTTCAGGTCGGTGGTTGATTAGGTTAGAAGGTTATATGATGATCGAGAAGTGGTGGTGAATGAGGTGAGCAAGAAGGGTGGTGGTGAACGAAACTGGAACGGGAAACGGTTTGGACGTGGCTGGGCCTCTCCAAACAATAAGGTTGCGAAGGTGGATGACCGACATGTGGTCACACCCGGTGCGAGGTTGAAGAGGTGTGGTAAATGCGGGAAGGAGCATTCGGTAGAATGCAAATGGGTATCAAACAACTACTTCAAATGTGGGAAGCCTGGTCATATGGCAAGAGAGTGTGGGGTTATAAGGTGTTATAACTGTGGAGAAAACAACCATCTGAGCAGGGAGTGCAAGTAGCCGAGGGTGGAGAGTTCTGGGGCAGGGAAGAAGACCATAATTGAAGGGCAAAGGGCGAGCGCCAGGGCATTTATGATGATTCGGGAGGAGGCTAGGACGGACCCCGATGTGGTGTCAGATACGTTTCTAATAAACCAAACTCTTGCATCTGTGTTATTTGATTCCGGTGCTAGTAGGAGTTTCATTCCTGCTGCCTTTTGTGCTAATGTGCCCATTAGGAGTAGAAGTATTGGTGAGCCCTTCGATGTAGAAACTGCTATAGATAAGTCTACCAGGATTTCTGAGATGATGGAAGGTTGTGATATAGATAAGAAGGTCATAAGTTTCCTGTTAGACTGTTCGTGATGACCTTAGGCGGTTTCGATGTAGTCCTAGGAATGGATTGGTTGGCGGAATACGAGGCGAATATCGTATGTCGCAAGAATATGGTCAGACTGATAGCGTCTTACGGAAGTTCGGTGATAATTTACGGTGATTGAGTTACGACTATCCCAAAGGTGATTTCGATGGCGGTGGCGGGAAAGTGCATGAGGCGTGGATGTAGTGCCTACTTGGCCTACGTAAAGGATGTGGATACTTCAACACCACAACTTTCCGATGTACCGGTTGTGTATGAATTTCCAGACGTGTTTCCAGAAGAGTTACAAGGTGTGCCACCGGACCGCGAGATCGAGTTTCAGATTGACTTGATACCAGGTGCCTAACCTGTTGCAAAGGCACCGTATCGGTTGGCTCCGACCGAGATAAAGGAGTTGATGGAGCAACTTCAAGAGATGCTTGATAAGGGGTTCACTAGACCGAGTATCTCTCCTTGGGGCGCTCCGATCTTGTTCGTGAAAAAGAAGGACGGTAGTATGAGGATGTGTATTGACTACCGCGAGCTGAACAAGTTGACAGTGAAGAATCGGTATCCATTGCCGAGGATTGATGACTTGTTTGACCAACTCCAAGGTGCCAGTTGGTTTTCGAGGATAGATCTTTGATCTGGCTACCATCAGTTGAAGGTGAAGGAGCAAGATATTCCTAAAACAGCTTTTCGTACCCGTTATGGACACTACGAGCTTCTTGTTATGTCTTTTGGTTTAACCAACACGCCAGCTGCTTTTATGGATTTAATGAATCGAGTGTGTCGGCCGATGTTGGATAAATCAGTGATTGTGTTCATTCATGATATCCTAATATACTCGAGGAGCGAAGAAGAGCATGCCGGTCATATTCGGGAAGTGTTGGAGACGTTCAGAAAGGAGAAGTTATATGCCAAGTTCTCCAAGTGTGCATTCTGGTTGCGCGAAGTTCAGTTCCTGGGTCATGTGGTGAATCCCGAGGGGATTATGGTAGACCCGCAAAGGTGGAGGAGGTAACGCAATGGAAGTCTCCAAAGACGCCATCCGAGATTCATAGTTTCTTGGGGTTGGTTGGATATTATAGAAGATTCATCCAAGACTTCTCTAAGATAGCTCCTCTGTTGACTAAATTGACCCGAAATGATGAGAAGTTAGTATGGGGTCAAGAGCAAGAGAAGGCTTTCAAAGAGTTAAAGGCAAGGTTGACTCAAGCTCCTGTCTTGTCATTACCGGAAGGAAGCAAGGACTTGGTGGTCTATTCAGATGCTTCTTACTTGGGATTGGGTTGTGTGTTGATGCAGCGAGGAAAGGTAATAGCTTATTCATTCTGACAACTGAAGGTTCATGAGGTTAATTATCCTACTCATGACTTGGAGTTAGCAGCTGTGGTCTTTGCATTAAAAATCTGGAGGCACGACCTGTACGAGACGAAGTGCACCATCTTCACCGACCATAAAAGCTTGAAGTACTTCTTCGAGCAGAAGGACTTGAATATGAGGCAGAGGCGATGGTTGGAACTCATAAAGGATTATGATTGCGAGGTCCATTACCATCCGGGCAAGGCCAACGTAATGGCGGATGCCCTTAGCCGAAAGGAGAGACCTGAGCCAATTCAGGTAAAAGCTTATCAGTTGATTATGACCTCGGATGTGATGACACATGTCAAAGAGTTTAAAGACGAGGCGTTGAAAGAAGATCGTCTTAACTCTGAAAGGATGAGAGGTCTAGTCGCCGAGTTAGGTGAAAACAATCTCGAAGTTAGAACCTAATTTGGATGAATGTGGATTCCTTGTTATGGGGATTTACATGGAAAGATCATGTACGAGGCTCATAAGACTCGATACTCCGTTCATCCTGGTGCCACCAAGATGTATTAGGATATGAGGAAAGATTATTAGTGGTTGGGTATGAAGCGCGATGTAGTGGAGTATGTGAGTAGGTGACTTACTTGCTTGTAAGTGAAGGCGGAGCATCAGAAGCCATACTGGAAAATCCAACCTTTGGATGTACCCGAGTGGAAGTAGAAGCATGTTACCATGAACTTTATCATGAAGTTACCACGTACCGCGAAAGGGTATGATGCCATATGGGTGATAGTTGATCGTTTTGCGAAGAGTGCTCACTTCCTACCGATCCGAGAGAACATTCCTCTGAGAGACTCGCGGATCTATTCATCAAGGAGATTGTAAGTCGGCATGGTGTACCAGTGTCTATTGTGTCTGACCGCAACACCCGGTTTACCTCCAAGTTTTGGAAGAAATTTCATGATGCGATGGGGACGAGGTTACATATCAGCATAACTTATCATCCCCAAACAAATGATCAATCAGAAAGGACTATTCAGACGCTTGAGGATATGATTCGGGCATATGTCATTGATTTTGGAGGAAGTTGGGATGACCATTTACCGTTAGCCGAGTTCTCATATAACAATAGTTATCATGCCAGCATTGGTATGCCTCCTTATGAGATGCTATATGATAGGAGATGTAGAAAGCCCGTTTGTTGGGGTGATATTGGCCATAAAGAGTGTCGAGGTGGTCGAGGCTACGACTGAGAAGCTAGAAAAGATTAAGGCCTTTATGAAGGCATCTAAGGATAGGCAAAAGTCGTACGCCGACAATAGACGTAGACCGATTGAGTTCAAGGTGTGGGATAGAGTTATGTCAAAAGTCTCACCTTGGAAGGACATCATTCGGCTTAGAAAGCGGGGCAAGTTGAGCCCGAGATACATAGGGCCTTTCCGAATCACTGCTCGAGTAAGAGAGGTGGCCTATAGTTTGGAGTTGCCCGATGAGTTAAGTGGAATTCACCCGACATTCCATGTATCTCATCTGCGGAAGTGTTTAGCCGATAATGATATGGCCGTACCACTAGAGGACATTGAAGTAGATGAACAGCTCAATTAGGTGAAGCAACCAGTGGCGATCATTGATCGCAAAGAGAAGAGGCTAAGGAATAAAGTGGTTCCTTTGGTGTGAGTACAATGGAAGCATAGAAAGGGATCTGAGTCTACGTGGGAGACTGAAGAGGAGATGAGACAGCATTACCCTCATCTATTCGAGGAAAACATGTTTCGAGGACGAAACCTAAATAAGGGGGATGGACTCGTAATACCCGGAATAAAATAAAGCAAGCCAATTAATAATAATGGCTAGTCGGGGTTATTTAATGAAAATAAGCAGGAAGAGGATTAAGGACCGAGTTAATCTTATGGGTTATGTGTTCGGCAATTTTAAGGTCCCGGGTTCGCCCGGTATATATGAACGGATCTGCTTGAGCTACTCTCATTTACACTCAACACCCAACTTCTAGAGAGAGAGTTGTAAGGATTCCTTAAGTCTGATGCAACCCAAAACATCCAAAGTGTCTCTGCAACATGCACTAAGTACTGAAGTGAAGAATGCTTCGGAAGTTTTACACAATGCATTAGAAAATACTCTAAGTGTAAAATCTTCCGAAGCCAATACCAATATCTTCTGAAGCCAAACATGAAGTCTTCCGAAGCCTCAAAGACAAAGTCTTCCGAAGCTTCAACCTATGAAGACAGATTTCTTCCGAAGACTTTTAGTACACATGCTTTATCTGATGTACTGTTCCATAAAGCATCTTTTCCGCTGCATCTCTGTAAAGTCATAAACTTACATGAGTTGGTGAAAAGGTCCATGCTTTTGGTAACTGTACATTGAGGTCTTGAGTCTGTAACTTTCCACTTTATGTACTTTATCCTTTTTGTAATGTATAAGGATGTGTGGCATGTCATAGTCACAAGGTCAAAAGGAAGATATGCCTTTTGATCCTACAATTGATTTTGTTTGTGTCTAGTCAATTGTATTCAGTTGGCTTTCAAAGTATAGCTGGCTGTAGGTTGTAGTATAAGTATTTCAAGTTCTTGTATCTTTCTTTATGCTTTGTAACACTTGTAAAAGAACTTGAGAAAGCAATATACTGCCTCCTTGAAACCCATACTCTCTTGTTCTGTCTCTTTGCTTTACTTGTGTTCTTTGTATCACCTTGGTTAATCCAGTTCACTGTTTGATTAAAGTTTAGTTGCTCTCCTCATTGTGTTGTTGTGTTGTAATTGTGGTCAAGCCCCTAAACGATCCTGCAAGAGTGTAGATAGAGAAAGTGGAGAGAAAGTGGTGATTCAAGGCTCGGTTGATCAAGAGATTCAAGATCAGTGTTCGTGGGCATCCAAACAACAAGAAAAGACCAAGAATCCAGGTAAGAAACATCGTTTAATCGTTTCTTTGAGTGTAAACCTGGATTCTAGGGCTTGGGGTTTTTGAAAGTGGCAAAGAATCGCCCAAAACTCACGTTTTTTTGTACGAAAACATGTAAGAAGCTTAGATATAGCTTCTTGGGTGATAAACTAAGGATTTGGGTGTAAAAGATTGAAGTTTTTAGTCCAGGTGAGTTCTAGATCCCCTATTTTAAAGGTTTTAAACTTGTTTTGGGCTGGAATTGCATACTAAATATACGTTTCTAAATGACCAATATTTTAAGAGGTTTTAACAAGAAGATCAATTTTTCTATAAGGAAATGTGCTATATAAATGTTTAAAAATTAAATATTTTTGCGCTGACTTGGCAGCATGGCCCCAGCCAGGGGTGTTTCCCTTTGGACCCCACTAGGGGCTGCTGCCCCTAGGACCCCGCTGTCAGGGGCTACCACCCCCGAACCCTGCTGTCCCGCGGAGGGTCGGTTATGTTCTCTGATGACTTGTACTTGTTATGTATGCATATGTGTATGATTATATGATGATGTGTGATGATGTTACGTATGTATATGTTATTTTTTCTTTATGTTCCTTATATGTATTATTGTGTAGTTTTACGTGGTGTGATTATGTTAATGAAAGTAAAGTATTATCTTAACGAATCGAAAGATTTAAGGCAATGAAAGTGGAACATAATGAAAGAATGTATGAAAGTCTTGCAAGCAAATGTAAAGAGCAAAATGTACGAAACATGTGATGCGTATGCAAATAACTCTACGAGGGTTGTCAGCTCAACTGTGGTGTTATAGCGTGCAATTTTGGCTAACTCATGAAGGTTCATACACACAGTGGGAGTTTGTTTTTGTGACTGCTCTATACATGCGATATGGTATTAACTGTGTGTTATGTAGCCTGCGATTTTGGCTAAACTCATGAGGGATCACACACACAGGAGGAGTTAGTCTTGGTGACTGCTCCATATGTGCGATATGAACAAAATGAACGATGATGGAAGATAATGATTATTACCTTGATGTACGTATGATGTGTGATCATGTGCGATAGTAAAGAAAATGTTTTAACGAATGAAAGGTAATATAATGTTTTTTGTAAAACTAGAACTCACTTAGCAACGCTGACTTTTATGTGTTTCCAGTTGGCAGGTAGATGTTGCTGAGGATGGCACATGCAGCTACATGGTGTTTTTGGGATGGCATCCATCGTTTAAATTATGACGTTTTTGCATTGTAATGCGAACAAACAATATTTTGTAATGATTATGAATGTTGTATTAGTTTGCAAAAGCAATGAATGAAATGATTTTAAATTATTCTGCTGCGTTGTTTTAGTACGCTTAAATATATGTGTTATGTTTTATGTGCGATGATTGACCAGCTGTATGCGTCCCGGGAACGGGGCCTTACACTCCTCACAAGTGATATCGCTCAAAGTAGTACATTTGATGAGCTTCGTCATGATCTCCTTGAATTCCTCTAAGGAGGGAGATTTGGAAGGCTGAGAGGATGACTTGGGTGGTTGTTGGGTAGGTAATGATGTTTCGGTTCTAAGGCGTTTTTTGGGTTTGAGGATTGGTAGTTGAGGTGATTGTTGTGATTGAAAGTACGATGAGGAGGGTATGGTTGATGGTGTGGGTTCAGGATTGTATGGCTCGGTGGTTGGCTTGGTTTTGATAGGAAAAGGGAATGGGATTGGTTCAGGTTGAGGTTGAGGTTGAGTTATTGGTTTGGAAGTCATCCCCTGTACTTTTATGTACATCTCTTTCTTTCTTCAAGCGCGAATGTCAGCTTTGATGTCATTGACATGTCGTTGCAGGGGCTTCTCAGACATAGGACCAACTTGCCTGCCAGAGAAGCCATGGGCCTTAAGATAATATTTCATCCAGGATTTGTCACCCAACTTCTTGACAGATGCAAGTTCATCTTCTTCCTCCTTCTTCTTCCTTTCTCTCTATTTTTTCTTAGCAGCCTTCCTTCTCTCTTTCACCTTTGATCTTGTTCTTTCTTGAAAAGCCACAAGATCGTATCATTGTTGTGAGGAGTTAATTCCTCAAGAGAGAATCCCCTAGATCTTAGGAAGGCTATCCTTTCACTCCTAAGCTGCTGGTAGCTTTTCTTTCTTTCTCTTCCTTTCTTCCTCTAAGGCCAACCTTGCTGCTTCTTCTTCTTGCTCAATCCGAAGCAGGGTTGCCTTTTCTAACTCAATCAGTTCATGTAGTGGTAGTAGAAGAACAACTTCACAAGCAGCTCGTAGATTGACAAGTCTGTCAATGATCTCCACCCTCCTTCTATTGTTGATAGCCTCATGGTTAGCTACAGCTGGTTTGCTACTCGCCGCTAGTAGTTTCCTAGTGGGGAATCTACCTTTTCTTTTCAACTTTTCCAACCTTTTTTCCTTTATCATTTCTTCCGCAGTCATCTTCCTCTTCCCTTTGGTATCTTCGGAAGTTTGAGACTTGGGAGGTTCTTGTGTAGATGTTTCAGGTTGAGAGGTGGAGATCAAAGCATGGGGTAATGATGGTGTTTGAGTGACGGGTAGGTTGAGAAGTCCTCACTATTTACCTCAGATGCTAGTTCAAGAATTGCATCTGTGATAATTAGATCATCGGATAGAGAAAATAACCTCTCCGCAGCTTCTATCTCAGCTTCAGAAGTTTGAATAGATTCTCTGAGGCCTTTACTTCAGCTTCGAAAGTTTGTGGGATTGCACTTTCTGTCCCAGCTATTTTAGTTGTTGGGCCATCAGTCCTCATTTCCCCCTTTGAATTCAATCTCAGGTTCAATTTGGACCTTAGGTTGACCAACTTCATGGACAGTGGTAGAAGGTGCATTCAACCTTTGAAGCTCTTCAGCTCCAAAGTATACCATAACAACATCTAGACTTTGCTATTCAATAGAAGATCCCATCAGGAACTTGGAAAAGAACTAGTTTAGATCTTTAAGCATCCTTGGGTCCACTTGAAGAATGATTGGAGGTGGCTCAGGGAAAACTTTTGCTTGGTGAGCAAGATATCCTGAAGTCAATGTTGAAAGAGCTAAACTTTATGGTTCCTCGTGTGTTTTTCTCTGAACACTCTGCCCCTTTTTGGTAGCATCATCTTGAGAGCTTGATGAGCAACAGGAAGAGATCAAGGAGAACTGAATTGGTACATGCCTAACAAATCTCTCAGTCTGTTTCTCAGCTAGTTTGGCCTTAAGGCTTTCAATTTCAAGTTGCTGAGTGGAAGACCTATCCTCTAAAGTATTAACCCTGGATTCAAGGTTTGACACTTTAGAAAGTAGGTCTCTTATAGTGAGTTGCAGACTTCCCTCATCTTCTCTTGAGGAATCATAAGGAGATGAGGTAACATACCTGGTATGTTCATCCTCACGACCAGATGTGGTTTCTTGGCACCGTGATTTCCCTTGCCTAATGATGTCTCTTTCACAGTCATTAAAGGGAATGGTTGTCGTAGATTCAGTCTCAGAGATGTTACCACTGTCCTGAAGGTCCAATGAGGCTCCTTCAGTAGTGGCAGCTGAATCTACATGAGTCCCCTCCACATCAATGGGACTCACCTCAGTTTGGGCTTGCTGATGGGGGCTAGAGATAAGAGGTCTCTCTAGGCTCAGTTGATCCTTAAGAGGGTGTTGTGGATCAACTTCATTGCCTTGAAGAGACATAATCTCCTCATCAGTTCCTATTAATAGGTCGGTAAAGGATATGGAAGTTATGCCTAATGACCTAGGACTTTGATCAATATCTAATGGCATTGAGCCTCTAAGAGGATGTCCCTTTTTGGCTGCTTAGGAGAATATAGTGACTCATCCTGAGAAGTTACAGCTTAGGTTTCGGGCTCATGGGATTGAGACTGCAGAGACTCAATACCCATATTTAGGTCGATTGTGAAGGAAGGTGTGACCTCAGACTAAGTGAGAGCCCATGTTTCCGCTCTAGCCTTTTTGGATTCCAATCTAGCCTTTTTGGATTGAACAGAGGGGACTTGCTCAATCAGAGGAGATTGAACAAGGGTTCGTTTGGATCATCTCTGATATGTGATTTTGAATGGGTGGGGTAGATTTGGCATTGTGAGGGTTAGTTGCAGGATCGGGTTTTGTCACTTAACACTTGGATTTCTCAAACTCACTTATACTACACTCGGATCAGATGAAGTAGAATCTTTTCTAAGAGTTGATAATAATATAATAAGTAGCAAAGAACACAAAGGAATAATTTTCAAGGCACTTGTATATATTACTTCTCAACTCAAAGTATTACAAGACTCTTACAAGCATAAAACAAGAGTTACAATGAGAAAATATATATACTAGATCCTACAGCCGGATATACTTTGATACAAGCTAGAAACCTAAGACTAAAGCATATACTATAATACTAAAGTTAAGGTATCTTAGATAAAGTATTATCTAAGATATGGTAGTCATGACATGTCAATGACTTACCTTTTGTCACCAACTAAAGTTGGCAACTGTACTAACTGATAAAGGTAAACAGTGGAATAAAGTATGGTCAACTACATGGCTTTGGAGAAAACGCCATGTAGTATCTCGGAGGTCTGCAGCGGAGTGTCAGAGAGACCATACTTATGTCCACTGGTTCATAGAAGTGTCTTCCGAAGGTTAGTTGGCTGCGGAAGAACAAGTTCTTCCGAAGCCACTTATACTTCGGAATATACTTTGGAAGCTTGAGGACTTCTTCATATCTTCATACTTCGGAAGTTGACTTCTTATCTTTTCTTCTAAGTCTTGAACTTCGGAAGTGAATACTTTGTCTTCGGAAGTTGAAGTTTTCCTTCGGAAGTTGATCTTACACTTTGTCTTCGGAAGAACTCCATTTCCTTCGGAAGTTCCACACTTAGCTTCAGAAGTTCTTTATTAGTTGCACCAAGATAGTCTAAGTGATTTGGTTTTGGTTGCACCAGCCTTTCTAGATCCAACAAACTCCCCCTAGGCTGATGCTACCAAAACCTTACTTATTTCTACTTCTCAAAACCTTCAGCACCAGGGACAGAAGATGTTTGTCTGTTTCCTTGTTCTTCCTTGAAATGGTGCTGAGAAGTTTGTACAAGTCATTAGTGGATAGGAGATCCAGTCTATCACTCTGAATGACATGTACCCTTTGTTGTGCCCCCTGAAGAGAGTTAGTTGACGGGAGTTATAGTCATACTCCCATCTAACTATGGATTCAAGTTCAGGACCCTCAACCATTTGAAGAAAGGCTTTGCCTTTGGTTGCTGATCCTTTCCTTGTCTCCTCTTCTCTCAGTTTCAACTCTTCTTCTATCTTGTTTCTAGCAGTTAGCTCGGCCAGATGAAGACTGCTTAGGTGATTTCTGATGTGAGCAGCTACTTCAGAGTTGGAGGGGTTGGAGAGTTGCTTCTCTGCTAACTCAGCAATATCAAATCTACTTAAGTGTAGCAGAGATAATGCATTTAGCCTATTTTGCTCTCCACTCTCTCTCACAACAACGAAGTTGTGAGAAGAGTCTTCGAACCTCCACTGGATAATCTTCTTCCTAGGCACAAGGGGTTGACTTGGTACCTTGTCTCCTTTCTTCGTATCCAGTAGAGTCACCAGCCTTCTCCTTACCTTCTTTTCTTCATCATTCAGAGTATCTAAGTTGAGGCCCAGGAGCTTTGTAGCTTGGTCCAATGTTCCTCTGGGCTAATCAATAAATTGATCTCTACTGAGGGAACATGAGGATCCATCAACATAAGTCAGTTTGATAGAATCTTCCTCACAAGAGATGTCGCTCAGGGTAGTGCAGTTGATGAGCTTTGTCTTGATTGCCTTGAACTCCTCTAAGGAGAGATGTTTGGAAGGCTGAGGGGATGGTTTGGGAGGTTGTTGGGTAGGTTGTGGTGTTTGGGTTCTGGCAAGTGTTTTGGGTTAGAGGATGGGTAGTTTAGGTGGTTGAGGTGAGGAAGTTGGTAAGGTTGATGGTGTAGGTTCTGGGGTGTAAGGTTCAGAGGTTGGTTCAGTTTTGATGGGGAATGGAAAAGGAGTTGGTTCAGGTTGTGGTTGGGTTTGAGGTTGGGGTTGAGTGGTTGGTTTGAAGATCATCTCTTGTCCCCTTTTATACATCTCCTTCCTCTTCCCCGAGCGAATATCAGCCTTTATGTTACTGACATATCGCTGGAGGGTCTTTTCAGACATAGGACCCACCTGCCTGCCAGAGAAGTCATGAGCCCGGAGATAGTCTTTCATCCAAGCCTTTTCTCCTATCTTTCTGGCAGCAGCAAGTCCTGCTTCCTCTTCCTTCTTCTTCTTTAGCCTCAGCTTTTCCTTAGCAGCTTTCTTTCTCTCCTTCTCCATTTGATCTTCATCTTTGTTGAAGAGCCATAAGACCGTATCATTGATATGTGGAGATAGTTCTTCTAGAGAGAAACCCCTAGAGGTTAGGAAAGTTATCCTTTCCCTCCTAAGCTGCTGATCGGCTTCTCTTTTCTTCTTCTCCCTTTCTTCCTCTAAGACCAACCTTGCTGCTTCTTCCTTTTGCTGTATTTGCAACAAAGTTGCCTTTTCCAACTCAACCAACTCCTCTAATGGTAGCAGGAGTACATCTTCATTTACAGATCCTAAATTGACAAGTCTGTCCATGATTTCCACTCTTCTTTTGTTATTGATAGCCTCCTGGTTGGCTGTAGCTGCTTTGCTACTAGCAGCTAGCAACTTCCCAGTTGGAAGTCTACCTTTTCTTTTGAGTTTTTCTAACCTTGCTTCCTCCTGAAGCTCTTCCTCAATCATCTTCCTCTTTCCTTTGACATCTTTGGAAGTGCTAGACTTTGGGGTTCTTGGATGGAAGGTTCAGGTTGAGTGGTGGAAATGGGAGTTGGAGTCAATGCTGATGTTTGAGCTAGGGCTTGGGTGAGAAAATCCTCCATATTAACCTCAGATGAAAGTTCTAGGATTGCATCTGTGACTATTAGATCATCGGATAAAGAGAATAGTCCTTCCGCAACTACAATCTCAGCTTCGGAAGATTGAAGTTGTTCTTCTGAGGCTTTGACTTGTGCTTCAAAAGTATGTGAGAATACACTCTCCGTCCCAACTGTCTCAGTTGCTGGGCCATCAGTCTTTGTTTCCCCTTTGAAATTAATCTTAGGTTCCACTTGGACCTTAGGTTGACCAACTTCCTCGATAGTAGTAGAAGGTGCACTCAGCCTCTGAAGCTCTTAAGCTCCAAAGTAAATCACATACAAGTCAGGACTTTGGCTGTTCAATGAGAGATTCCATCAGGAACTTGTTGAAGAACCTGTTGAGATCTTGGAGCATCCTTTGATCCATTTGAATTACAACTAGAGGAGGCTCAGGAAAAACTGAAGCTTGTTGCATGGGGTATCTTGAACTTAAGGTAGTGAGAGCTTGACTCTGTGGTTCCTCTTGTCTTTTGCTTTGTCCCTGAACACTCTCCTCCTTTTTGGTAGCATCATCATGAGAGCTTGATGAGCTAGAGGAAAAGGTCAATGAGACCTGAACTGGTACATGCCTACCAGACCTCTCAATCTGTTTCTCAGCTAGTTTGGCCTTGAGATTTTCAATCTCAAGTTGCTGAGTGGCAGACCTATCCTCTAAAGTCCTAACCTTAGATTCAAGGTTTGAGACTTTAGAAAGTAGGTCTTTAATGGTGAGTTGCAGTCTTCCCTCATCTTCTTTTGAAGAATCATGGAGAGATGAGGTAACATACCTAGTATGTTCATCCTCACCACCAGATGTGGTTTCTTGGCACCCTGGTTTCCCTTGCTCAATAATGTCTCTTTCAGAGTCATCGAAGGGCATGGTTGCTGTTGATTCAATCTCAGTGATGTTACCACTGTCCTGAAGGTCCATTGAGGCTCCTTCAGTAGTGGCAATTGAATCTACATGAGTCCCCTCTACATCAGTGGGACTCATCTCAGTAAAGGCTTGCTGATGGGGGCTAGAGAAAACAGGTCTCTCTAGGCTCTGTTGATCCTTGAGAGGCTGTTGTGGATCAACTTCATTTCCCTGAAGAGACATAATCTCTTCATCAGTTCCTATTAATAGGTCAGTAAAGGATATAGAGGTTAAGCCTAGTGACCCGGGACCTTGGTCAATGTCTAATGGCATTGAGCCTATTGTGGGGTTGTCCCTTTTTGGCTGCTCAGGGGAGTATATAGAATCACACTGAGGGTTTTCAGCTTGTGTTTCGGGATCATGGGTTTGAGACTGAGAAGACTCAATACCCATATTAAGGTCATTTGTGAAGGATGGTGAGACCTCAGACTGAATGGGAGCCCATTATTTTACTCTAGTCTTTTTGGATTGAACAGGAGGAGCTTGTTTAATCAGAGAAGATTGAACAAGGGTTCATTTGGGGTGTCTTTGATATGTGATAGTGATGGGGTGAGAAGGTAAATTTAGCAATATAAGGGTAGTTGTTGGTGTGGGTTCATCACCTATGGGGTTAACAGAGATATCACCAAGAGCCATTGGCTCAGTCATACCTGGAAGAAGTGTAGTATGTCTT
Source organism: Flaveria ramosissima (assembly GCA_025215565.1). NCBI lineage: Eukaryota > Viridiplantae > Streptophyta > Magnoliopsida > Asterales > Asteraceae > Flaveria > Flaveria ramosissima. Next base: position 57,370,513 of record CM046039.1, read on the forward strand.
CCAGTAAAATTGGTGGACACTCTCTTCAAAGTCTTGATGATGGTCGGCCTCATTTGAGGGACAGCCAGAGCAGCTGCACAGACATGCTGAGTCTGGTCCAGCTCAAAGTTGATTATGTGCTGAAGAAACCTGTGAAACATGCAGAATGTGTCCCGTTGGAGGTTTCCATAAGATTTGTCAGCACATACCTTGAGTAATTACAGCGGAGGCTTCTCACCAATCCATGAACTAGGAACCCTAGTTCATATGGGATTTGATCCCATCCCCTAGATTTGTTGGACAAGCAATGAAGAACAACATACAGCACGAACTTCCAGTTGTAAGAGAAGTTAAACTTATAGACGGTAGACCTGCTTACATCTCCACCATATCCCATTTGGATATAGGTTTTGTCCAAATCTGTCTTGGGGAACTCTGTAGGAGCGTCCTCATATGAAGCTCAAGATGCTCCCTGATGAGTTGTTCGGAAATGACCAATTCATTGCCACAAATGCTCGATCTTATTACCCGAACCCCATTTAGGGTTTCAATCTGACCATTGGCCCAAAATTCAACCATGTGATTTGAGTAAACAGTAGGGTTAACAGTCAGAGCAGTGTAATAAGATGATTGGGTAAGAAAGGAAATGATATCTGAGAAGTCAGCATCTCTCGGAGAATCAAGGAGTGCGACTTGGTTGTGCTGAGGGTTAAGTGCCATTTGAAAAAGTTGTAGGAAGAGAAATTCGGAATTGGGTGAATTGGGGATGAAGGAAGCTTTTAGGGGCACTAAATTTGTTAAAGAGATGAAAGTGATTAGTCGGGGTTATTTAAATGGGTGAAATGGATGTTTAGGGGGTTTAATTAAGATGATGGGATGTTTCAGTGGAGGATGTGACAGGGGCGGTAAGGTTTAGTCCATTTAAATAATCCGACATCAGTAACAAAATCTTTACTTTTTACAGAGTGGGGCCCAAAAGATTTCCGTTACACAGTAAAGTCTTTCTTCCGAGTATAAACCATTTCCGAAGGTAATGTTCTTCTGAAGGCAATTTTACTTCTGAAGGTAAAGTTCTTTCTTCTGAGTGTAAAAATTGTTTTCCGAATGGAGACTGTTATAAACTTCGGAAGTAGATCTGATATGTAATAAATCACTTCTTCCGAGACTAAACACTCTTCTGAGAAAAAAATTATCCTGGGAGGAATTTTCTTCGGAAGATAAGTAAAACATCTTCCAAGGGATAATTCCTCTTTGGAAGAATTTATACTTAGTGAAAATTCCAGAGAAGGACCTTTTGTAATAGGGCTTAGATTGTTTTGACACAAGACTTTACACATTGAAAAGGTTTTCAAATGAGATAGACTAATCAATGTTTATCATCCCAATAGCTGTAATGAGATACTTGAATCTTTGTTCATCAAAAGCTTTGGTGAACAAGTCAGCATATTGTTTATTTGAGTCAACTTTGATTAGCTTAATTAGATTTTTCTCATGAATATCTCTAATGAAATGGTACCTGATATCAATATGCTTTGTCTTCGAATGCTTCATTGGATTTTCAGTAATGGAGATAGCACTGTTGTTGTCAATGTGGATAGGAGTGCACATGAAGTTGAATCTGTAGTCTATCATCTAGTTCTGAATCCACAGCAGTTGAGCACAACAACTAGCAGCAGCAGTTTATTCAGCTTCAGCAGTTGATGTTGAGACACAGGATTGCTTCTTGCATTGCCATGAGATGATCCTTCCACCAAGAAATTGACATCCACCTGATGTTGATTTCTTGTTGATGTTGCAGCCACCATAGTCACTATCAGAGTAGCTATAGAGATTGAAATTGTTGTTCCTTGGATACCAGAGACCTAATTTAGGTGCTCCTTTGAGGTATCTGAGGATTCTCTTGGCAACAACTAGGTGAGACACCTTTGGAGCAGCCTGATATCTTGCACAAATGCAAGTTGCAAACATGATATCAGGTCTACTTGCTGTGAGATACATCAGAGAACCAATAATTGCTCTATACTAATGTTGATCAATATCCTCCCCCTCAGAGTCAGGGCAGAGATTATGGTTTCTGGGTATAGGTGTTTTGGCTGCCTTACAATCTTTCATGTCAAATCTTTCTAAGATGTCATTGACATACTTAGATTGATTGATGAAAAACTCTTCCTTCATTTCCTTCACCAGAACCAAGGAAAAAGTCCATTTTCCCATGGAACTCATCTCAAACTTCTTCTTCATAATGCTCTCAAAGTCTTTACACATTTGGTCATTTGAGGAACCAAATATGATGTCATCAACATAGACTTGAACGAGAAAGATGTCCTTTCTAGACTTCTTTATGAAAAGAGTCTTATAAATGGTACCTTTAGTGTAACTATTTTTCAGGAGATACTGAGACAATGTGTCATACCACAGCCTAGGTGCTTGGTGCAGCCCATATAAAGCTTTATCCAATTTGCACACATAGTTGGGGTGTTGTGGGTCTTCAAATCCTGGAGGCTGGCACACATAGACTTCCCTATCTATATCCCCATATAGAAAGGCACACTTGACATCAAGCTGGTAGACAGTGAAATTCTTGGATGCAGCATAGGCAAGGAAGATCCTAACTACCTCAAGTCTTGCAACAGATGCAAAGACATCAGTATAATCGATTCCCTCCTCTTGAGTGCATCCTTGAACCATCAGTCTTGCCTTGTTCTTGATGATCAAGCCTCTATCATCTCTCTTGTTTCTGAAAACCCATTTAGTGCCTATAGGTACTTGACCAGTAAGTAACGGACATAGGTTCCAAACCTTTTGTCTCTTTAATTGAAGCAGCTCCTCTTGCATTGATTCAACCCAGCTACTATCTTTCAAGGCATCTTCTACCTTCTTGGGTTCCATCTAAGATAAAAAGCATAAGTACAAGCAGACATTCCCATTATGAGTTTGTCCTCTTGTTCTCACACCTTCAAAGACTTCCCCTATGATGTTCTCAGCTGGATGAGTGTTGTGAATCTTAAGTCTACGAATTATCTCCAGTTGTAAAGATAGATCTAGATTGGACATATTTTTCTTAGGAGCTTGAACACTTTGTCCAGCTGCTGTTTCAAACTCATTCAATGAGGACTGATTCAATGAATGAGAAACATCATCATTTGTTGGCTGTGAAGCAGCATTAATAGTTGCATGTTCCTTCAAGATGCTACTTCCATGAGCTTGGTGTTGTGTAGGGTCAACTGATGAAGTTTGAGGGTCAACAGGTGAATAACTGGTTGAAGCTCTAGTATCCTTTGAGATAGTCATACTGTCAAATATGCCAATAGTGGGAGTTTGATTTGTTGCAGCTCTTGGAGAACTTGGAATAGGTCTGGGTAGCTCAAATAGTTGGTCATCATTAGAATCACTTTGAGCACCTGTTCCAACTAAAACATTCTCACAAGATGGTTCAGAATAGTTTGGAAACAATTCTAAATCAAAGATATGATCAGGGCCATTCTCCCTAACACAAGGAGTGTGCTCATTAACTACAATGTTGAAAGATTCTTCACATTGTTGATTTTTAATGTTATAAACTCTATAAGCTTTAGAGTTAGAGGAATATCCAACAAAGATAGCATCATCCGAATTTTCAGCAAATTTTGCTAAATTGTCTTTTATGTTAAGTATGGTACCCTGCTGCCAAAGGACCTTAGAAAGCCAATGAACGGTGGCCTCTTGTTCCATAGCTCATAAGGGGTTTTTCCATGTGGCTTTACTACAAGAATCTTGTTCTGCACATAGCATGCAGTGCTGACAGCCTCTGCCTAGAATGTTAGAGGTAGCTTTGAATCAGCTAACATGATCCGAACAACCTCAATAAGTGTCTTGTTCCTCCTCTCAACAACACCATTTTGTTTTGGAGTTCTAGGAGCACTATATTGTCTGGCAATCCTTTTTGAGTTACAGAATGAGTCAAGAACATGGTTATTAAACTCAGTCCATTGATCACTTCTAATTATTTTAACCTTTGTGATCAATTTGAATTTCTATTTTAAGAATAAAAGATTTTAAAGTTTCGGCCGTTTCATCTTTAGTTCTTAAAAAATACCCATGTAAATATTGTAAAATCATCAACAATCACTAGGCAATAAAATTTCCTTCCAATGCTCATTACACTTGTGGGACCAAATAGATCCATGTGCAATAAGTGTAATGGAGTGGTGATGGAATTAACAACTTTGGATTTATGAGATGCCCTGTGTTGCTTCCCTTTCAGGCATGCAACACTATCTTTGCAGAAAAATTCCTTTTTAGGCAAACCATGTACCAAGTTAGTTTTAGCCAATTTATTCATTGTCTTAAAATTTACATGACACATTCGTTTATGCCATAGTGTTGACTCATCACCATCAGCTTTGGAAAGAAAGCATGATACATCACCCAATGGGGAAGCATTGTTCATATCAAGCTTGTACATATTCCCTTTCCTGGGAGATCTAAGAAGCACCAATTCCTAAGGAATTGTCATCACTAGTTTGACGATAATGCACTCATGTTCTGTGAAGAGTATTTTATGCTTTTGATCATAGAACTGAGAAACACTTAACAGGTTGTGTTTAAGCTGTTTGACAAAGTGAACTTTGTCAACTTTTAATTTTCCATTGGATATACTTCCTCTGCCATAAATATATCCTCTGGCCTCACCTCCAAACCGGAAAGGACCTCCATCATAATGTTGAAATTGTTGAAGGAGAGATCTGTTCCCTGTCATGTGCCTGGAGCATCCATTATCCATTGTTATTCTTGTCATATGGATGTCCCTGCACATAAGATGAGATGATTAGTTTTGATTGGAAACCCAAGCCTTGTTGGTCTTGGGTTCTTCCAATGATAGTGACATAATTGAACCAAAATCTATTCATGGGGGTTCAATGGATGTCTTTGAAGAAGAGGTTTGGGCTGCACCATTTTCCTTGATCTTCCATTCTTTCCCTTGGTTGATCATGGAGGATGAGCTTGTTGAAGCTTTTGCAGCATGGCATTCTTCCGAAGCTTCTTTCTTTTTGGAAGAAGACTTCACCACCTTTTGTTCCGAAGTAGTCTTCTTCTGGGATGGTTTCAAGGGGACTCTTTTGTTCTTTTGAGTCTTGACAGTTTTTGCTTCCGAAGCCATTTTCCGTTCGGAAGAAGGACTTTCTTCCGAAAGCAACCATGCTTCGGAAACAAGCTTTCCCTTTTTCATCACTTGAACCATTTGATAAGGTCCAAATAAGAAACCTTTCCTGACACCTTATCTTTTAATATTATTTGCATAATGTGTGCTAGCAGGATTGTAGTAACAATCTTTGGCTGTGTGGTTTTGCAGACCACCCATTATGAATGCAATGTTAATCTTCTGGAATTTGGGGATTGTTATTTCTTGTTCTTTTTCTCTTCATCAGCAACCATTCCCTTTAACTTCTGATCCTTTTGTAGGACAGGAGTGCTGGTACTACACTCCTTTCCTGAATCAAAGTTTCCTACCACCTGGAATCCAGCTGAGATGAATACACCCTTCTTTTGGGTCTATCTTTAGCTTAGACTCAGCCACTTTCCCGGTAGTTTTTCTGACTGCTTTAGCTCTGCTTCTTATGAATTTGGTGGTCAGGGGTTGATTATCACCGGTAGGAGTGGGTAAAATTACCTGGTTCTTCTATGTGATGGTCTCCATGGTTGCATCACTTTTTGACTCATGAGAAGGTGGGTCAGCAGATGGAACCTCTTGCTCCTTAGTACAACACATTGGTTGTCTTACAGACTCAAAAGAATGTGGTGGAGCAATTTTATTGGTTCCTAACCCACCTTTGTTTTAGTAACAAAGTTTTGAGTGAAAGGCTGATGCAAGAATGGCTTGGAAGTTTTGCTCAAAAATAGCATACTTCCTGGCTTGAGCCTCAGCTGTGACAAGCTGGGCTTGAGCCTCAGATAATTTGGATATTAAATCCTTTATTTGAGTCTTATAGTTTGTGTGTTCATGTTTTAATAAGGACACAGTGTTCTCCAACTCTTCAATTTTTCTTTGATAGTCAGATTTAGCCCTTTTAAAATTATATTTTAAAACATTTCGAGACTCAATATCGGATTTAATCTCCATATTGTAGTCCTTGATACAATTTAACCTTAGCAATACAGGCAAGAGTACAAAGATGTTCATATACCTTATTGTCATATGTTCCAGCCATGAGTGCTTGAGTAGGAGTCACACGTGTACCATAAAGCTCCTGTCAACTTCTTGAGCCATTGCAACTGTCTCTGCTAACTTTCCAGTGGGCTTTGGTGTAGAGGGATGTGTGGAGGCCTGTGGGGTTCCCGGATTTGACTTGGGAGCCTTGCATTCCCTTGCAAAATGACCAAGTTGGTTACAGTTGTAACATTTGGCCTTAGTTTTGTCAAACCCAAATTTGCTGTTGGTTGGGTTCTGGGGAAATTTCCTTCCAGTTCTCTTGAAGAACTTCTTTGCTCTATAGGTTAAGAGAGCCATTTGTTGGACTATGTCCATATATTCCACATCATCTGGGCTAAAGCACTCTAGATCATCAAAGCAATAATGATAATCACTAGAGTGTCCACTTCTTGAGACAAAGGCACAGCTGTCCTGAAAGGAACTTTGCTGAGCCTGTTGAGACTTTGGAGTCTCAGGAAATGTAATGTATGGCCCAAAAGAACATGATGGCTGTTGGGTGTATGTCAGGTATCGTTGAGGTTGGGTGGGTCCTGAGCTTTCAGCAACCATTAAAGCGTTGCTAGCAGGAAGACTCAAGGGTTGTTGGACTGTACAAAATAGTCTATATTATCAACACAGTGAAAGTCAACAAAAGTAAACGTCATGGTCGAAGTCAACAAAAGTCAAACCCGACACGTTCGAGACGAGGAACCGAGACGATACGTTGAAGATTTAAATGACTAGGAGTTTTATTGTAATAAATATATTTTGTGTGAATAAAATATATTTTATCTTTGTTTACGTCATTTTTATGCATTATATGTATTTTTTATTAATTCCTACGTCTAGGGGGTTAAATGTAATTAGTGAATATTATATTCACTATAAATAGTCTAATTGTAATTAGAATTAGGCTAATGGTGGTATGACCAATAGATTGAGGGATTATTTGTAAACACATATTTTGCAATCTAATTTAAGATCAAAGGAGTTTTGATTGTGATTATCATATTTTGATTTAATTCTTCATGATTTGATTCAAGTTTGATTATCGTAGAGTTACAATTTGGTATCAAAGCCTTATTGGATCAAATGCATTGAAGAATTGAAGAAATTGTTGCTGATTTTTGAAGATGTTTATCAATTTTTAGAGAGAGAAACTGGGTTTCTATAGAGAGAAAGTAGATATGAGTTCAAATTTTTACAAATTCAACAACAACAACATCAGATCTATCACTATAATCAACAAATATTGAATCTACATCATCGTTTGTACAAGAAAAATCAATGAAAAACTTCAGATCTGAAAGTTTTTCTCACACACACTAGTGTGTGTGTTCTTGGAGCTTCAACATCTTCATCCAGCGAAACTAGCATCATTCAGAGCGAAAGTTCAAAGTTTCCAGCGAAATTACAGCCGAAACTAGCAGTTTCGCTCGTTTTCCGGCGAAATTGTACTTTTCCGGCGAAACTGTAATTCCGGCGAAACTCCGGCGAAACTGTCAAATTTTCCAGCGAAAATAGATATTCCGGTGAAACTATCACCTGCGAATTTAAAAAATTATTCAGCAAAATTAAGAAAATAATCTGCAATTTAAAAATAAAAAAACTAAAAACAAGTTGCCGGAACCCTAGCTACCGGTTCACCACCACCACCATCGAGATGCAATTAACAGGGCATACTTATATGGCCTCATGAATCTTACTTTCAGGATCAGCCCATTGAGCAATAACTTGAGCTCTACCATAAATAGATTCGATCGCGAAGGTCTTTTCAGCCATTAAGGCACATTTTAAGCAACCAACACATTTAATTTCATCAACAAAAAAAACTGCACCACTACCCGCAGCCTCAATCATACACCAGAGACGATGACCTGCTCGAAGAAGAAGTAGACGAGCAAGTAATCGGAGACTGTTTGGTTTTCGAAGAAGCTTCAACAGCGGAGCCGAAGGTCCCAACCAGACGCTAGTACGCTTCTTCGGATCTTCGATCTCCGCCGCGAACTTGCCGGACTTCCGCCGGCGTACGCCTTTGTGACCTTCGTTGTTAAATCTTGGTTTGTAGATGTTGACGGTGATGTTGAAGGATGCTTATCCACCATTGGTCAGTGTGATTTGATAATCGATACACCCTTGAACTCGAAAGAAAGCTAAACCTTCGCTGCCGGAGGGCTCGCCGGAAAGGCAGCTCGCCGGAGAACCCGCGGGAACCCTAGAGGGTTCACTCCCTCATCCGATACTTGTGTGTGTTTTAGTTGTGTGTGTTTTAGTTGTTTTTTATTTTGGGGTTAGGGTTTGGAAGTGGTTAATGGGTTGGGTTGTGTAAGATAATTTCTTTATTGGGCTGGGCTTTGTTAAAAAATTAGGCTCATTAAAAGATAGTTTAGGGCTAACAATTGGGCCGGGCTTTGTTAAATAATTTGGGCTAGTAAAGATTAACTATTGGGCTGAATTTATAAGAATAGAGTATGGGCTAATAAAAAAAATAAATAAAATTTACTAATTGGGATTAATTGAGTTTAAACCGATAAAGAAATATTCACCGATTTTGGAAGATTTATAAAAAAACAATGGCACAAAGCCGGTTTGACTCTTTTGCAGGTTGACCTCAGTTGCTAAGATTGTCTAGCGTGACATTTAAAAAAATTTTATTCCCGGGGAGAATTATTCAAAAATTTTGGGGAAAATATTTTTGGGGCGTTTAATTGTCACAATTTTTAATAAAATGTCATCTTCGGAAGATTTTAAATCAGATAATCTCACAATGGCACAAAGCCGGTTTGACTCTTTTGCAGGTACAAAGAAAAAAAAATTGTCAGATTTAATTGATCGATTTTTAAAAGTGGCAAATAATCTAAAGAAGCATATTCCATATCTCAGTAATCATGAACAAATTCAAAAGCTTCTTGACTCTCTTCCGTCTGCATGGAATCATCAAGTTAAAATGCTAAAGCAAGAAAGAGGTTATGTCGACACAAAACTTATGGATATGATCAACAGAGTAAAATCTCTTGAGCTGGATATCCAAAGAAACAAATTTCAGCAAGCCGTGTTCCCACATCAAACCCACGCGCTTAATACTGATCTTGTTTCTTCTGTAACAAGCATACTTGATTACAAAACAGAGATGATTGAAAAGTTGAAGTTATTGAGAACTGATTCGGATTTAAACTCTAAATTCAGAGAAACTGTTGAAGAATCGTGAAGCTTTAAGAGTCGACAATGACAGTAAACTAGAGTCTGTGAGAACCGATGATGATAAGGCTGGAAAAGCTGATAACAGAAAGAAAGAATCTGAGACTGACGAGATGCTGAAGGTAACAGAAGAGGAACAACAAAAAATCACAAGGGTTTGCAACTGTGAAAAGAGCTTAGCTGCAAAACGAACTATCATAGGTCTTCCTTATGAGACTGTTCAGGATATGTGTTCTTCATCTTGCAAAATCAGATTATTTGGGATTTATAAGGCCAACAGATTGTTACTGGAAAATGAAAAGGAATTAAAAATAATCAATCAGGAATTAAAGAAAAATGAAATTGCTTTTTCAAAGAAACTTAATGAAGCATTGGCTGAAAATGATCTTTTAAGAAGAACCATTTTGGAGCGTAACGTTGAAATTAATATTTTGAGAGAAAAGGCTGTTTTAGCTCAATTTGAAACAACTCAGCTTCAAACAAAGCTTGATAAATGGACCCTTTCACACATGAAAAAGGATGAGCTTATTGCTAAACAACAAGGGGTGCGGGTAAAACATGGGATTGGATATAAATCTGATGGTGAAACTATATTTAATTCAGTTCCACCTCCTTCTACTTTATGTTATTCACCAATCCCTAGACCTCATTCAACAAATGATTTGATTGAAGTTGCGAAAACTAATCATTTAAATGCAAGTTTAAGCAGTGTTAATCTTAAAGAGGTTAGAGATGTGCAGGATTCTCCTGTAGGTTTGGGATTCCTCAAGCAAGGGTCTGATAAGAAGATTAATGACGATTCCACTTCTGATGCTCCAAAACAATTATCAGTTGCTTCTCCAACTTTCTTCAACAAATTCAAATCAGGTAACATTCCTTCGTTTGTTCCCGTCAGGTTTGTCAAAGAAGGAACAACTGTTGAATCATCAGGCAATGAGAATCCAATAAGCGAAGCCGACACAATAGGAGATGTCAATCAAGATGCGTTGGAGAAAGATCTGTGTATATGAGACTGGACAAGCTCAAATGATGAATCAATCACAGAGGTGCGTGTTGGTTCCTCACAGATCAAGATGTCTCCTAACATTGTCAAGTCACAAAAGCTTCCAAAAGCTTAATCAAGACCAATACGGATCTCTTCTCCAATTGCAAAGCATCCCAGTCAATCAGTAAAGATCTCATTCACTACTCAACACAGGAAATTTCAGAACAAGCAAGAATCTGCTACAAGCTCCAAGCAATCCTCATCACCACCTGCACAACACGAGACTACAAAGAATCAAAAGTCATTCAAGGCTTGTTTTGAGTGTGGAAAAGAAGGTCATGTGGTAAAGAAGTGACCTCAAATACTTGCTTTGAACGGTAAAGGCAAAACAAATTTCTTCTCCGAATGCAAGTCTACAAAGAATATTCCAGACGGTAAAGGCAACACGGGTTGCTTCTCTGGATCAAGAGGTAAAAAGCACACATCTTTGAATGGTTGGATGAAAAACCCTCCATCCAAACCTTTTCATGTGAAGCCGGTTTCACATGATTCAAAGATGAAAATGACCAAAGGTTCAAAACCAAATTATTTTCCTTCCGGTCTTAAACAGAAAATGATTTCCAAATTTAGTTCATTCAAATCCAAACTAATTAAACCGAAACAAATTTGAAAAATAAAAAAGAAGGATACAGATATCCCAGATTGTTTAAACAGTGGTGTCCAGAAGCATGTTTCTTATGTTGATGAAAAAGGAACTTCCAGGACTATGATGGCCTGGGTTCCCCTTTCAAACTAATCTGTTAATGAGTGTAGGAACGATTCAGGAGGACTATTAGTAATCCGGTTTACTGACAGAGATTGCTCCTAATTCAAATTTTAGGTGGAACAAACAGGTTAAGGTCATGGTATTTTATCCATCATCTGGATTTTTATATTCACAATCACAGTTTTCACTTCACAATCACTGCTTATTTCTTGAGCATTCATTTCTTAACTTCATATCAGTGTAGTTTGGAAGACCTTCTTTGATAAATTTTTATTTTTGTACAGTATTATAAAAAAATTAAAATAAAAAATAAAATAAAAAAAATAAGTTTGCAAAAATAAAAATTTAGTGGGAAGAGTTTAAGTAAATAAAAATGAAAAGTGAACTGGTAACTTGATTCGAGATGATAGAGAAATGATTGTATATCTTCTTGAAATGCTTGTTTTTGCATGACTTGCGTTTTTAAAATGAGAAATGATAGTAGTTGATGTTGTTATCTGATTCATATCTGCAGGATCGGTGAAGGGTATGCACTTACAGCACAACAACACAATGAGAAGAGTTGCTTAGAACACTTGACAGATCAAATAGGGAACTAATTAACTTGTTAGTGAAAGATGCTAAGAACACAAGTAAATATGTGACAGAACAAGATTGCAAACAACACAAGTATTTGGTTTTCAAGAATTTTGTATATTGCTTCTCAAGTTCTATTACAAGTTACAAAGCATCGATAGAAAGTTACAAGTGCTTGAGATACTTTATACTACATCATACAGCCGGCCATACTTTGAAGGCCAACTCGATACAATTGACTAGACAACTATAAAATCAAATGTAGAGTCAAAAGGCAAATCTGCCTTTTGACTTGTGACTATGACATGCCATAGCTCACATCCTAATATATTACAAAAAGGATAAAAGTACATAAAGTAGAAAGCATGGACTCAAGACCTCAATGTACAGTTACCAAAAGCATGGACCTTTCACCAACTCATGTAAGTTGGTGACTTTACAGAGTTGCAGCGGAAAGGTGGTCCAGCTTTATGGTAAAGTACATCAGATAAAGGCATATCTCTAAAAGTCTTCGGAAGAAATCTGTCTACATTCTTTGGCTTCGGAAGACTTTGTCTTTGAAGCTTCGGAAGACTTCACTTTTGGCTTCGGAAGATATTGGTCTTGGCTTCGAAAGATTTTACACATAGAATATTTCTAGTGCATGGTGTAAAACTTCCGAAGCATTTCTACTTCAGTTCTTTAGTGCATGCTTGCAGAGAGACTTTGGATGTTTTGGCTGCATCAGACTTATAGGAATCCTTACAAACTCCCCTAGGCTGATGCTACCAAAACATTTAGAAAATCTTCAGATGTTTGTAGTATTCAGCATAATAATGACCATACCCTTCTTCATTAGATGGTCAGGATCATTCAGACTCTCATAATATCTTCTCATCTCATAGAGATCATGCAGAGGTAAGTTGATTATGTCTTGCCATGTATAGACATTCTCAACACCTTGATCTCTGATCACATGCCATCTCTCTGGATTATTAGTGAAGGTCTAGGATAAGATGGGTGTCTCAGCTGCAAGAGGAGCCACTAGAATTGGAGTTGATTGGGCTGCCTCTTCATGCATTTCCTCAGGTTGATCTGACTCAGCCTGAGGTGTAGAGGTGGATGATTCAGGCTTCTTCTTCTTAGACTTTGGTTTAGAAGCCATCCTCTTCTTCCTCTTAGAAGACTTTAACTGAGAAGACTGGTCTGCAGTACCTTGTTGATCATCCTTGTCTTTCTCAGTTTGGTGTTCCTCCCTCACAGGTTCAGAAGGAGAGGGAGTTTGACCCTGCTGTGGATCAGAAGATGAAGCTTGCTGAGGCTCAGCAGGAGGTCCAGGTTGTGTTGTCTCGGGTTGTTCAACCTTAACCTCCACTTCAGGTGGGATTTGACTTGGAGGAGAGTATAAGTCAATCAGCTCTCCACTCTTGATCTTCTGCTTGATTACCCTGATATGCTCATCCATTGTGGATAGAGACATAGGGCCAAGTCTCCTTCTGAAGAATCCATACAGCTTCAAGAAGCTCATCATCCTTTGTCTATCAGCAGACTTTTTCATACTCTTTTGGATGATAGCTCTTGACTTTGCAGCTTCTTCCCTCATCTTTCTCTTTGTTGCCTTTTATTCTTTGAGCACTTGAAGTTCAAGCTGTTTGAGATACTCAAACTCATTGTACTCAAAGGACAAGGGAAGAAGTGCAGATGCCTGGTAGGGACCTATGGCACTCAGGTAGTTGATCATGTTTTGCCTATATGTTTCCTTGTCTACCTGAGGTTCTTGTGTAGAAGCCACATCCTCTTGCACAGGACTTTCCTGAACTGGGGAGAGAGTTGGAGCATGCTTGTATAATCTTTTTTGTCTCTTCTCTTCTTTGAATTGGAGAAGTAATCTTGTATCCTCTTTTTCCTTCATCTCTCTTGACACTTCCATGTCAGCCAGTTCATTTAATTGCTCTAAAGGGAGAGATATAATCTCATCTATGTCATAGTTCCTGGTCTGCAGGTAAGTAATCCTGACTGCCCTCAACTCCTCTTCTTGAGTGTTTGGTCTGGGGGCAGCCCTGATTGCAGCTTGCATAAATCCTGAAGACCTAGAGGAACTTTGTTGGATCTAGAAAGGCTGGGGCAACCAAAACCAAATCACTTAGAAGATTTTGGTACAACAAATAAAGGACTTCTGAAGCTAAGTGTGGAACTTCCAAAGGAAAAAGGAGCTCTTCCGAAGACAAAGTGTAAAACTTACTTCCGAAGGAAAACTCCAACTTCCGAAGTATAGAAGCCTCTTCCGAAGTATAAGTGGCTTCGGAAGGAGTTGTTCTTCCGAAGCCAACTTACCTTCCGAAGACACTACTATTATCCAGTGGACATAAGTATGGTCTCCCTGACACTCCGCTGCAGACCTCTGAGATACTTCATGGCGTTTTCTAAAAACCATATACTTGACCATACTTTATTCCACTGTTTACCTTTAGTTGGTACAGTTGCCATCTTTAGTTGGTGACAAAAGGTAAGTAATGGACATGTCATGACTACCATATCTTAGATAATACTTTATCTAAGACACTTTAACTTTAGCATTGTAGTATATGCTTTAGTCTTAGGTTTCCAGCTGGTGTCAAAGTATATCCGGTTGTAGGATCTAGTATATATAGTTTCTCATTGTAACTCATGTTTCATGCTTGTAAGAGTCTTGTAATATCTTGAGTTGAGAAGTAATATATACAAGTGCCTTGAAAATTATTTCTGTGTGTTCATTGCTACTTATTATATTATTATCAACTCTTGTAAAAGACTTTACTTCTCTGATTTAAGTGTTCTATAAGTGAGTTTGAGAGAAAACCAAGTGTTTAAAGTGACAAACCCGATCCTGCAATTGGTATCAGAGCTTTTTGGGCACTTGATTGTGAGATCTTACCATCCTAATCAACCTGTTTTCACTCCTCCTTATACCACACTCAAAATGGACCTCAACAAATCTGAAGTAGAGATGGGGACGATGACCAAAGCACCCATCATCACCCCTGAAAACTTCAGGTCATGGAGCAGAAGAATGGAAGGCTTCATCAGGTATCAAGACAGCAAGATGTGACAATCCATTGTCAATGGCCCATATAAGCCAAAAGTAGATGGTGGAAACGGTGCCATGATTGAGAAAGCTGTTGAAGATTATTCTAATGAGGACCGGAAGAAGCTGGACATCGACAGCAATGCTATGACTGTTCTCATGACTGCAATTCCCAACTCCATCATGGTGGGGTTTGAGCATTGCAAGTCTGCCAAACAACTGTTTGATGCGCTTGCTCAAATTTACTCAAGCTCAAATGACTCCAAGAAGGACTCACTGAAGCAGCAGTTTGAGAACTTCACCTATATTGCTGGAGAGACTCTTAGCCAGCAATACTTCAAGTACATGGATCTCTTTTCTTCCCTTCAATATGTGGGAATTGCTCATGAACTTAGAGACCTTACAAGAAAGTTCATGAGTGCATTGCCCAATGAGTGGACATTTTACTTTGTCTCTATCAAGAGAACAGAGAATCTGAATACACTCACCATGTCCGAACTCTATGGGATCCTTGATGGATACCGTTTGGAAATGGAAAGTAAGAGGGGTCATCAGACAAGCAGACCCTTGAGTCTTCCTGCTAGGAACGCTTTAATGGTTACTGAAGGCTCAGGAACCTCACAGCCTCAACAATACCTGACTTACACCCAGCAGCCATCTTGTTCTTCTAGGCCATACATCACATTTCCTGAGACTCCAAGGTCTCAACAAGCTCAGTAAAGCTCCTTTCAGGATAGCTGTGCTTTTGTCTCAGGAAGTGGACACTCAAATGATTATCAATATTACTTTGATGGTCTAGAGTGCTTCAGCCCGGATGATGTGGAATACGTGGACATAGTCCAACAAATGGCTCTACTAACCTACAGAGCAAAGAAGTTCTTTAAGAGAACTGAAAGGCAATTTCCCCAAAACCCAAGCAACAACAAATTTGGGTTTGACAAAACCAAGGCCAAATGTTACAACTCTAACCAACTTGGTCATTTTCAAGGGAATGCAAGGCTCCCAAGTCCAACCCGGGAACCCCACAGGCCTCCACACATCCCTCTACACCAAAGCCCACCAGAAAGTCAACAAAAACAGCTGCAATGGCTCAAGAAGTTGACTGGAGCTTAATGGTATAGGATGTGACTCCTGCTCAAGCACTCATGGCCGGAACAGATGAAAATAAGGTATATGAACATCTCTGTACTCCTGCTTGTATTGCTAAGGTTAAATTGTATCAGGACTATAATATGGAGATTAAATCCGATATTGAGTCTTTAAATGTTTTAAATTCTGAGTTTAAAAGGGCTGAATCTGACTATCAAAGAAAAATTGAGGAGTTAGAGAAAACTTTGTCCCTATTAAAACACGAACACACAAACTATAAGACTCAGATAAAGGATTTAATATCCAAATTGACTGAGGCTCAAGCCCAGCTTGTCACAGCTGAGGCTCAAGCCAGGAAGTATGCTATTTCCGAGCAGAACTTCCAAGCCATTCTTGCATCATCCTCTCACTCAAAACTTCATTACCAAAACAAAGGTGGGTTGGGAACCAATGAAATTGCCCCACCACACTCCTATGAGTCTATAAGACAACCAAGGTGTGGTACTGAGGAGCAAGAGGTTCCATCTGCTAACCTACCTTCTTATGAGTCAAAGAATGATGCAACCATGGAGACCATCACAGGGAAGAACCAGGTAATTATACCCTCCCCTGCCAATGATAATCAAACCCTGACCACCAAAGCCAGAAGAAGCAGAGCTAAGGCAGCCAGAAAAACTGCCAAGAAAGTGGTTGAGTCTAAGCTGAAGATAGACCAAAAGCAATAGGGTGTATTCATCTCAGCTGGATTCCAGGTGGTTTGCCCTATCAAGGATCAGAAGTTAAAGGGAAAGGTTGCTGATGAAGAGAAAAAGAACAAGAAACACCAATCCTCAAGTTCCCAAAAGATTAACATTGCATGCATAATGTGTGGTCTATAAAACCACATGGCCAAAGATTGTTACTACAATCCTGCTAGCACACATTATGTAAATAATGTTAAAAGGAAGGAGATCCTTCTTCCAAAAGGAAAAAGGCTTTGGAAGCTAAAGTTGTCAAGACTCAAAAGAATAAAAGAGTCCCCTTGAAACCATCCCAGAAGAAGACTACTTCGGAAGAAAAGGTGGTGAAGGCTTCTTCCGAAAATAAAGAAGCTTTAGAAGAATGCCAAGCTACAAAAGCTTCAACAAGCTCATCCTCCATGATCAACCAAGGGATGGAATGGAAGATCAAGGAAGATGTTGTAGCCCAAACCTCTTCTTCAAAGATATCCATTGAACCCCCATGCACAAATTTTGGTTCAATTATGTCACTATCATTGGAAGAACCCAAGACCAATAAGGCTTGGGATTCCAATCAAAACTAATCATCTCATCTTATGTGCAGGGACATCCATATGACAAGAATAACAACATTTGGATTGTGGATAGTGGATGCCCCAGGCACATGACAGGGAACAGATCTCTCCCTCAACAATTTTAACATTATGATGGAGGTCCTGTCCAGTTTGGAGGTGAGGCCGGAGGATATATTTCTGGCAGAGGAAGTATATCCAATGGAAAATTAAAGGTTGACAAAGTTAACTTTGTCAAACAGCTTGAACACAACATGTTAAGTGTTTCTCAATTCTGTGATTAAAGCATCAAATGCTCTTCACAGAACATGAGTGCATAATCCTCAAACCCGGGATGACACTTCCTCAGGAATTGGTGCTTCTTAGATCTCCAAGGAAAGGGGATATGTACAAGTTGGATATGAACAATGCTTCCCCAATGGGAGAAGTATCATGCTTTCTTTCCAAAGCTGATGGTGATGAGTCAACACTATGGCATAAACAAATGTGTCATGTAAATATTAAGACAATGAATAAATTGGCTAAAAATAACTTGGTACATGGTTTGCCTAAAAAGGAATTTTTCTCAAAGATAACTATGTTGCATGCCTAAAAAGGAAGCAACACAGGGCATCTCATAAATCCAAAGTTGTTAACTCCATCACCACCCCATTACACTTATTGCACATGGATCTATTTGGTCCCACAAGTATAATGAGCATTGGAAGGAAATCATATTGCCTTGTGATTGTTGATGATTTTACTAGATTTACATGGGTATTCTTTTTAAGAACCAAAGATGAAACTGCTGAAACTTTGAAATGTTTTATTCTTAAGATAGAAATCAAAATTATCACAAGGTTAAAATAATTAGAAGTGATCAAGGGACTGAGTTTAAGAACCAAGTTTTTGACTCATTCTGTAACTCAAAAGGGATTGCCAGACAATACAGTGCTCCTAGAACTCCTCAACAAAATGGTGTTGCTAAGCGGAGGAATAGGACACTTATTGAGGCTGCTCGGACTATGTTAGCTGATTCAAAGCTGCCTCTAACATTCTGGGCAGAGGCAGTCAGCACTACATGCTATGTGCAGAACAGGGTTCTTGTAGTAAAGCCACATGGAAAAACCCCTTATGAGTTATGGAACAAGAGTCCACCGTTCATTGGCTTTCTAAGGTACTTTGGCAGTAGGTGTACCATACTTAACACAAAAGACAATTTGGCAAAATTTGCTGAAAAGTTGGATTATGCTATCTTTGTTGGATATTCCTCTTACTCTAAAGCTTATAGAGTTTATAACATTAAAAATCAACAATTTGAGGAATCTTCCAACATTGTAGTCAATGAGCACACTCCTTGTGTTAGGGGGAATTGCCCTGATCATATCTTTGATTTAGAATTGTTTCCAAACTATTCTAAACCATCTTGTGAGAATGTTTCAGCTGGAACAGGTGCTCAAAGTGACTCTGATGAAGATTAACTGTTTAAGCTTCCCAGACCTATTCCAAGTTCTCCAAGAGCTGTAGCAAATCAAGTTCCCACTATTGGAAGATCTGATAGTATAACCATCTAAAGAGATAGTGGAGCTTCAACAAGCAGTTCACCTGTTGACTTTCAAATCTCTTCAGGTGACCCTGCACAACACCAAGCTGATGAAAGCAACATCTTGAAGGAACAGGCAACTGTTGATGATGCTTCACAGCAAACAAATGATGATGTTTCTCCTTCATTCAATCACTCCTCATTAAATGAGCTTGAAACAACAGCTAGACCAAGTATTCAAGCTCCTGAGCAAAATATGTCCAATTTGGATTTATCTTTACAACTGGAGGTGATTCATAGACATAGGATTCATAACACTTATCCAGCTGAGAACATCATAGGGGAAGTCTCTGAAGGTGTGAGAACAAGAGGACAAACTCACAATGGGAATGTCTGTTTGTACTCATGCTTTTTATCCCAAATAGAACCCAAGAAGGTGGAAGATGCCTTGAAAGATAGTAGCTGGGTTGAATCAATGCAAGAGGAGTTGTTCAATTCAAAAGACAAAAGGTTTGGAACCTATGTCCGCTACCATCTGGTCAAGTACCTATAGGCACTAAATGGGTTTTCAGAAACAAGAGAGATGATAGAGGCTTGATTATCATGAACAAGGCAAGACTGGTGGTTCAAGGATACACTCAAGAGGAGGGAATCGATTATACTGATGTTTTTGCACCTTTTGCAAGACTTGAGGCAGTTAGGATCTTCCTTGCTTATGCTGCATCCAAGAATTTCACTATCTACCAGCTTGATGTCAAGTGTGACTTTCTATATGATGATATAGATAGGGAAGTCTATGTATGCCAACCTCCGGGATTTAAAGATCCACAACATCCCAACTATGTGTGCAAATTGGATAAAGCGCTATATGGGCTGCACCAAGCACCTAGGCTGTGGTATGAGACATTGTCTCAGTTTCTCCTGAAGAATGGTTACACTGGAGGTACCATTGATAAGACTCTTTTCATAAGGAAGTCTGGGAAGGACATCTTGCTCAGTCAAGTCTATGTTGATGACATCATATTTGGTTCTTCAAATGACCAAATGTGTAAAGACTTTGAGAGCATTATGAAGAAGAAGTTTGAGATGAGTTCCATGGGAAAAATGGACTTTTTCCTTGGAATTCAGGTGAAGCAAATGAAGGAAGGGTTCTTTATCAGTAAATTTAAGTATGTCAATGATACTTTAGAAAGATTTGATATGAAAGATTGTAAAGCAGCAAAAACACCTATACCCATAAACCACAATCTCTGCCCTGATTTTGAGAGGGAGGATACTGATCAACATCAGTATAGAGCGATTATCGGTTCTCTGATGTATATCACAGCAAGTAGACTGATATCATGTTTGCAACTTGCATTTGTGCAAGATATCAGGCTGCTCCAAAGGTGTCTCACCTAGTTGCTGTCAAGAGAATTCTTAGATACCTTAAAGGAGCACCTAAACTAGGTCTCTGGTATCCAAGAAATAGTGATTTCCATCTCTATGGTTACTCTGACAGTGATTATGGTGGCTGCAATATCAACAAGAAATCAACATCTGGTGGATGTCAATTTCTTGGTGGAAGGATCATCTCATGGCAATGCAAGAAGCAATCCTGTGTCTCTACATCAACTGTTGAAGCTGAATACATTGCTGCTGCTAGTTGCTGTTCTCACCTGCTGTAGATTCAAAACCAGATGATAGATTACGGATTCAACTTCATGAGCACTCCTATCCATATTGACAACAACAGTGCTATATCCATTACTGAAAATCCAGTAAAGCACTCCAAGACTAAGCACATTGATATTAGGTATCATTTCATTAGAGATATTCATGAGAAAAATCTTATCAAGCTAATCAAAGTTGATTCAAATGAACAATATGCTGACTTGTTCACCAAAGCCTTTGATGAACAAATATTTAAATATCTCATTACAGCTATTGGGATGATAAACCTTGATTAGTCGATCTCATTTAAAAACCTATATCCATTACTGAAAATCCAGTAAAGCACTCCAAGACTAAGCACATTGATATTAGGTATCATTTCATTAGAGATATTCATGAGAAAAATCTTATCAAGCTAATCAAAGTTGATTCAAATGAACAATATGCTGACTTGTTCACCAAAGCCTTTGATGAACAAAGATTTAAATATCTCATTACAGCTATTAGGATGATAAACCTTGATTAGTCGATCTCATTTAAAAACCTATTAATGTGTAAACTCTTATGTCAAAACAATCTAAGCCCTGTTACAAAAGATCTTTCTCTAAAATTTTATCTAAGTATGAATTCTTCCGAAGAGGAATTAACCCTTGGAAGATATTTTACATATCTTCCGAAGAAAATTTCTCCTAGGATAATTTTCTTCTCGGAAGAGTTGTTAATTCTCGGAAGAAACGATTGATTTCATATCAGATCTACTTCCAAAGATTATAACAATCTCCAGTTGGAAAGCAACATATACTCTCGGAAGTAATCAATTTACCTTCGGAAGTGAATTTGCCTTCGGAAGAACATTACCTTTGGAAATGCTTTATACTCGGAGGAAAGATTTTACTGTGTAATGGAAATCTTTTGGGCCCCACTCTGTAAAAAGTAAAGATTTTGTTAATGATGTCGAATTATTTAAATGTACTAACCTTACCGCCCATGTCACATCATCCACTGAAACCTCACATCGTCTTATCCAAACCCCCTTTAAACCGCCATTCCACCCATTTAAATACCTCTGGCTGATCACTTACATCCTTTTTACCAAAATTACTGCCCTAAAAGCTTTCTTCATCTTCAATTTACCTTATTCCGAACTATCTTCATGTAACTTTCTTCAATGGCACTTAACCCTCAGCATAACCAAGTCGCACTCCTTGACTCTTCAAGGGATGTTGACTTCTCAGACATCATCTCCTCTCTAACCCAATCTTCTTACTATACCGCTCTGACTGTTAACCCTACGATTTACTCAAACCATATGTCTGAATTTTGGGCAAACGGTCAGATTGAAACCCTAAATGGGGTTCGTGTCATTCGATCGAGCATCTGTGGCCAGGAGTTGGTCATTTCTGAACACATCATCAGGGAGCATCTACAGCTTCATGATGTGGGCGCTCCAACAGAATTCCCAAAGCAGATTTGGATAATACTTATATCCAAATGGGATATGGTGGAGATGTTAGCATGTCAACTGTCTACAAAGTCAACTTCTCTTACAACTAGAAGTTCTTGCTGCATGTGGTTCTTCACTGCTTGTCCAAAACATCTGGGGGATGGGATCAAATCCCATATGAACTTGGGTTCCTAGTTCATGGTTTGGTGAAAAGCCTCCGCTTCAACTACTCAAGCATTTGAAGTATAGAAGCCTCTTCCGAAGTATACGTGGCTTCGGAAGAACTTGTTCTTCTGAAGCCAACTTACCTTCGGAAGACACTATTATTATCCAGTGGACATAAGTATGGTCTCCCTGATACTCCGCTACAGACCTCTGAGATACTGCATGGCGTTTTCTCAAAAGCCATGTAGTTGACCATACTTTATTCCACTGTTTATCTTTTTATGTTAGTACAGTTGACATCTTTAGTTGGTGACAAAAGGTAAGTCATGGACATGTCATGACTACCATATTTTAGATAATACTTTATCTAAGATACCTTAACTTTAGCATTGCAGTATATGCTTTAGTCTTAGGTTTCTAGCTGGTATCAAAGTATATCCGGCTGTAGGATCTAGTATATATAGTTTCTCATTGTAACTCATGTTTCATGCTTGTAAGAGTCTTGTAATATCTTGAGTTGAGAAGTAATATATATACAAGTGCCATGAAAATTATTTCTGTTTGTTCCTTGCTACTTATTATATTATTATCAACTCTTGTAAAAGACTTTACTTCATCTGATTTAAGTGTTCTATAAGTGAGTTGGAGAGAAAACCAAGTGTTTAAAGTGACAAACCCGATCCTGCAAACTTTTTCCCCTTAGCTTCCTCTTCCTTTCTCTCTCCTCTTCCTCAATCTCCTCAGGAGTCAAAATCCTTTTCCCCTTGTCACCCACAGACCTTTATGACTCAGGATGGATAGAGGTTTGGCCTTCATTGCTTGGTGTAGCATCCAAGCTCTGGCCAAAGAGAGACTGTGAGGCACCTTCACCGGCAGGAGTTTCACTGAGGGAATGAATTTCTAAAGCAGTTGTTGGTGTGACAGGGCTCTCAGGCTCTATCACTGGGCCTTCAGCCAAGGTTTTCCCTTTGAAGCTAATCTTTAGGGTCTGCCTCAGCATCCAGTTGACCAATGACATTACCTGATTGCCTTTGTCTCCTTCTAAGGCTGAACTCTTTAGTATTTCTATCTGGAATCCTGAGTGCTAACCTTTCAACTTGTCTTGATTTGCTTGGGTTGACAAGTGGCATGTTGATCAGGTCAAGACCTTAATAGTAGTCCAAAGTCTGAAAATTGAACACTTTTTGCTGTCCTTGAACTCTGTGAAGAATGAGGGCTCTTCTATCAGCATCATACCTCCACCCAATAATGTAGTTTGAAGTTCCTTGAGGTGGAGATGACACAGCTCTTGGAATGCCTTCCTCAAAGAGACTCCTAATAACAGAGTCAATTATTTCCACATTAATGTGAACATGAGGAAGTTGCTGAGTATGCATAGTTGTAAGTAAGGATGGTGAATCCTCAATGTCCATACTCCCTGAAGAACTCCAGGTTCTGTGACTGTAATGACTTTCTCCTCCTTTTTGGTAGCATCACCCTATTGCATAGGTGAGCTAGAGGTTAGGTCAACCACATTCACAGGTTCTTGTGTTCCTGGTTGAGCTCTCCTTAAAGGTCTCCCAGCTAGTTTTTCCCTGAGATAAGATATCTCAAGTTGCTGATCATAAACCCTATTATGCAAGGTAGTCACCTGAGATTCAAGGTGACTAACCTTAGAGACTAAATAGGAGCATGTTTTTGACAGTTTTTGCACCTTTAGTCTAATATTCCCCTCTTCTTCATCAGAAAAATCATTGGGGGATGAGATGATTGGACCAAAGTCCTCTCACTCACCACCAGCCTTAGGTTCTTGGCTACTGGATTTCCTCTGCACATTGACATTCTCAGTTGAGGTGTCAATGGGCTGAGTTGCCATAGTTGAGGTCTTAATGATGTAATCACTTGCAGAAGTGAGAGCCTTTTCCATATGGATATCCTGAACAGGTTCAGAAGTATCCATCTCAGTTATAGGTGACTGATGTGGGCTAGACATAGGAGACTTAGTAGTACTCATCTCTCTTTGAGTAGGAAAGCAGTAGAAAGACTCATGGTACCCATTGAAACCTAAGTCTTCATCAGTTGATTTAAGTCTAATGGCTAGGGATGGTAACTATCCCCTGAAGGTTGTTCACTTGAGTGTTGAGACTCAGAGTGAAGGCTTAAGGCAGTTGGGCTTGTGAACTCATCAGGGTGAGCATGAGGAACCTCAGCTCTGATTGTTGAAGAGATGGGAGTGGTTTGCTCCTCAGGGGAAGTGGGAGCTCTAGTGTCCACTTCCTCCTGTATGGGTGAGTATATGGGGGCCTGCACAGACTCAATAGCTTGAGCAGGGGTTCGTTTGGATTTTCTTTGGTAGGTGAATATCATGTATAGGTTGGACTCACCTTAGTATAGTTTGTTTACTTTACTTGTAATAGGACTTTTGTTAGTTTCCTTTTGAATGTTCTTTGAATTGTGTATTTTTAGCAGTCCAGGGAAACTGTGAGCGAATCTGTAAATTCGCTCACAGTTTGCTGTTCTAGTTTACCCGGCGAACTTATGTTCTGCCGGGCGAAACTGTAGTTTTGGCATGACAGTTTCGCTACCAGCGAAACTGTCTGTGAAACTACAACTGCTATATATACTTTGTTAATTTTCATTGTAAGGAAAGCTTGCAAAACCATAATCGTGGATCATTGTTGCAAGCTACCTATTCCAAGCAGTTATTACACAAAAATATCAATGTGCTTCATGTTATTGATTGTTATTGTTAATTTTGTTATTAAATATGAGTTAGAATTGTATTATATCTTCTCAATTGTCATTGTTTAGCATGGTTGTTAGATATTGAGCAATTCATCACATCATTTGCACTGTTTTTTGATCACATGGACCAACAATATGGTATCAGAGCTTTAGTGCTCTTGATTTGTTGAGTTTTTGTGGTTTTTGTTCAATATCTAGTCTCAATCAATTTTCATTAGATTATAAGGTGTTTTGACATGGAAATTGATTGAATTATGCTAGTTTTCGTTTGAGGAAGATCCTACAATCATCAGATCTCAAATTCATTGAGTTTTGGATGATTTCAGATTGATTTTGAGGTGAAAAAGGGTTTTGAGATCGATCAGCGAAATTAGTGTTCTTCCAGCGAAATTGCCATCATCTTTCAGCAAAACTATGAGCTATTTTGCATAAGAAGTTGTTTTCTAGAGATTCTACGAAACTAATCTCTTGAACGAAAGTTCATCAGTGTTGTGAACGATCAACAAGCGAAATTGCTGCCAATTTGTTTTTGAACGAAAGTTCAAGCTTGTTTCGTGCGAAGTTATCAGCGAAACTAAGCCAGTGGTGCCTTTGGACTAGCGAAAGTGCTGCTGAAATTTCCAGCGAAATTAGCTTTCTCAGCGAAATTGTCAGCGAAGTAATTCTTCTGGAAACTGTCATCAAAGTCATCTTTTTCTGCGAAATTGTCAGCGAAATTATACTCTTCTCTGCCGAAACTACAATGTCGAAACTAACTACTCTCACACTTGCTGATCTTGAAAGTGTTGCTCCTAATAGGCCTCCAAGACTCATTAATAGAGATAATTTTGAAGATTGGAAGAGATGTCTCAAAGCTTTCTTCTTCTATACTGATCATAACAATGGGAATCGATTACTTCTGGTCCTCACATACCAATGGTTACTGTTGGTGATGTTGTCTCTCAAAACAAGGACCCATCTTCCTATACTGAAAGAGATCTGAAATTGATTGATCGTGATCAAAAGGCTTTTGGTGCTCTTACTCTCTATTTAGCACCAGACATCTACAACCGTTTTGCAGAGCATAAAAATGCTAAATCTCTTTATGATGCTTTATGTGAATTTTATGATGGTAATGCAGATTTGTTAAAGGATAAGAGTATTCAGGCTGAAAAAGAATTCAATTCATTTGTGGGATACAAGAATGAGAGTTGACAGACCTTCCAAACCGTTTCTTAACTGTTTCAAGCACCTTAAAGAAATATGATGAAAGGCTCTCCAACAGTGAACAAGTTAACAGGCTTCTCGATTCTCTTCCACCCCAGTGGAGTCTTCAGGTGAGAATGCTTAAACAAGAAAGAGGGTTCACAGATTACAAGCTGATGGATATCATCAATAAGTTGAAATCCTTTGAGTTGGATATGAAAAGACGGGAATTTAACCAGACTATGATGCCCACATCTGGTTTTTCTCAAAATGCTGCTTTGTTGTCATCCGCTGCAAACTCTCAAACACAAAATCCAATTCAAGGAGGGAGCAATACAAGTACTTTCTCGAGTGGGAACAGTCATGTTGGAAGAGATTTGGGTAATTCTAAGGCCAATGTTGACACTCCAATTCCATCAGAAACAATGGCTCTTTTTGGAATGTTTGTTCAGAGCTATGAAGCACTTGTTGCTGGAGAACTGAAAGGAAAGGGAATGACTATGGAGGACATGTACCAGGTTGATCCTGATGATCTTGAAGAAACTGATATTCAATGGCAGATGGCGATGTTAACTTTGAGAGCTCGGAGATTTATGGAAAGAACAGGACGAAAGAACTTTGGTGGTCAATCATCTACTTCAAAACTGGGGTTTGATAAGTCAAAATTGAGATGCTTTAATTGTAAACAATTGGGACATTTCAAACGTGAATGTCCATTACCAATTGTCACAGATCCTAGTAATTCTGGAGTACCAAGACTGACAGCAGAGAAAGAAAAGGAAGATGTGAATCTAAAAAAGGAGTCTGCTTTGATTTCGAATTTGACTGGAGTGCCGAGGTTGAGGAAACAAGAACTGAGATCAATCACGCGTTAGTTGCTGAGTTTGTGGAAAGTAATGAAGAGGTAGATGGTGAAGATGAATTTGAGCTGTTCAAGGAATTCAAAAGAGAAAATGAGTCATTTGTAGATGGGAAAGAAGAAAAAGATGATGGAAATGGGGAAGATGAATCTGCAGGTTTAAGTGAGAAAAGAAGTTCAAGAGATGGGATAGAAAGGATAATGATGATGATGTTGCTACTGTTGAGGAAAAGAAGTCAAGTACTCCAGTATGCCTGTGTGACAAAGCCTTAGCTGCTGAAAGGATGGTAATGGGACTTCCATATGAGGTAATACAGGATATGTGCTCACCTGCTTGTAAAATTAGATTATTTGGGATTTATAAGGCTAACCGTTTATTAATTGATAATGAAAAGGATTTAAAGCGAATTAATGATGAACTTAAAATCAATGAATCAAAATATTTTGTGAAATTAAATGAGCTTTAAAAGAAAATGATCATTTAAAACGAATCGTTTTGGAAAGAAATGTCGAGATTAATACTTTGACTGAAAGGGTTGCTCTTGCTGACTTTGAAGCAAGCAAACTTCAGTCAAAGTTAGATCAATGGACTATTTCTGGAATGAAACATGATGATCTTTGTAAATCTCAACGAGGAGCTAGAATTAAAACATGTTTGGGTTATGAAAATGTAAAGGTTTATCCTCCACCTAGTACATACTGTTATTCTCCTATGCCTGTTCCTCATCCTTCTAATGATTTAATCAAACAGATACTGACAGTATGTCTGCAGGTTTAGAGGGGAATAACTCTAAGTACATTCGTGAAGACTACGACTATGGACCAACTAGTGGGCTTGGATGCACTAGTTCTAGTACACCTGAAAATCACCAGTCTGTTTTAGATCATAAGTCTAGTTTAAATTCTGTTTTTGTTTCTAGTTCAACTGTAACAGACTTGAATGTTTCATGTTCTCATGATAGTTTTATTCCATCTTGTAATTCAGATCATGGTAGTGATGATTTTTGTTCTGCTAATGAATGTAATGCATCTGAACTTTCTCCAAAACCAACTGAGCAAATTAAAACTAATTGTTTCAAAAAGTTCTTTTCTCATCCTATTCCATCTTTCACTCCATTAAATATGACATCATCTGATGAACGTATTTCTTCTTCATCTGACATCAGTACAAGTGGAACTAGTTTTACTGACATGTCAGATGAATCTTCTTCTAATTTTGTAAATAATAATTCTGGTTCAAATAAACATCAAACTCATGGGTTGTATGAGACATTCAGTGATATTGATTCTAGTTTGTCTGAATGTGATGAGGAAATTATTATTGATCCTATTTTTACCTCATCACATCAAAGACCTAGATTCAAACCTCATTGCTTCAGGTGTGGTCAAGAGGATCATCTTGTCAAAAATTGTCCTTTGTTGATTCAAGGATCCTCTAATAGGAACTGTTTTGGAAATAAATTGACAAAATTGGTTAATAATTTCTTCTGTAAAAAATCTACTTCTTTAAAAAGTAAAACGTTCAATCTTGGGTTCCTATTACTCCTGGCTAATTGATTTGTTAATTCTTTTCAGGAGTCCTCGTCAAAGATTGTAAACAGTTTATGGCATGTTGATAGCGGGTGTTCCAAACATATGACGGGATTAAAGGACTTGTTGACCAACTATCGGATTATAGATGGAGGATATGTTTCTTTTGCCGGTAACAAAAAGGGTGGAAAAATGATTGGACAAGGAGAAGTTACCAATGGTTCTCTCACTTTGGAAAAAGTCAACTATGTACCCGAATTGGCTTTTAATCTTCTGAGTGTTTCTCAAATCTGCGATAAAGACATTCCTGTTCTATTTAAATCTGATGAATGTCTATTTTTAAAATCAGAGATTGTAATTCCAGATGATTTGATTCTCATGCGTGCTCAAAGAAAGCATGATACGTATCTTCTTGATATGAATTCAAGCGAATCAAAGGCTACTGCAACTTGTCTTCTTTCAAAAGCATCAACCTCTGAGTCTCTCTTATGGCATCGTCGTTTAGGCCATGTTAATTTTAAGATAATTAATAAATTAGTAAAGAACAACCTTGTTAGAGGACTTCCTTCAAAAGATTTTTCTGTTAATGAAAAATGCATGGCATGTGCCAAGGGCAAACAACATAAGAAACCTCATAAGCCCAAACTTCTAAATAGCATATCTTGTCCTCTTGAGTTGTTACATACTGATTTATTTGGCCCAATTAGTGTTAAATCTATTGCTAAAAAATCATTTTGTCTTGTTGTTACAGATGATTTCTCAAGATATTCATGGGTGAGGTTTCTTGCACACAAAGGCGAGGTTGCAGAGGAATTGTAGAGATTAATTCTTTCTATCGAATCAATTAGTAAGAGAAAAGTTATGGGACTGAGAAGTGACAACGACACTGAATTCAAAAATCAGATTCTCGATTCATTTTGTGCTCAAAAGGGGATTGTGAGACAATTTAGTGCTGCGAGAACTCCACAGTAGAATGGTATTGCAGAACGAAAGAATCACACTCTCGTTGAAGCTGCTCGTACAATGCTGATAGAATCTTCATTACCCATTATCTTCTGGGCTGAATCTGTAAATTGTGCTTCATATGTTCTAAACCGGGTGTTGATTGTGCAAGACAAAATGAAGACTCCTTATGAACTTTTTCATAAGAGAAAGCCTCTAATTGATTTCTTTCGACCATTTGGTTGTTCTTGCACTCTTCTGAATACTCAATCTCAAAAGACAAAGTTTGGTGGTGTTTCTGATGAGTGTTACTTTGTTGGTTATTCTTCTTCTCAAAAGGCATATCGGGTTTATAACAAAAGAACACGTATCGTTCAAGAGTCGTTCTATGTTGATTGGCAGGAATCTAACTCTTCTGAAGTTAGCATGGTTCTTTGACTCCGATACTGTGTTTAATTCGTTCAATTTGCCAGTTTTCGATGATGATACGTCCATTCCAAATACTCAAATAAATATTATTTCATCATCTCCATCGTCTGTTCCTTCCAACTCATTAGTAAATGATGCTGTTTCAACTGATGTTAGTTCTTCGTCTCCAATGAATGATCCGTCACCATCATCTGATTCTTTACCTCATACATCTTCTCCTCTACCTGATCCAACACCTATCATCGATTCTCCTTCATTTGATTCTTCACCGGCTATGGGTGATACTTCTTCAAACATCTTTCCTTTAACAAACGATTACAAAACCTTGAAAGATCATCCTCTTGATAACGTGATTGGATCTATCTCTGATGGTGTTCGAACGCGAAGTCAATCTGGTCTAATTAATGTTTGTCTTTTCTCATGCTTCATTTCTCAAACTGTCCCGAAGAACGTTCATGCTACTCTACAGGATCCTTGTTGGGTGGAGTCTATGCAATTGGAACTTCAACAGTTCAGAAAGCTTAAAGTTTTGACCTTGGTTGACTTACCTCCTAACAAATATCCAATCGGTACAAAATGGGTGTTTAAGAACAAACCGGATGATCGAGGAGTAGTGGTGCGTAACAAATCTAGACTCGTTGTGCAATGCTTTGCTTAAGAAGAAGGGATTGATTATATAGAAGTCTTTGCTCCAGTTGCTCGTCTTGAAGCAATCAGAATATTTCTCGCTCATGCTGCTCATAAACAATTTAAAGTCTATAAGATGGATGTGAAGTGTGTTTTTCTCTACGGAGACATTGATGAGGAGATATATGTGTGTCAACCACCAGGTTTTGAGGATCCTGATTTTCCTGATAAAGTGTTTAAGCTTGACAAATCTCTGTTTGGTCTTCATCAAGCACCCAGGATCTGGTATGAGACTCTTACACAGTATCTTCTAAGCAATGGTTTCTCTCGTGGTACCATTGATATGACTCTCTTCAAAAGAGAAAAGAATGGTGAAATGATAGTTGTCCAAGTTTACGTTGATGATATTATTTTTGGATCTACCAATTCTCAATTGTGTAGAGAGTTCGAAGAGGTAATGAGTCAAAGGTTGAAATGAGTATGATGGGCGAAATGTGTTTCTTCCTTGGATTACAAGTTGAACAACAGAAAGAAGGAATTCTTATTCATCAGGAGAAGTATATTAAGGATATTTCAAAGAAATTTAAGATGGATGATGCTTCTACTGAGATGACTCCCTTTACTGCTCAGACTTGTCTTACTCCAGATGAAAACGGAAAATCAGTTGATCCTCATCTTTTTAGATCTATGATTGGCTCTATCATGTATCTTACTGCAAGCCGTCCTCATATCACTTTTGCTATTGGTTACTGTGCTAGATATCAGTCGGCTCCAAAGGAATCTCATGAGAAAGCTGTCAAAAGAATATTTCGTTATCTCAAAGGATCATCTCGTTTAGGATTATGGTATCCATATGGAGGGAATTTTGATTTACATGTTTATTCTGATAGTAATTCCAATGGTTGCAGGTTAAACAGAAAATCTTTGTCTGGAGGATGTCAATATATGGGAAATTGTTTGGTATCTTGGCAGAGCAAGAAACAAATCACTGTTTCTCTTTCTACAGGGGAAGCTGAATATATTGCTGCCTCAAGCTGTTGTTCTCAAGTTCTCTGGATTCAACACCAAATGATTGATTATGGAATTAATTTTCTCCATACACCTTTATTTTGTGACAATGAAGCAGCCATTGGAATTGCTAAAAATCCTATTCATCATTCCCGAACCAAGCATATTGAGACATGAATTCATGCGATTCGTGATGCTCAAGAAAAGGGTTTCATCGATATCATACCCATCAATACAAAAAATCAAAAAGCTGATCTTTTCACAAAAACTTTTGATAAACCCCGTTTTTATGAATTGATCTCTATGCTCGGGTTAATATCCTTTTAAATTTTAATTTTCTGTTCCTTTTATTAAAAAAATAAATAAAAAAAATAAATAAATGAATAATAAATCAAAATAAATGACTATAATATATTCATTGTATATATATATTTTTTATAATTTATAGAAATTATTTATTATTTGAAAATAAAAATTTGGGGGAGTAATTTCATATCATGATATCGGAATTTAAAATGACGAGGAATGATTGTATATTCTCTAAGTATATTTTTTTTATACATGACCGGCGCTTCAATGAGAAATGATAGTAACTGATACTGGATTCTGTTTCACATAAAATTTTTAAGAAAAATTGATCAGATACTTTAACGATATGCTTGATAGACTCAGCCTGACGAATAAAGTAGACAGCAGCTCTATGATTAAATTAAACATCATGCTTAAGAATGTCTGGATTTACTCAATTGTTTTGGATTGCACAAAAACTGAGTCCTGACAAAAATTGGATTGAGAATGAATCTTTCGTCCATTCTGCTCTTATATGTCATCTCCCTAGACCATATCTTGTATATTCTTGTATTCGTGTATCTTGTGTCTGTGCTAATCTCCTCTGCTGTACGGAAGTACTGACCTGGAGTGATGATCTCCTCTGTTGTACGATAGTACTGACCTGGAGCTCTCATCAGCACATGTTTAAATGGTCATCTCCTCTGTTATACGTGAGTATAGATCTGGAGCTCTCACCATTTTGATATAATTATGTCAAATCATCTAATCGATGAGTTCTTTTCAGAATGAAATATTCTGTTTATAATCATTTGCACACTAATGCACAAGCCTTGCTCTTTTAGATCGATTCAAAATTCAAGAAATCCTGAGGTTGGGTGAGGGTTTTTACCAAATGATTGTGGGGTCCTAACATTCTAAAGCATCTAATTGAACCTTAAACAAATCATAAGCTGTTTGTTGAAAAAGGATAAGGCATGAGTTTAAGTGGACAATTATATCAGCAATCGTTATTGATTTGTTTTAATTTCAGTTGTTCCTGTGCAGATTGTGATAAGATCTCGTATTCAGTATGATCTCATTGCCGGTCGATGATTTTTGATCATCTTTATGTTCATAAATACCTAGAGGATGTGATCTCTGATTAATTTAGATCTCATTATGTGACGTGCTTCTTGTTAAAAAAAATAAAATAAAATAAAATAAAATAAAATAAAATAAAAAAAACAATAATAAAAAATAATAATAATAAAATAAAAAGGTGCCGAAACTATTCTTTCGCTAGTTGTTTCGCAAGGCGAAACTGCAATTTAGCTAGGTTTTCTAATTAGTTTTCAACTGACTATCTTTTAGCGAAATTACAGTTTCTCTTAGCGAAACTACAATTTCGCCCTGCGAATCTATAGTTTCGCTCACTGCGAAACTATTTGCTATTTAAGTCGTTTTTGCGAAATTCTTCTCACACTTTAGCAAAAACGACCTGAGTAGTTCTTTAGGGCTTACTGTGACTTTCGTGGGCGATTTTGCGTTTTGGTTGTGTTTTGGACCGATTGATCATTTCCTTTGCTTCGTATGTGAGTTTCGAACAATGTACTATCATTCAATCTGGTTAAAATCAATTCTTTTAAGACATTTGAATTTTGACTCTTCGGTGGTTTCGCTGTTCATCCAGCGAAATTGCAGATTCTTCTGCGAAACTGAACGAAAGTTCTCTACTTAATCAGTGAAACTGTAAAGTTATGCTGTCCGGACGAACTTAAAAGTTTCGCCAAACTATCTTTAGTTTCGCAGAATCTGGTCTTAAGCTTGTACAGTTTCGCTTGGTCATGTTTTCTTTTTGAACAGCGAAACTAATTTTTTTAAACAGCAAAAATATGTTTTTGCCTGCCGAAATTAATGGCGAATTTACTTTAATCTATTTTCGCCTAGTCGAAACTGTCTTTTGTTCAGCGAAACTAACATGTTTTAATGAGCGAAACTATTGTTTCGCTTGCCAAAACTGTTAGTTTTTCATTGTTTTAGTATTATTTTCTTCTTTTCTTAATTTCTCATTCAACTTATCTGATTTCTTCATCAGGTTATCATGGCTAATCTCAAGTTTGATGAGAGGAATAATATCACAGCCATTTAGATGATACTCATCCTAAGGCAGCTAGATTTAGAGATTGTATCAGATGGCTTCAAAGATCACGTATAGCTCATGCCATATCTCATTCGTCTACCATTTATGATCTTCATATTAGAGATTTTTGGCGATTTGCAGAGTATGATACTCGAGGAGATGTACAGCGGATCACTGCCAAAGTTGTTGATCACAAAGTGACGATAACTGCTGAGACTGTATCGAGGATTCTAAGACTTGAAGAAGATTCAGGAGATGAAGTGGCTATGACAGATTCTGAGGTGTTCCAAGCCTTTAGAAGTATGGGATATGAGGGACCAGCCTTTGATTCCCGGAAGGAGATCAAGAAGTCATTCTTATCTAAAGAGTAGAGATACATTGCTCATGTTTTTATCATGTGTCTAGATCACCGTAAAGGTGGATCCGATGTTCTTAATATTGATTGGGCTAAGGCAATGGTGTTGTGTTGTAAAGGTGAAAAGGCCAATATTACTAGATTGATTTTTGCGTGCATGGCGGAGAATGTGATGGCCTTAAAGAAAGACAAATGGCTGTTGTATCCTCGTTTTCTTCAGATAATTTTTGATGATCTTATACCTCATGTTCCAAAACATGGAGAGATTAAGAGGTTGGTATAGATGAATCCTCGTATCTTTGCTGACTGCTGTGCCATTCGCCACGACTTCAGTGGAAAGATCACCCATCTTTGGGAAAACATGTATCCTCCAGAACGCTGGAACTATATTAGACGGGTGGATGAGTCAGAGAATAAACGAGCTGAAGAAATAAGAGTACAACAAGCTGATGCTACAAAGAAAAGGAAGAGATATGCCAAAGAAAAAGATTATGATTTTGAGGAGGATATTGCTGCACAAGATGAGAAAGTTAGGGTTGAAAAAGAAAGGAGGTCTAAAAAGAAAACTGATTTTGCTGAGCCTGAGCGACGAACCAAGCATAGACATGAAGGATTTACAACTAGAAGAGAGGCTAGTGAAAACCTTGATGAGGATATGATACGCAACTTGAATACTTCGTTGGCTAATGAACTAAGTATGATCAAGACTAAACTTACAAATCAGGAAATCAGATAAAGACAGAAAGATGAAGTGATTGAAGGAATGCAGAGGATGTTAGTTGATCAAAACATACTGGTGAAGAAGTTGTTTGAGGAGATTACACAGCTGAAAGCTACAGCCGGCCTACCTAATCAACTGACTCAATCTGAGTTAGAAGATTTGACTGATACATCAAAGTACTTATTTCTGAATGTGGGTACTTCATCTAAGGTAGGAGAGGGCACTTCTGGTGCAACAACTACTGGTGCAGGAGAGCATGAAACTCCAGGAGAGGATGTTGGAAGAAATGATGAGGATGATATTATAGAGGCTGGGTTTGTAAACATGCAATTTCACTTTGAAAAAGATCTGGTTGGTGAATAAGTTGTTGTAACAACTACTACTGAAGGAGTATCTGATAAAGGCAAAGGGTTGGTTGATGAAGAAGAGGAAGATGAACAGCTCATAGACTATGATTCAGAACCTGAGTTTTATGAAGTTGATGAGCGACCATTGATCTATGTTGCTAAAAAGGGAGAGGATGATGCAGATGTTTTTGAAATGGATAAAAATGATTGGTTGGTGAAAGAGAAGGAGGTAGAAAAAATCACTCCTCTGTTCCAACACTTGGGGGGATTAAGCAGGAAGGAAGCTGATAAGAAAATTATAAGCTGGTGTTACGATTCAAGCTTAAAGATGTTTATGATCAAGAGACGGGGAGGAAATATCAGTTATATGCTTAAGAGAAAGGCTTTTAAGACCTTGCCTAAATGGGATTTAAGGCGTTTGGCAACTCTACCTCTGATCAATGCTCATCTAAGTGAAAGAGCCTTATTTCTTGAAAAGGAGATAAAAAATGGGCTTAATGATAATTTTGAGTCTTTTGGGTATATGAAAGCTGAAAGAAAGAGATCAAAGAAAGATAAAGACTGTGAGACGGGAAAGGGAAGGATTGTACTAAGAGTTAAACCTCCAAAGACTGTAAATCGGGTAAGATTGGCTGATCCTCTTCCCCAACAACTACGGGACTTTGAGAAATGGTTTTATGACAATAATACTGGAGAGGCTGTGATTAGAGTTAAACATGGAAAGGAGTTTAGAGTATTTGATCCGATGGAGTTGTTTAGTTTTTGCGTACACCGAACAAAGGTTCGCTTGTTTTCAAACACAAATAAACATGGGTTTATTTTGTTAAAATGAAATGATCTAATTAGAAATGTCGAGATTGTGTTTGTGAATGTGTTTCAGATTTCTGCTGCAAGTGATGGCCGATCATCAGTTGAGCAGTATACCTGATCAGAGAATTAGAGATTTGGAAAATCTGTTCCAATATCCATGCAAAGGCTGCATTCAAAAAGGTGGAGCATATATATAGAGGGAGCATATGAGATGAATAATCTTTTTCATCAGATTCAAAAAGTTTCAACTTGAAGATCTTTCTACTGTTGAATTCTCGATGCTGATTTCGTTTGAAGACGTTGATAATGATAGACTAAAGGGGAGTATTGTTGGAGCTGTACAAGATAGTCTATATTATCAACACAGTGAAAGTCAACAAAAGTCTACGTCACGGTCAAAGTCAACAAAAGTCAAACCCGACATGTTCGAGACGAGGAACCGAGACGAGATGTTAAAGATTTAAATGAGTAGGAGTTTTATTGTAATAAATATATTTTGTGTGAACAAAATATATTTTATCTTTGTTTGAGTAATTTTTATGCATTATATGTATTTTCTATTAATTAGCCTAAATCTAGGGGGTTAAATGTAATTAGTGAATATTATATTCACTATAAATAGTCTAATTGTAATTAGAATTAGGCTAATGGTGGTATGACCAATAGATTGAGGGATTATTTGTAAACACATATTTTTGCAATCTAATTGAAGATCAAAGGGGTTTTGATTGTGATTATAATATTTTGATCTAATTCTTCATGATTTGATTCAAGTTTGATTATCCTGGAGTTACAAGGGTCTGCTTGTCTGATGGCCTCTCTTGTTTTCCATCTCCAAACGGTATCCATCAAGGATGCCATAGAGTTCAGTCATGGTAAGAGTGTTCAGATTTTCTGTCCTCTTGATAGAGACACAGTAGAACGTCCACTCATTAGGGAGTGCACTCATGAACTTTCTTGTGAGGTCTCTAAGTCAAGGGCAATTCCCACAGACTAAATGGAAGAAATGAGGTCCATGTGCCTGAAGTATTGTTGCCTGAGGGTCTCTCAAGCAATGTAGGTGAAGTTCTCAAACTACTGCTTCAGTGAGTCCTTCTTGGAGTCATTGGACCTGGAGTACATATGAGCAAGTGCATCAAACAGTTCTTTGGCTGACTTGCCATGCTCAAACCCTACCATGATGGAGTTGGGTATTGCAGTCATGAGAACAGTCATAGCATTGTTGTCAATGTCCAGCTTCTTCCGGTCCTCATCAGAGTAGTCTTCAACGGCTTTCTCTATCATGGCATCGTTTCCACCTGGTGCTGCCACCTTTGGTTTATACGGCCATTGACAATAGATTGCCACATCTTGCTGTCTTGATACCTGATGAAACCTTCCATGTGTCTGCTCCATGACCTGAAGTTTTCAGGGGTGATGATGGGTGCTTTAGTCATCGTCCACATCTCTACTTCAGACTTGTAGAGGGCCATTTTGATTGCGGTGTAAGATCTCACAATCAAGAGCCTAAAAAGCTCTGATACCAATTGAAGGATCGGGTTTTGTCACTTAACACTTGTATTTCTCTCCAACTCACTTATACTACACTCGGATCAGATGAAGTAGAATCTTTTCTAAGAGTTGATAATAATATAATAAGTAGCAAAAAACACAAAGAAGTAATTTTCAAGGCACTTGTATATATTACTTTTCAACTCAAAGTATTACAAGACTCTTACAAGCATGAAACAAGAGTTACAATGAGAAACTATATATACTAGATCCTACAGCCGCATATACTTCGATACCAGCTGGAAACCTATGACTAAAGCATATACTACAATGCTAAAGTTAAGGTATCTTAGACAAAGTATTATCTAAGATATGGTAGTCATGACATGTCCATGACTTACCTTTTGTCACCAACTAAAGGTGGCAACTGTACTAACTGATAAAGGTAGACAATGGAATAAAGTATGGTCAACTACATGGCTTGAGAAAACTTCATGCAGTATCTCAGAGGTCTGCAGCGGAGTGTCAGAGAGACCATACTTATGTTCACTGGTTCATAGTAGCGTCTTCCGAAGGTTAGTTCACTTCGGAATAACAAGTTCTTCCAAAGCCACTTATACTTTAGAAGAAGCTACTATACTTCTGAAGCTTGAGGACTTCTTCATATCTTCATACTTCGGAAGTTGACTTCTTATCTTTTCTTCTAAGTCTTGAACTTCAGAAGTGAATACTTTGTCTTCGGAAGTTGGAGTTTTCCTTCGGTAGTTGAACTCACTTTGTCTTCGAAAGAACTCCATTTCCTTCGGAAGTTCCACACTTAGCTTCGGAAGTCCTTTATTAGTTGCACCAAGATAGTCTAAGTGATTTGGTTTTTGTTGCACCAGCCTATCTAGATCCAACATTAGTGTTGGTGTGGGTTCATCACATGTGGGGTTAACAGGGATGTCACCAGGAGCTATGTGCTCAATCATACCTGGAAGAAGCTCAGTGTGTCTTCCGGTGAAGTTGGTAGACATCCTCTTCATCACCTTGAAGATGACCGGCCTCATGTGAGTGACAAGCAGAGCAGCAACACAGACAAGCTTGCTGTGGTCCAGCTCACAAATAATGATGTGCTGAATGAACCTAAATACATTTAAAATGTTTCCCTCTGAAGGTTCCCCATCAGATTGGTCAGCACAAACTTTGAATAATTGAATAGAAGGCCTTTTACTAACCCATGAACTAGGCTTCCTAGTTCATATGGGATTTGATCCCATCCCCCAGACTTGTTTGACAAGTAGTGAAGGACTATGTGAAGCAGGAACTTCCAGTTGTAGGAGAAGTTAAACTTGTACATAGTTGACGTCCTCACATCACCACCATATCCCATTTGGGTATATGTGTCATCTAGGCTGCTTTGGGGAACTATGTAGGAGAGCCTTCATCATGAAGCTCTAGATGCTCCCTGATGATCTGTTCAGATATGATTAATTCCTGACTACAGATGCTCGACCTAAGAACCCTAACTTCGTTCAGGGTTACAATCTGAGCATTTTCCCAAAAATTCGGCCATGTGGTTCGAATAAACAATGGGATTGACTGTTAGGATAGTGAAGTAGGTGGATTGGATTAGGAAGGAGATGATTTTAGAGAAGTCAGCATCCTTGGAAGAGTCAAGGAGTGCGACTTGGTTCTGTTGTGGGTTTAGTGCCATTTTTGTGAAATGTTGTAGAGGAAATGAGTTGGAATTTGGGTAGATTGAATGAAGCTTTGGGTTGTGAAATCGGTAAAAAGATTATAAGTGGTTGAGTCAGAAGTATTAAAATGTGTGAAAATGGCGGATAGATAAGGTGAAGTGATGGTTTGGGGTATGATGTGACAAGGGCGGTAAGATGAATTCCACTTAAAAATTCTGACATCATTAAGAAAATCATTACCTTTATATAGTGTGGGGCCCAAAAAATTAACGTTACACAGTAAAGCTTTCTTCCGAGTATAAAACATTTCCGAAGCTAATCTTCTTTCGAAGCCAATCTTACTTCCGAAGGTAAATTTTGCTTCCGAGAGTAAAAAGGTCTTCCGAGTGAAGAAGTTTATAAGTTTCAGAAGTAGATTTGATATTTCATCAAATGCTTCTTCCAAGACTAAAAACACTTTAGAAGATAAGATTTTCCAAGGAGAAATTTTGATAGGATCAAATGTACCAATCTGTGACGATTTATGAACACAATTCAATGAAATTCACACAAAGTAATCAAATCAAAATAAGATATCAACAAAATTCAAGTTTTCATTAATATCAAGCTAAGACAATTACAAAGTATGAAAGTAGGTTCAAATACAATTCTTAGTTACCTACTACTTGTAAGTCTAAGCTATTTATAATGAAAACAAAAAGTAAAGGAACTAACTAATTACACAAATAGTCCCTATACTATTACAAAATATTAAAAGACAACTAAAGACAACATGTTAATCTTTTTTTAGAGCACTAACAATACTCCCCCTAAGATTGACATGGTCTTCTGTCTTCAAAATCTTCAATCTTTGTATTCATTGTCTTTTTCTTCCATCTTCAGCTTTATCTTCATCCTTTATCTTCAACTCTTTATCTTCGTTATTCAAAAAAATCTTCTGGTTCTTCCTTGACCTTAAACATCGGCTTCTGTTTATACATCTCTAATTCTTTCAAAGCATTTCAAATTATAGACTTGAATTTACTTGCAAGAATGCCTTGTTCGGGTTTAGATTCATTCGTCTTAATTTCCATCTGGTTCATTCTCTCCAAGGTATCTTTTGAAAGACATGAAATATCAATGTTAGCATACAACTCAATAGGCTTTTGACTTTCCTTTGAGTATACTTCTAGTACTCCTTTTCTTGATATTCTCATGAATTCAATATCTTTAATATCTTTCTTGACAATGTTGGCATACGCAATAGCCTTTCTCAGAGATATTCTTTCCATAGCTGCATTCATCACATTAATAATGGAAATGAAATATTTCTTGTCTTGCTCCGCTATCTCAGGAGATACTTTCTCAAATTTTTGTACAGACAAAAATGAGATATAACTCGGATGTAAAAGCTTTAGCTCAAAAACTCCAAATAAAGTAATCATGTCCTCATCCCATCTTTCTAGATTTCGGACCAACTTAAGCTCAAACGTCTCAGTGTTATAAAACCATCTGAGAATTGGCTTTGAGTTTTGATTACCATCTATCACTTTCAGACCAGGAGTTGTAACCTTCTTAAAGTACTTGTCCTAAAATTCAATCATAGAATCTTCCTTCTCAGATTGTAATCCCTTGAGCTTTTTATTATTCCTCATAGTAACAAAATACTCCTTATCCTCTTGCTCACATCTTGTATTAAGAAAATTACTTGATCGATCCAATCCTCTTCTTAATAATTCTACAAACATCTTGCCACGTTTTGAATCAGAAGGATTGATCAGAGGTAATCTATTCAGCTCTTTCAGATCTTGCGCTGGAAGTTTTATGATACTAGAGTAAAAGTGATATACATCACACATAGCATTTACTCTCTTTATCAAAAATGCATCGAATACTTCATCATACTTCCATGCGATAATCTTTACTTGGTTGGTAAAATCTGGAGCAATCATAGCATTCATCAGTTAAGCAACTGATTGTCTCTTTGCAGTATGTTTCATACGAGTCTCCAGTTGATCTTGAATTGTCAAAAATATGCCTTTGTTCAGTAGAAGCTTTATAAGCTTATCTTTCTGGATCAGCAAACATTTCAATCAACTCTTTCCTATGAACATGTGCATCAGCAAATCTTGACATTTGTTTGATCTCCTGTGGCTTTAACATTCTTGTTCTCTTTGTTATTTCAAGATACTGAGGATTATCTGTATCAAGTACTATCATTTTCTTCAATTGTTTCTCCGTCTCTTGAAAACTTCTGACAAGGTTCCTCAGTGATACAGATTGTAATCTTTTTAGTTTCCTCCAAGGGTAGTTTCTAGATTGCAACCATGATCTAAGAGCAGGAATACTCATATATTCTGGATCAGGATGGTGCAACTAAGAGCTAGATAGTTCTTCTACATTAATCACTTCTTTTGCTCTTGTCCATACACCATGCTCAACAACAATCTCATTTGGATCTACTGTTGCTACTGACTCTGCAGAAATACATTTCTCATATTCATCATTAATCTGAGAAACAGTCAGTCCATCCAAATATACATGATTGTATTTCATCTTCACAAGATAATTATATCTTTCTTCAAGGTCTTGTGGTACTTCATCTTGTTCATGAGTATGTTCTTGTGAAGAGAAATGTGATACAAACTGAGCTTCATCAATGTCTTTATCATCTAGAACTTCATCATACCAATCATCATTGTATACTTCCTCAATATCTTCTAAAGCCTCAATCTGTTATTGAACATTATGTTCTTCAACAGTTTCTTCAGTTCTTTGCATCTTAGAAGATGATTCAGTTATACTTATATCTTCTACATCATCCACTTTTCTTTTGCCTTTTATCTGCTCAAGATTTTCATCAACATTTATCTCAGTACTTATCACTTGTACTGGTGAGATAGGCTTCTGAGCTTCTTTTTCTTTTAGCAAATCATCTTTGAGTTTTTCATTTTCTTCAGTTAGTTTCTTAAACTTCTCCTCAAGAATGTCATAGTCTTTGATCATAACTTCAAAATTCTTGATTACATCTTCTTTATCTTTAGCAAACCTCAAATCTTTTCATCTTTTGAGGCATTTTCTTCAGTCAACTTTAAGTTTTCATCCTTAAGCTTTTGAATTTCTTTTTCAAGAGATATGTTTATCTCTTTCATCCTTTCATTCTCCAATTTCAACTCTTCAAGCTCTTTCTCTTTACTCAAATTTTCTTCTTTCAATCTTTCCATCTCATCAATATTCACCATCTCCTCTCTTTGTACAGACACATTGTGTGTCGTACTCACAGGAATTTCTTCTACTTCTTCGTTAAAATCAACTTCAAATACTGGATTGTATAGTATATCATTCATAAAATCAAAATCAAAGGTTTGATTTTGTGAATTTATTTCCTGTACATCTTC
Source organism: Flaveria ramosissima (assembly GCA_025215565.1). Classification (NCBI taxonomy): domain Eukaryota; kingdom Viridiplantae; phylum Streptophyta; class Magnoliopsida; order Asterales; family Asteraceae; genus Flaveria; species Flaveria ramosissima. Next base: position 57,412,887 of record CM046039.1, read on the forward strand.
CTCATGAATGTCATCAACATTTCCTTCATCCATATTTTGTGTTTCATTGACAGTATCATCATGAATATCATCAATATTAGTTTCTTCAACCATATTTTGAGTGTGAAGTCACTGGATTGGTAAACATCCGAGCATGTTCTTGACGGAAGGAAAAACAACAACAAAAACCAAGAGACAAACAATAAACACGATCTATAATAAAATGGTTTCATTGATAAAACCTAATGATTACAAGATCGTTACAACATAAGAATCAAGACTCTTGGCAAGGGGAGATCGAGCATGATCTCCCCTCTCATCCGACAGCCCTAGGCCCCGTGTAGACTCCCTCCCCAAACCCCTAATCTCTCCACACATCGAAACTGGTATATATAGGCCTCGGCCCATATTAGATGCGACTGGGCCCATTCGTGCGATTTGACCATGCATATGGTTCAATCGTACGACTGGACCATGCGTATGGTTCAATCGTGCAACTCGACCATACTTATGATTCAGTCTTACGAATGGCCAATCGCATCTCTCAGTCGCACGACTGGCCCATTAGCAAGGCTCAGTCGCACGACTGAGTCTCATTCGCATATGCTCCTACGAATGACCCAGATTCATGTGTTTACAACATATCTGGTGTATTACATTAAGCCTAGACTATTCGACAAGCGACGGACACACTTTATATGACAATATATGCTCCAACGAATTCCCCCTTGGACCTAGATCTCTCTAATGTCTAGTTTTCTGCATCACCTCCTCATACTTTTTGTACTTATCCTCTCTTGTGACTCCTGCGTGAATCTCAAACGCAAAGCAGAGTCTTATGACGTTCTGGAACTGGAGGGCTTGTACTATATCCTGCGTGTCATAGAACAGTGGCCACTTCTATAGAGTGTAGACATCATTACCTGACAAGTTGGTGAGCCACTGTGGGTCAAATACCCTGATGGTATCCATTTGTCCCTCTTTATTTAGCACTATGACCGCTTCTCCTGTTCTCCAATTATAGTACCACCACTTAAAATGTGGAGTGAAGTCCTGTGGCATTTCCTTGAGAGGGATACTTGACATCGTGCGCGGAGGACTCCACTTCAGCACTATCTTTGGCTTTCCAGTAATGGCATCAACTTCAGACCTTCTGATGTACCTTGTAGGTTGTTGGGGTCTGAAGTTAACCCACCTGGCGTGGTACTCTCACTTCAGTGCAACCTCAAACCAGCCTGGCATCTTTCTTGGGTCAGCATACAACAGCTTCAGTTTGGCCAGCTGGTTGAGCTCAAAACCTGGTAGAGTCTTTAGATCATGTGGAAATCTGAAGTACTCTATTCCCTTCTCCCTCTTAACTGCATAGACATTTAGATCCTCAAAATATGCCCACGCTATAATCCTGCCCGACACCTTATGATGTTTCTTTACTCTGTAGAGTTTGGTGTAGACGTTCTGTTTAGGAGCAGCGCGTTGGGCTCTGATTTCCTCAAAACAAGCAGCCCATTCAGCCTTTCGGATATCAACATCGTCGTTTGAGGCTTGGGCCGTTCCTTCTGTCTTCTCAGACTCCTGCTCCATCTTATCTAGCACCTCAAATGTATCACTGACAAGGGATTCACCCAGATTGGGGACCACATTTCCCTCGTTGTCAGCATACTGAGGGTAGTGCTCTGCAGTGACGTCTTCTATCTCTATCTCATCGATGTCATTTAGCTCTTCGTCACTGGTAGAGTCACACGTTGGAGCATCCTTAACGATCTCATCGGGATTTAGCTTGAAGATATCAGCTAGTTGCTCATTTGATAGATCGTGAATTATTTCCCCTTCTTCAGAGGTATAACTCACAGACCTCCTGACGATCCCTTGCAGATCAAGAATCATAGTTAACTGAGTCTTGACCTACTGAAGGGGAGCAACGTCAAATTCATCCCTTTGATAGTTTGGATCTGTTTGATTTAAACATGCAACACATCAATCATTAGTTAATAATCAAGACAGAAATGTATTATTCTTAATATAAACATCAAATACATAAGTTTAAATACATGATTCAAATACAAAAGTAATCAAATACATAGACATCTAATCATTACTTTTGTCTTGGATCACTGGGTCATCACTTGGTGGGGCAGAGGAGGAAGCTCGTTGGTCTTGATTCTTCTTTGATCTCCTTTCTTGACCTTGAGCAGAGGCAGATGCAGCTGCATCTCCTCCTTCTTCATCATCATCCTCATTCCTTTCCTCTGTCCTCTCTTCCTCAATCCCTTCATCATCATCTGTCTCATCATCATCGTCCTCATCATCATCCTCATCATCATCATCACGATCATCACCATCATCACTATCTCCCTCTTTAATCTTTAGTGGCTCATCTTTAGATCCCTTAAGCTTGAGCATGATGGTCTTCTTAGCATCCTCCAACTCCTCAATCTTCTTAGCAGATGTGACTCTGTGCTCTTGGAGTTGGGTGATCTCGTGGCTCTGAGCAGCCATTTGCTGGGCCTACTCCTCGATCAGTCGAGCCTGCTGAGAGATCTGGTGTGACTGCGCAGCAGTGAGATCTGCCAACTGACGGATCTGTGCAGTCTTCTCTTCATCAGCAGCTAACAGTCGCATCACCATACGGTTCAGCGCTGAAAGTTGTTCCTCTACCCCAATTGGAGGTAGAGGTGATCCGTATATATGTGAGGGATGTGATGAGGGTCCTGATTGGTGGCTAGTGGTGGTGGTGGTGGCTGTGGTGAAGATGGGGTTTGGTCTAGATGATGTAGGTGTGAATGATATAGTGGTGGTTGGCATATATGAAGTGGTGGGAGGTGTGGTGATAAGGGGTGTGGAAGTGGTAGTGGTAGCTGTGGTGGTGGATGGTGTGGCTGTAGAGGAGGTAGTGGTGGTGGTAGCTGTGGTGGTGACGAAGGTGAGTATTCTCTTCTTCTTCTTCAGGCCGTGGGGCTGAGCCATCCTTTTCTTCCTCGATCCAGTCGAGGAGGATGCTCCCCCTAGAACACGGCTAGATGGCTCTGGAGCATAGTTGGGGTCCGCAGCTGTCTCTCCCGAATCCCTGGGGCGTTCACCAACCGCCCGGAGTCCATGTTCTGTGGGAACAACTTTGCTTCCCACAGTCCTGGTCAATGGCTCCTCATCAGACTCGTCTTCCTCCTCACCAGGTATAAAATCCTGGTGGAACCCGGCTGACTCTGCTATGTCTCCTGTGGGGGCAGATACTGGAGGTATAACGTCTGTAGCTATGCCCCTCGGTGGAATGGGCATGTCATCTCCAGCATCCCCACTGTCATCATCATCTGAATCATGTGTGGGTAGAGCAATCTGCTCAACATTAGAATCACTGTCGTCGTGGCGCCACTTCCTCCTAGCTGGCACCACATAGTCCTCCCGGGCCAGATGCCCAAACAATCTCCTGACAGGGGGTTTCACCTGCTTCCCCCTGTATACCTTCATCCTCCCCAAGGTGGTATCATCCATCACCTCAAGTACTACAACATCATCCTTCTCCTTTGGCAGGGAGGGGAGCTTCTGGTCTATAATCATCTGCATAAATCTGGGGTACATACAGAATCCCTCCTTCCCTTTCCCCTCAATGTTCTCCACCAAGTAGGTGAAGATCATCCTGGAGAAGCTGAACGGGTGGTTCAGCACCAACGCAACATAGGCGTTTTGGATCTGGTCGCATAACTCATCAAAACCTCCCTTCCTGGAAGCTATACACTTTAGCAGCACGTGAGCAAGATACTTAAACTGGGGACAGAGGTTGCTCTTGTTGAGCACCCCAGCATTAATGTCCCCAGAGTACTTGGCTCGAAGAAAGCATCCTCTAACAGTGAGGGGGTGTAGTCTAGTCAGAGACTCAGCATCATCCCCCAACTGTAACACGATCCTAAGATCCTCCTCTGTGATAGCTATAGCCTCTCCAAAGATGGTACTTCTGATGCAGTGCGGCTCAGAGGATAGATCAACTATCGCACCTTCCCAGAAGGCCTGCTGAATGGAATGATAAGGAGTACATGGAGCAGATATGGCGTGTGCAATCCTTGATCTCCTTAGGAAGGTGATAATGCTAGAGAAATCTGCAACATTTCTGGATGTCAGATCCAGATGAGCACAAATATTGTGCTTCGTACTCATAGTCCATCGACTCGCCATCTGTTACACATATAAAGTAAACATTAGTACCCATTGGCTAAGAATGTCATGAAACACTTGGACTTAAAAAAAATTCTTTCTGTCATGCGAATGAGGTTGTGCGACTGAGATCAGTCGTGCGACTGAGCAGTGCGACTGGGATTCAGTCGTGCGAATGACCCCATGCGTACGACTGAGTGTGCGACTGAATTCATGCGTATGTAACCTCATGCGGTTACACCAGTCGTGCGACTGAACTCATACGCATGGTTCAGTCGTGCGGTTAAGCTATTCGCACCCTTCAGTCGTGCGACTGAAGTTCATCAACCTGTCCATTCGCATGTTGTACTGACTGTTCAATTCAAATTCAATTTTTCACCAATTTTGAGTTTTAGACTTCGTGTTCTGGTTCATTAGACTCGCAATTCATTTGTTTAACACCTAACATCTTTAATTTCATTTGTTTGAGTCGTTTAGTTAGGTTATTTAGCCACATATGTCACGGTTTTCTAACGGGTCTTATTGTCCAGATTTAGTGTCAAATTGAATGATGTTGTAGTGTTTCTGCACCGCAAATTACCTGTAGAATCAATGCCAATGGTCAGTAAGCGAGAAACAAGGGTTTATAGTGATCAAACGAAATTTGGGCAGAGTAACTTTAGTCGTGCGATTTAGGGTAATTTTGAGAGTGGTGAGTGTCTGTGACCGACTCTCCCTCTATTTATACTAACCCTAAATTCAATCGTGCGACTGGGCTCATACATACCTTTCATTCGGGCGAATGGGCCTCAGTCGTGCGATTGATTCTATCGCCCCCCTTCAGTCGTCTGACTGGAGTTCAGTCGTGCGACTTACTCATTCGTTCGCTCTTAAGCGTCCGACTGGGCCATTCGTATGGGCCATTCGGTTGAATGGTCCATACTCATGGTCCATTCGTACGAATGGATCCCATTCGTATGATAAGTCCATACTAATGGTCCATTCGTGCGAATGGGTCATACTTATGAAATTTTTCTGCCATTTTTGACCATTTAACATTTAAACCCCTTTTAACTGTTGAAATAACATTATGAGCATTTGATCATCTCAGACATGACCATTTTAACTTGAAAACTTTTGATCACCTCAGACGTGATCCTTTTAAACAATTTGTCACCTCAGACGTGACCCATTTATCTTTTGAAAACACATGTGGTCATCTCAGACATGACCATTTTTGGTGAGTTGATCCCATACTGATTTTCATGATGTAGTCCGACAAACAAACAAACTAAAATGACTAAATAACTTAGAAAATTAAACTAAAGTACAAAAATTAAACTTGTTTTTGACTTTTTGTGAGAGATAAATCCTAAGATAGAAATCTACTGGATTTGGTTCCGGAATAGGCAGCTTCTATTCAGTTCGACCATAACCTGGACCAATTCAATTTTGGAATCATACAGGCAAGTCAAATCATTCGGGACTTGTTATCAAAACCTTTTGATGCTCAATTCTTGGTTTTCATCCAGAGTCGTTAGCAAATTTAGGAAATCATACTGGTACTATTAGATTCCCACATTGATTTGAACTTTCAAGAATTGCAGCCACAATGATTGTCAGTATATTTGTCCTCTTAAATCCATACACAGACTTTTGACACAGACTGGTGATAGTTTTAGGTTTAATTATTTCAACTAACATTTGTGGATCCCACACTTATATGGTAATCAACATTCCTCAGGAGCTTTTGAGCGGTCTACGGGTATTTTTACAAGAAGAGACTATTCTTAGAGCTTTCAAAGAGAAACCAATCCTCAGGTCAGTGCCATCGCACAACAGAGAGACGGCAAACAACAATGAATTCTAGAATATCTAGGTTGTGCTTATCCTTTGGTCAGTGCCATCGCACAGCAGAGAGACACACAACCTATCTTCTTGTTAGAGCATGTTTCTTTTTTTGGCACATAATGCACCAACTACATAAGTTATTAGCATGATAGCATTTGCTTTTCAATTTTTTTTCCGTGCTTTGCTCTATTTATGGTCATCCGCACACATTTGTGGCGTTTACATGCTCTTTACCCCTTATTGGAATATTGTTGATTGTGTTAACCAGTGATAATATGGGAGCCCACAGTCAGTTGAACAACTTAGTTTGATCTTGAGATCACCAGTCAGGTCTAATCATCTATTGTGTTGAATCTACCGACATATCATCTGTGGTCTAGCAGCCTCTAGGTCTACTTTCGTTGTGTTACCTTAGTAGTTACCAGTTTTTCTATCATCTTTCCTTTTATATTGCTCAGACTACACATACTTATACTTTGAATTTTGCATCTTTTCTAAATTAAATTTGAAGTCCCTCTTGATTTGTTCCTGTGTACTATCATTTTCCAAATACTTTGAATCGGTATCACAGGTACGGTTTACCTTATATCAGCTGTCCACTCCTTCTCCCTCGTTTTTTTTAATTAATGTTACTGGCTGACCTATTCTCCCCCTAAAATTCTAAAATCATAACTGGTTTAGTTATTTTAGGATTTTAATAGACAGCTAAATAACATGAGTTTAAGTTAAACAGAAAATAAAATAAACAAAGAAAATGAAAAAAGAAAAATTAAATACACTGCATCGGACTACACATGATCATCATCAGGAATAACATCACTTTTCTTTTTAACGCCGTTGACTTCTAACAAATATAGAAAACGTGGTTTGTCAAAGGCTTTTGTATAGAGGTCAGTGCGTTGAAAATCAGTATTAATCTTAACCACATCAATTAAGTTCTTTTCAAAACAGTCTCTTATAAAATGGTATTTAATACCGATGTGTTTGGTGTTTGGATGTTGGACTGGATTTTTAGTTACTGCAATTGCAGCAGAATTATCAACAAAGATAGGAGTAGAAGAGAACTTTAAACCGTAATCCCGCATTTGCTGTTGAATCCAGATGATTTGTGAACAGCAACTTGCCGCAGCAACGTATTCAGCTTCACAGGTTGACAATGCAACCGAGGTCTGCTTCTTACACTGCCAGGTAACTAATCTCCTCCCAAAGAATTGACACCCTGTTGATGTAGACCTGTAGTTCATCTTGCAGCCCCCGTAATCCAAGTCACTATACGCCGTGAGCTCAAAGTCATCATCATGAGGATACCACAACCCAAGTGTGGGTGTACCCTTCAGATAACAAAATATCCTCTTGACCTCGATCAGATGGTTAACCTTAGGCTTAGCCTGATATCTAGAACATAAACATGTAGCATACATGATACCAGGTCTTGAGGCAGTGAGGTACATGAGGGATCCAATCATTCCTCGGTACATTGGGGCATCTACCAGATCTCCATTTTCATCAGGTTCTATATCATGATTTGTAGCAAGTGGAGTCCCAGCAGCAGAAGCATTCTCCATGTCAAACCGACTGAGAATGTCTCCCACATACTTGGTCTGATGTAAAAAGATCCCTTTTGGGGTCTGATCCACCTATAACCCGAGGAAGAATTTCATCTCCCCCATAGCACTCATCTCAAACTCTTTCTTTATAACTGCTTCAAACTCTTGGCATAATTCTTCGTTCTTTGAACCGAAGATTATGTCATCGACATAGATCTGTACTAGCAGTAGGTCTCCATCTTTTTCTTTGATAAACAGAGTGTAGTAAAAGGCCCTTGGAGCTTGATGAAGCCCGTAAAAGGCCTTGTCGAGTTTGTAAACTCTGTCCCGATGATAAGGATCTTCAAATCCCTTGGGTTGACTGACATAAACTGTCTCTCGAATTTCCCCATGAAGGAATGCACTCTTCACATCTAATTGATAGACTTTAATCTTCATATATGATGCATAGGCAAGGAAGATACGGATGGCTTCTTGCATGGCACTCACCCACGCCTCATCGTTTAGTGCTTCACTGACGTATTTTGGCTCAAACTGCGAGACAAAACATCGATAGGCACCATCATGAATGTATCCTTTTTCCATAACCGAGGCATAATCAGCTGAGTACAGCTGATTTCTGGTTTACACTCCTGATCTAAAATCCCTAATGACATTGTCTAGAGGATGATAGACATTTAGACGTGATCCTGGAGTAGTAGGAACAGCTACCTCAGAGCCAAGATTATGAACATTTGGTTCTGCATCTGAGGTAGATGGAGTTTGAGGTTCCGAAGTCGAAGGTGCATCACTGTTAGATGCTTGTGGACTTGCAGGAATTGGAACCTGTTCCTCCTGACTGTTCTGGTCATCTTCTTCAGCTTCATCTTCTGAGGAGGAGTCACTGTCGTCGACTACTCCCCCTGAGTGATTAGATGATTCTCCTTGTGAGCTCGATGATGTTGAATCAGGAGATGGGGTGTTCAAGATGTCATACATCATCCGTGTAGCTAACTCGTCATCCGAAGGAGAGATAGGGATGTTGAAGAACTTGAAGAATCCATCATAGTCGAAAAAGTAAGCAGGTCCTTTGCCAGTAGGTGGTGTGGTATATCTCTGAACATCAACATTACACCACACTTCTACTAAACCCGTTGAGTTGTTGTAAACTTTCTTGTTCGGTGTGTTGTATCCTAGGAATATCCCTTCATCAGCCTTCTCGCTGAATTTACCTTCTTGAGTCTTCTTCAGAAGTGTGCACGGCGCACCAAATGGTTCGAGATACTCCAGATTCGGTTTACGTCGTTGTAGTAGCTCGTAACATGTCTTTCTGTGGCGCTTGACTATCAGAACTCGATTCAATGTATAACATGCATTAGCCACTGCCTCATTCCATAATTGGATAGGCAGTTTCGAGTCTGCCAGCATTGTCCATGCTGAATCTATCAAGCTTCTATTCTTTCTCTCAGCAACACCATTCATCTGAGGCATGTAGGCAGAAGTGAATTGGTGCACAATTCCCTTTTCCTTGCAGTAAGCCTCCATCCACTGATTCTTGAATTCAGTCCCGTTTTCTGAGCGTACTTGTCTCACCTTCAGCTTGTAGAGAGATTCCAGTGTGGTTACTAACTCCTTGAATGACTCAAATGTTTCTGATTTGGACTTCAGAAACATTACCCAAGAGAATCTTGAGTAGTCATCAGTAACCACAAAACAGTACAAGTCACCTGCAATGCTCTTTGTACTGACTGGACCAAACAGATCCATGTGAAGAAGTTCAAGAGGAAGTTCGATAGAATGAACTTTCTTTTCCTTATGAGACTTCTTCGTTTGTTTGCCTTTCTTGCAAGCTACACAAAAATCCGGAAGTTGGAACACACTTGATCAGGATTTATTCATTGTCTATGACTATCCACATTTATTTTATTTACATGTGCTGATCTTCATTAATATGATCTCACTACAGACATTAATTCTTTTGGTTATATTATATTTTGATTCTGATTTCATTTTGCTTTTATGCATGTTTTTGTGTGTAAAGGCAATGTCACAATGTGATGTGTGATCTTATTATCTTTCCTAAGAAACTTATAATTTTTTCAAACATAAAAGTTTAGAGGGAGTAATAAATGAAAGAGTTGTTCTCAGAAAATAATCATAATCAAAATCAAAATTAAAATGTTGAATTGAAAGGATGATGCTATATGTTCAAAGTATTTGTGTAAATTGAAAATGTAATTTTTGAAAAATATAATATGAACCTACATAAAATTTGCAAATGAAAATTCTTCTGTCATAAGTTGAAAATTAGATGATAATTGATTTTATGTTGAGACTAAAATGAAGGGACAAAATAAATTTAAAAATAAAAAGAAAATAAATTTTGTGAATTGAAAGTGCAAAATGCAAAAAGTTCAAAATTGGGGGACTTAAAGGTAAAAAGTTTGAAAAATTCAAAATTATGCTTCAAATGTTTTAAAAATTAGTATGAAATATTACTAATATTTTTTAAACAAGTGTGCAGGTGAAGAAATTGAATATCACAAGCGTTTAAATCATGAAAGTCAACTCAAAGTCAAAGTCAACTGAACGTCAACTCAAAGTCAACTCATGCACCTAAACAGTGCACATACGTCTTAATAAGAGCATGATGAAATTTTCAGGAACTATACAAGTGTTTGGACGTTTGACTCATTCCCATGCGTCTAAACAGTTGTAATAAATCTATGGAATTATACAAGTGTTGGGCGTTTGACACGTTCCATGCGCCTAAATAGTTGTTATAAGTCCATGATTTTAATCAAGTGTTGGGCGTTTGTGATAATCCCATGCGCCTAAACAGTAAATGAGTTTGATTTTGACCAAGTGTTAGACGTTTAACATGTCTCATGCGTCTACATAGTTAAAAAGTTTCAAAATTACAAGTGTTAGACGTTTCAAAAAGTCCATGCGACTGAACAGTGCAAAAGCGCCTAAACAGTGCTTATGCGTCTGAACAGTTCACATGCGTCTAAGTAAAAACACACAAACAGTGTTCAGGCGCCTAAAATTTCACTTAATATAAATTGAACACTTACGCTTATTTCCTCATTCACACTCAAAATTTCACAGACAAAACCCCACAACTTGCGGCTATCACTTATCTTCATACTCTCGTTTCATCTGCAATTGCATCAAATCCTGTTGATTATAGATAGTATTTGGATCTATAAACGTAAGTTTGTGATTCAAATCTTTGAATTTTTTATTAAATCAGAGTATTGATATAGGCGTTAGAATGCTATTTGTGCGTTCGAACCCAATATAATTCAAGTTTAACTAATCAAATGTGAATCATATCTAAAATTGACACTGGATTATTGATAAGAATCTATTTGCGAGTATGTTTATGTAATGTTATTAATCTGAAAGTGAAAATGATTTGATGATTGTTAAATGTGAAGTCACTGGATCGGTAAACATCCGAGCATGTTCTTGACGGAAGGATAAACAACAGCAAAAGCCAAGAGACAAACAATGAACACGATCTATAATAAATGGTTTTATTGATAAAACCTAATGATTACAAGATCGTTACAACATAAGAATCAAGACTCTTGGCAAGGGGAGATCGAGCATGATCTCCCCTCTCATCCGGCAGCCCTAGGCCACAGGCAGACTCCCTCCCCAAACCCCTAATCTCTCTACACACTGAAACTGGTATATATAGGCCTCAGCCCATATTAGATGCGACTGGGCCCATTCGTGCGATTGGACCATGCGTATGGTTCAATCGTACGACTGGACCATGCGTATGGTTCAATCGTGCGACTGGACCATACTTATGGTTCAGTCTTACGAATGGCCAATCGCATCTCTCAGTCGCACGACTGGCCCATTAGCAAGGCTCAGTCGCACGACTGAGTCCCATTCGCATATGCTCCTACGAATGACCCAGTTTCATGTGTTTACAACATATCAGGTGTATTACATTAAGCCTGGACTATTCGACAAGCGACGGACACACTTTATATGACAATATATGCTCCAACAAATTCCCACTTGGACGTTGCTTGCGAATAGTAGATAGCACCTCTTACAATCTTTAGTCAATCTTAGCTCTGGTTGCCAATAAAATCAAACGAAAACCATATTAGCCAACGTTGTCAATGCGTCGTGTTGCCACACTATCCCTGAAAATGAATTTAGGCACAATAGCTTTCGTTTACTTTGCAGAACTCCATCACTGCATCAAGATTCCCCATATGACTGATTTTTCTAGATAATGACATGAACAGTTTTCCATTGCTTCAATCTTCATACAGGCTAACCTGATTAACATTAACTCCTGCAGAAATTCCTCCTCACATTCAGCATATCCCAATATATAAACGTTGTACTCTCTTGGCGTCTTCATACGGTGTATTGGGCAAAAGGTTGAAAGTTCCAATCCACAGCTAACAATATCAAACAAATCAGCGTGCACTCAGGTTCTTCATCGGAAACCGGCTCATATCATCACTTTCTGATTGCGTCTTCGATCTCTCTGTACATGGATTCCCCCTAAGAATGAGAATCCTCTCTGTGCGGATAAATATAACTTGATTGGCCCATAAATAGTCAGATGCTCCTGACTACCCCACAAAATCAGCACCGACTGCTGACATCTTCTCTTCTCTCTTTCGTGTTCCAACTTCATTCACCTATTCTGGAAGTCCGACGAATAATGGGGTATACATCAAACTTATTTGACAAAAGAATCTCAGGGTGAATATGCTTTGCTCATCCTCAAATCTGTGCAAAAGGTAGTTCCAGACCTTTTTTTTTTTGGTCTGGAACACCGTTCATCCGTATGACGTGTAGGACAAATATCATATTTATGTGAATGGATGTTACGAATGATATATTCGTGAGACTGGTCATAAGACTGGTGTAGTAGCATGATTGGTCATAAGACTGGTCCAGTAGCATGACTTGTCATAAGACTGGTCCAGTAGCATGATTGGTCATAAGACTGGTCCAGTAGCATGACTGGTCATAAGACTGGTCCAGTCGCATTCCAGTCGTACGAATGGTCCATTAGCATGGTCCAATCGCAAGAATGGCCCATTAGCATGGTCCAGTCGCACGAATGGTCCATTAGCATGGTCCAGTCGCACGAATGGGTCTGCACGCATATTTTCAGATCTGCAGCCGCCAAAGCTGCCAAAAACCCTAATTTAATGAATTTTACATGAACCGAAACAAAATAGACATCATCAGATTCGCAAGGGTCATAGGAACGTGGTTTCGAGTTTGATTTTAACATAGAAACAACACACGTAACAAGATTTGAGCAAAACACGAAGAACACGAAGTGGGTTTAAGATCAAGAATCTAAAATAGATCCAGAAATCAAGAGCTCGGGTTGCTAGAATGATTGTTAGATCATTCCAGCAGTAACCGGCTCTGATACCAATTGTGAAGTCATTGGATCGGTAAACATCCTAGCATGTTCTTGACGGAAGGATAAACAACAGCAAAAACCAAGAGACAAACAATAAACACGATCTATAATAAAATGCTTTCATTGATAAAACCTAATGATTACAAGATCGTTACAACATAAGAATCAAGACTCTTGGCAAGGGGAGATCGAGCATGATCTCCCCTCTCATCCAACAGCCCTAGGCCCCGGGCAGACTCCCTCCCCAAACCCCTAATCTCTCTACACATTGAAACTGGTATATATAAGCCTCGGCCCATATTAGATGCGACTGGGCCCATTCGTGCGATTGGACTATCCGTATGGTTCAATCGTACGACTGGACCATGCGTATGGTTCAATCGTGCGACTGGACCATACTTATGGTTCAGTCTAACGAATGGCCAATCGCATCTCTCAGTCACACGACTGGCCCATTAGCAAGCCTCAATCGCACGACTGAGTCTCATTCGCATATGCTCCTACGAATGACCCAGTTTCATGAGTTTACAACATATCAGGTGTATTACATTAAGCCTAGACTATTCGACAAGCGACGGACACACTTTATATGACAATATATGCTCCAACATTAAATCAGTCGGTTCTTCAGTAGAAGAAGAAGAAGATGAACAGACAGTCCAAAGTTTGAATAAAGGAATAAAAAAATTAATAAACTTAAATTTTTTTTTAAAAAAAAATAAATCAAAATTAAAATGTTAGATAATGAATTCAAAATGAATAAAGATTAATGTTTTACAACTTGAAATCTCAATTCAAAAGTAAAAATAAAAAGTCAAATTCAAAATTCAAAATCAACAGTCAAAATAATAAGTCAAATTGAAATGAAAAGGTTATAAATTAAAATTGCTAAGTCATATGTAGAAATAAATTTCATTAATCAATATTCAATGTTCTCATAATCTTTCGTTGTGTTTTGCAGATGGCAGTATTAAAGTTTGATCCAAAGCATAATGTGGCTGCCTACTTAAATGATGAAAACAGAGAAGCCATTGGATATGAAGAAATTATTAGATTTCTGCTCAGAACAAAATATGTATATGCTATGTGTGCAAGACCAATGATCAATGGAAGAATGATTAAGAGATTCTAGAGAACTGCACAAGTTGAAAGAGATGATGAAGGAAACAAAGTTCTAAGAGCTTTTATTACTACAGAAAGAATGCTTGAAGTATCTGAAGAAGCAATCAGAATAGCTTTAAGACTTGGTGACAATGAACCTGAAGACTTATCAGAATATACCTTTAATGAATGTAGAGAGGTTTTTCTACAAATGGGTCATCTAGATCATTTCCCCAAAAAGCAATTTTTCAGAGCTCGAGTGTATAAGCATTGGAAGCTTCTATCTACATTTTTCAACATTGCATGTCTAAACAAAGTGCTGGTTGGGATTCATTCCCTGTAGACATTGCATCTCCCATTATTGCCTTAGCCACAAATAGAAGATTCAATATGGCTAAATGGATAATGAATGGTTTCATTTTCAATCTTGAAAGAGGAGTGAGGAATAAATACTTGATGTACCCAAGATTCCTCCAATTGGTCATTAATGAAGCAAATCCAGATTTGTATGCTGAAGGAGTTACTGGTGAAAAGCTACAGTTAGAGCACATGTCAGATGCTGTTTATAAAAGACTGGCAATGATCACTTGTGCTCAAAACATTCCAGTATTTGATTATATCAGGGAATGTATCAATGAATGAAGTAGATATTAATCAGCAACACTTTCATCTATCTGAAGAAGAACCAATAGATCCAAATGATCTCATTGAGGATGTAGAAGATGAGGAAGAAAGTGAGGATGATGTTACTGAAAGCTCATCAGAAGAAGTTGATGATGAAAATAATGAAAATTATGATAATAATGATGATGCTGAAGAAAGTGAGGATGAAGCTTCTGAAAGCTCATCAAGTGAAGAAAGTGATGACAATGATGATGATGATGGAAATGATGGTGCCACTGAAGCACATCAAGAAGAAACTGAGGAAAGAAATGAGGAAGATACTAGAGATGAACCTCAATGTTGGAGTATATATTGTCATATAAAGTGTGTCCGTCGCTTGTCGAATAGTCTAGGCTTAATGTAATACACCTGATATGTTGTAAACACATGAAACTGGGTCATTCGTAGGAGCATATGCGAATGAGACTCAGTCGTGCGACTGACCCTTGCTAATGGGCCAGTCGTGCGACTGAGAGATGCGATTGGCCATTCGTAAGACTGAACCATAAGTATGGTCCAGTCGCACGATTGAACCATACGCATGGTCCAGTCGTACGATTAAACCATACGCATGGTCCAATCGCACGAATGGGCCCAGTCGCATCTAATATGGGCCGAGGCCTATATATACGAGTTTCAATGTGTAGAGAGATTAGGGGTTTGGGGAGGGAGTCTGCCCAGGGCCTAGGGCTGCCGGATGAGAGGGGAGATCATGCTCGATCTCCCCTTGCCAAGAGTCTTGATTCTTATGTTGCAACGATCTTGTAATCATTAGGTTTTATCAATGAAACCATTTTATTATAGATCATGTTTATTGTTTGTCTCTTGGTTTTTGCTGTTGTTTATCCTTCCGTCAAGAACATGCTCGGATGTTTACCGATCCAGTGACTTCACAAGTGATATCACAGCAAAGGAGACACAAGATCTAAGGACAGACAATGAGTGTTTTTGACAAATTTATCAACTCACTTACTTTTTCAATTCTTGGATTGATTAGGTTAGATTTAGATATGACATGATGTAAAGCATACAGAGACTAAGAGAGCTCAACCATCATCATGATATGCAAGAAAGAACACATACTCAACTTATTACCTGAAACATATGTATCACCAGAGTTCATGTTACTTAAATTAATAGAGAATGATCATGGATAACCATTTGATCAGCTCTGACTATTCATTTGAATAGTTTGTGCACATTGGCATCTTTTGCATCAAAAAGAGAATCCATGTCCGTAATCACTTACAACAAAGGATATCTCAGCACTTCAGGTCTATGATGACTCATAACAGAGAAGTGAGATGATGCTTTGTAACAGATCTCATGATTAAACATAGTATCAACAGGTGTGAGTGGTGTAACTTAACAAGCATTCAATCTGATAAGCTAAAACAACTCAAAAGTACTCAGATGAATACACACAAGCATTAATATTTAATTTGATCCCAAGAATTTACTTTTTCAGCATAATAGTCAGATATTGTCTACACATCATATCTGATCATGTCTAGACTTTATTTATGAGTGAAGTATGCAACTGATCTCACTAATGTACTATCATTTCTCACATGTTGCATAACATAATCCTTTCTAAAAGACTCTATTTTTGTAGTTTTGATATATATTTTTGTATTTGATTTTTTCTAAGGAAAACAAGAATCACACACACACAAAATATAAACAGGCAATTAACAATGAGAGGATCACTTATTATGATCTTTTGATTTAGGGAGTTCACATATGATTTATAAGACCAATTGATTCTACTAAATACTCAAACCGTCCTGGTAGGAAGGCTTTAGTAAATAGATCTGCCAATTGTTTTTCTGTTTCAATTTGAATCAATATGATTAATCCTTTTTCAGAGTTATCTCTAAGAAAATGATATCGAATTTCGATATGTTTTGTTTTTGAGTGTTGAACAGGATTAGCTGTTATAAACATAGCAGCTGTGTTATCTATGTAAATTGGTGTTTTAAGAAAATTGAACCCATAATCCAGTAGTTGATTTTGCAACCAAAGGATTTGAGAACATCCTGTTGATGCAGTAATGTACTCAGCTTCTGCAGTTGAAACAGATACATTTGTTTGTTTCTTACATAGCCACGAGACTAATCGGGGACCAAGAAATTGACACCCACCCGAAGTAGATTTTCTATCTTGACAGCATCCACCATAATCACTATCTGTATATCCATATAATTCAAAGTTACCTTCGTAGTGATACCAAAGCTCTAAGGCTGGTTTACCTTTGAGATACCTGAATATCCTTTTGACAGCAATTAAGTGAGATTCTTTCGGGTCTGATTGATACCTGGCACAAACACAAACAGCATACATGATGTCCGGTCTAGATGCAGTAAGATACATCAAAGAGCCAATCATTGATCTGTATAAAGTTTGGTTAATAGATTTTCCTTTTGGATCAGGTTCAATCTTGGTGTTAACATCTGCTGGAGTTCGTATGGACTGACAGTCTTGCAACTTAAATTTCTTCAAGAGCTTGTCAACAAACTTCTCTTGATTGATGAAGATTCCATCTTCAGTTTGCTCGACTTGAAGTCCAAGAAAGAAGTTAATCTCTCCCATAGAACTCATTTGGAAACGAGATTTCATGATTTCTTCAAATTCATTGCATAATTTTGGACTGGTAGAACCAAATATGATGTCATCAATGTACACTTGTACACAAAAAAAGATCATTATTATCCTTCTTTATGAATAAAGTTGGATCAATTTTCCCTCGTGTGTATCCATGTTGGATTAAGTGTTGCGATAACGTCTCATACCAAATTCTAGGGGCTTGATGAAGTCCATATAAAGCTTTACTCAGCTTATATACTCGATGTGGAAATTGTGCATCCTCAAAGCCTGGAGGTTGCTTCACAAACACATCGTCAGTGATAGGACCATATAGAAATGCACCATTTACATCCATTTGATACACCTTGAATTTCATGAATGAAGCATAAGCCAGAAAAACTCGAATTGATTCTGTGTGTTCATGATTTGAACATGAACATGAGCTTGGATCTTAGGATTCATGTTGATGATAACAAGAATTCAATGATTAGTTGCTAAAATATAATAAATGATGATGATGATGGACATGAAGAACACTTACAATGATGATTAATGCTTGATGTTTATTGATATATTGTTGAAATCATCATTCAAAAGAATGATGATATAATGTTGAAATCATCATCCATGAGGGATGATGATATATTGTTGTTGGTGATAAAACCTAATTCACCCTAACAAGTGGTGAATTAGTCACACTATACAAGGATGACATATGTTACATATATAGTAATCTAGAGATTACAATAATTACAAAATAAACCCTAGACTATTATTTTGTTGCTATTGTTCTTCAAAACATCAACTTCAACAAACTTGAAATCTTTAATTTCTTCCAAGGTTAGAATTCCCAACAATACTCCCCCTAAATTGTAGATTTCCAAAGTGAGTTGAAGTTTGATCTTGTTTTGTTGAATAGATGTCCAAAGTCAAGAATGTTGTTGTTGATGCGGAAGCGAAATCTTCAAAACTTTGAACGCCCAATTTTGTTTTGTTGTTGGAGGCCCAATTAATTAAATCCGACACACCTTTTCTTGTTTTATGTAGAAGCCCAAATAAGTAAATCCGAGCCCACCTTTTCTTGTTTTTATGTGTGTGGCCCAAACCATTAAATCGAGTCCACCTTTTCTTGTTTAAATGACAAGCCCACGAAACAAACTCAAAGTTGTTCACGAGCCCATTTGCAACACTAGGTTGCAAACCCTTGTTTATCCAAGAAACCCTAATTAGGGCAGCCCTAATTACGCATCCCTAATCACAAAAACGGCAGCCTTAACCAAGTGAGCTACTCACAGCAGCCTTCAAGTTTCGGCAGCCTCTTTGGTTGCATCTTTGATGCACAAGTGCAGCTTTCTTTCGATTCCCAAGGACCCGTATTGATTATATTGCAGCCCTAAAGTGACATCCCTAATTGGGCAGCCCCTTTAGTCGCATGATACACAAGTAGCAGCCGATTTTGGCAGCCACTTTGGGGCGACAAAAAGCTGCCGATTTTTGGCAGCCACGTATTGATCGATTCATATATTGTTGAGATGATTGTTGAGTTAGATGAACCGCAAATATTGATGTTGATTTCGCAGCCATACACACCCATTGTTGATTCGATTCAATCAATGATTTTAGCAACCGAACTGTAACACCTCTGAAATCTAGCCCAATTAGAAAACTTAATGTATTATAGGACCCAATAAAGGTCCGGATTGAATGGGGCTTACCAAAGAAAACTTGGAAAAGAAACTAGCCTTTTTAGGCCCAATAGGCCCAATAAGGGCCCAAACTTATAAACGAGGCCCATTTAAGGCCCAATACCCATTTACCATCTAAATAAATAAGTGATCATAAGATAATAAATTAAATTGTGATTCGAAGCAACTACGATAAGAATCCAAACTAAAAACAGATTCAAAACCTATATCGTGTAAAGTCCGGTAATCTAATGCGTACGAACGTGTAATTTACATCGGAACATACTTATAATGGTTTTATACCCTTTTAAAAATCATTGTTAATCATGATGCATACTGTAAACAGTACTTGCTAAAAGATCCTAACCAAACGTGTATAATCAGCTATGATACGTCGGAAAAACGCGAATACCGGATACACCGGCATTTAACGGACATCTGATACGACAACCGAGCCCTATAACGTCATAAATATTTATCTAATTATTATACCTATTATAACATTCTAAATTAGAGAGTGAGACGTGTGCCCGGTGCAAATACGTTCGAGTCGTCAACAAGGTGTGTACCGGCCTGAGAATAGGTCAAACCCGAGAGTTTGACGATAAATATACCGAATTGTGTTAATTCAAGAAAAAGTAATTAGGTATATCTCTTATAGGTTTTCTAACGAGATTTTATCCAAAAGTCCATTCGATACGCGATAACGAAGTTTTCGGGACGTATACGCGATTTTTAAATCAAGCCCACTCAAAGACCCTAGGTATAAAAGCAAACAATTCCCTCATTTCTCATTTGCAAACCCTAAAACACCTTAAAAATTGCTCTCACGGAACTTCTGCAGCCGACTTCGCCGGAGCAGGAGGCTCCACGGCGGCGGCGCGGCGGTTTCCAGCCAGGTCTTGGCCTTACCCCACTAATCTCGACCTCCTGATCACGATGGTGGTAGTGGTTTCTTCTGATTCGCAACGACGAGGAAAATGTGGAAGAGAGAAGGCGGCGGCGGCTAGGGTTCCGGCGAGGTTTCAGGCCGCCGGCGCCGGAGACTGGCGGCGAGTGGCGGCGAGTGCCACCCATGCTCTTCTTCGTCTCGACGAGATCTTTCCAACGGTGGTAGCTGCGTTGTCTAACTCTTAACTGTTTGAAAGTTATGGGCATTTGAAGATGACGGCAGCAAGGTTTTGGCGATAAAGGTGGCTGTCGCGGCTGTGGTTAGGGTGGTTGTGGAGGTCGACCGCAGCTACGGTTGCAATGGTGATGTCGGGTCCCGATGATAGTGTTGCGTGGTGTTAGTGATGGCGATTAAGGGTGTCGGCTGTGGCTGATGTTGTGGGCAGTGGTGGTCGATCGGTGGTTCGCAAGGTGGCGGTTGTGGTGATGGCAGCTGTGATAGTTGGCTGTGATTTATGGTTGTCGGGTTTAGGAGGTGATGACGGTGTTGTGACGGTGACTGTCGATTGTTATTTTGGCTGTTTAATCATGGTTGTCGACCTAGGCGATGATAGAGGCTGGTTGTTGTAATGGCGGTGCACGGTGATGATGGAGATGGTTGTGATT
The DNA here is from genome assembly GCA_025215565.1 of Flaveria ramosissima. NCBI lineage: Eukaryota > Viridiplantae > Streptophyta > Magnoliopsida > Asterales > Asteraceae > Flaveria > Flaveria ramosissima. Next base: position 57,433,382 of record CM046039.1, read on the forward strand.
GTGGTTCTTGGTTGTGGGTTTTCAAGGTTAGTTGTGGTTTTGGGATGCTATGATGATGGACTAAAGTTCGGTTAGGATGATTATGAAAATCTTGGTTGAAATGGTATTTTAGTGGTGCTGTACTAGTATTGATCGTGATTTTTGCTGTCGATTATGGTTGGGGTTGTGTTAGAAAGTCAAGGTGAGGTTTTGGATAACCACTAGTCAAACTTGGTCAACGAGCAGTCAACGGAACGTGAACGCGATTAGATCAAGAGCAATATGAGTGGGTTAGCGAACGTGAACCGAGTGAAAGGTATAATCGCACGCGCAACACATTTGAAATTTAATTATAATTTATATACGTGTTACTTGAGCTCTAATTATATAAAATACATAAGTTATAAAACGAAAGCGATCGCCACTTGAGATAATTATCTGATTTAAATGGATAGTTCTAACATGAGACTTAAGTAGCAACGATATTTATCAGAAACCAACCTAGATAGAAATATATGTATCATTACAATATAAGAATGATTATAACATGTTAATGATGATACAACTCAATTTGATCCCATGTCACACTAAATCCTTACAAGGCTTCGAGATGTAAAATACATACAAATACGATTGTGCATATACATATACAATAAATGCATGGGTTAACCAACATAAAAATACTATAATAATCCATCATCTTGTTACTATTCATAGTCGATCATCTAATTATTATTGGAATAAATATTATTTGTATCACCCCTTTTATTAAATATATCGACAACTATTATCAATATTTGAATTACTCTAGCATTAATCCATTTAACACTATGATATAAGTGTAAGCATTATAACCATCATTTGGAACATTATAGATTACTTACTTCATCATTAAAAACTATCTATAAAGATTTGGAATCCTTGATATCAACCGTTTATGGCTACATTCTTTATGCAAAGAATCATTTATCGGATAAAGGCATTAATTAACCTAATATGCACGAGTGAGTGCATAACAATTGATAATTTCACAAGAAGCTAATCTACATCAATGATACTAATCGTTAACTTTAAGTTAACTAAAGAGCTCAACCGCACGCATGTAATGACATCGTGCTAATTCTAAACATGAATCTCATATGTTCTAATTAGGATTGCTTTGTTGGTGACCTTCACTTTTCTTTACCGAGTTCAGAATTTATATAAGGATACTAGGTGAGTTCTAGTGACTTCCCCTTTTTAGTACTGCTATAGGGTGAAACATGCTCCGTTATTTATGAACTATATTTGTGCTTTACTTGATGATTGTATGTGGGATTTATGGTTACCTGCTGATACTTATATCATGATCATTAATTCTTTCGTGAACCACTTTTTTATATGGATAGATCTATTTAGGGAATCCCCCACACACAGTGGCTTCCGTTCCAGGAAGGGTATCCCACTGAGATCCTAAAGGGTCATTTGTGGCATGTAACAGGTTTTGTTAAGAAACTATGGTGAACCATCCGGGCAGGTATGGTTCACTGGTTTGGGGCTCAGTTCTTCCTTCGGGAATATCCGGTTAAACACAACTTTAGAAGAGGCAAACCGGGACTGAGTGCAGGGTTGATTATGATTTCTCACACGACGTTGAAACTATGATTCATTTATTTTTATCAAATGAGGATTTGTTAAGTCCTTTTTGTTTTTAAACTTTAAGCACTTGAACTCACCAACTTTATGTTGACACAAAATCTTTTGAGCATGTTTTTCAGGTACAGCTAGGTAGATTAGCTGAGCTATAGAAGATATCTAAATCCGAAGCAAGAAGTGAGGGTAGGTGTTGAAGGAAAAAGGTCGAGCCTAGAAGCCTTAGTTACTGAAGCCTCAAGAAATATTGACAAAGAGATAGATCATGATACCCATGGATTGTAGATTGAGGCACCTTGTAAATTGAAACTAAACCCATATCCTAATGTAAATATTGTGAGATGCATTGTATTAAACCATTTAGTTTCCGCTGCATTTTGGTTGTTATTTACCAACCGTTACGCCCCGCCTCTCTGGGCCCGGGGTGTGACAGATTGGTATCAGAGCCAAAGGTTGTAGAGAAGTAGGTCTGCTTCGCGAGACCTAAACTATAACCATATGAACCCTATAGGACCACCTTTGTAAGAAGACTTTCCGAGTTTAGTTAAGCCAAGGTTATAGGAAAGTGGGTTTATTTCGAGATACCTAAGCTACAACCATAAATAGGACCAGCCTGGTAACTTGTTTCCATGAGTTAGTGATCTAAAGTTTACAACAGAATAGATTCCATTAAGGACACTTGTCTTTAATCTGTATACCTCATGGGATAGATACTATTAGGAATTCCCTACCCTATAAGAAACCCAGTTGCATTAGGGTACTACCTATGATAGGTGCACCCGAGTAAAACTAAATATATTTGGAATCTTCTGGAGTTGACTACTAGGACCCCAGAGCACTGGGACTAGGTATATTATGAATCAAAGATGTGCAAGTATATTAAGACTTAAATTCTGGGGAGATACTTATCTGATTGCACAACTGACTTTTACACTATACAAAACAACAGCTATTAGTTTTATACTTGATACGACCTTGTGTCGTTATGAGAAACAACTGCTATTAGTTGAATACTTGATACGACTTGTGTCGTTACATGAGACAACTGCTTTAGTGATACTTGCTTATATGCTTCATTCATATGATGATACTTGTTGGAATACAGTGATAGGATAGCAACCATGATGCCTTTTTGTTTGATCTGCTCCCTATTATAGCTTGTAACTGATTGCTCGTTACCTGGTTTGTTGAACTGTACTTTGAAAATGGTTGGGTTAGCAAGAATGTTAGCGTAACTAGAATCTAAATGTGCTTAATTGCAGATGATGACCAAATGAAAAATTTTAACTCCAGAACCTAATTACACAAAAACTTGAAACTTATGATGGGAACAACTAGAATGATAGTGTAAGGTAAATTGACGATTACGGGTGCACACGTAATGGTGAATTTACAAGTACCGTTGAATTCTGGTGGGCCTTGTCATGTAAACTAATGTCAAGGTATAACACTCAAGGAACTAGTACATACCAGATTAAACACCAATATTCAATATATACTCAACAATTATAAATTCAAAACTTTCATGCTGAGAGAAACCATTTAACTCTTGAAGAGCTACCAAGGACGATATTGTAGTAACTATCCCTTTTCTTTCTCTCTCTTTCTTTGTTCTGCTCTCCTATTGGAAGTATAATGATACAACTATCCAACCTAGGAGATCATCAAATGTTGCTTCAAACCCATCTAGTTTGGTGCCAAAAGTATGGCACTTCACCTAAGTTGTCTGTGTACTTTAGCCGCGTTATTTTTCGCGATGCCTGAAAATTTCTTCCTACCTAGCATAGGACTCGACAAAGCTTCCTCAACATAGTAAGGGACCCTCTAACATAATGGTTGCAGCCGAGAATATACCGGAGTAACAGATTTACGAGAAGCACCTATTGTGGTCAATGGCATAGAGGACTTGTCACTTCCTTCTTCCCTAGTAGCTCACACTTCATAGGACATTCTAGAGTCTAGAATCCCTCTGATCATTTTCTCAAAGTCCTTAATGAATATAACTCCTCTACACCTATTCATGGTAATAGAACCCCTTAACCCAAGCACTATTCTTAAATATCAGCTTCGATAGTAATTAACCATCGTTTTTCATAGTACTATGCTTGTGAAATCCTTCATCATCCTCAACCGTTAGTCACCCGGTGACAAACTTCGATTGTAACATAAGTTGAACTATTTTGAACATGCTTTTAACTGGCCGTGTTCTTGGTAACCTTTCGAGTGCCAGAATAAGTAGGAAATGAAACCTCATCCTATAGCCCCGATTTCCGCAAAGATAAATAGCCCGAGTCAAGAGTATTTCACCGAGAAAATCTGATCTTCGAGCTTTTAAAACAAAAATCCGAGTCTACAATGTTGGTGAATTCCCTGTTTTCACACACTTTGTTTCGGACTTATTCTTATGAAATTCTTGGACTATCAAATGGTGCTAATCACCCTAAACCCATGATCACGACCGTCATCGTAAAAACTAATGGTTGTCAATGAGAACAGCCCTGGATACTCGTAAATCATCTCTACCTCGAGAGCTCTACTATTCGGGTGATGAATTCGTGAAGCAAGAGCAAAGATCACGAAGTTAGATTTCAATCTGATGTCATACTATATGATTAATAGAGCCATAGTTAGTTTCCTTTTTACTAAGCAATCACCTTAATGAAGTTCAAAACTCGTTCGAGTCAATGTGTCGACGATAATGAAGAACTCATGCGAGAAGACTCTCAGTTGGGCTTAAAGGACTGTGTTACTCCAAAAGATGTATTAAGAAGCATAGAAGATCAGCTACAAGAAATCTCATGTGTTAAATCACTTGAGGTCCAACTACGACGTAGTAATGAACATGCATAAGATAGTAGGCGAGAAAGACCAGCACAGCAATCACTAGTCGTAAGCATCAAATATTTTCCCTCTAAATTTCTAAACCTTTTACAAAGCAATTCACCAATAGCATATCCTAGTAAACTCCGTACGTTGAAATCCAAGCCAGAAGGCTTACTATCATACTTCAGTGGAACAAATTGATAGGCCTATAAGTAACTAGGTTTTAGATGAGGTTACTTGTTGCACGAATGGACCCCCTACAGGATACGGTTACTTTGGAGAAAGGGGAGCGAGAAGGAGGTCATCTAGAAGGTTGACATTGATTGGGAAGCACTATAAGGGAATTAGTGGAAGCATATACAACGAATCTGTAGATAAGATGACAGCTGGAGTTGCCCTAAAGGAAAGTGAATCGGAGAGAAGCAGTGATGTATGGTGGTACGAAATTCAAAGTATGTTAAGAAGCTCGTAGAAGGAAGGGAGATCCGACAACTGTTAGATAAACGGTTCATAAGACATAGTGTGTCACCTTGAAGAACCCTAAAACACTTTGTGGGAAGTGGAATGGAATGTTCTTAATATGGACAAACTATCAAGAGTTGAATAAAGTTACCTAGAAGAAGTGATAACCCCTTTTCCAGAATTATTAACCTACTTAATTAGTTGTAAGATACTGATTACACTTCTAATGCTATCAGCCGGGCATATAAGTGATAAAGACGTTACCAAGGATTGCATTTAAAATACATTAGAGTCAATATGAAAATCACATTCAAGCTTGTTTGCGCTGGCTCACACACCCACGCTATTCATGAGCCTGATGAATGGGATTTCGTAAACCATATTTAGGCATGCTTGTTATCTTGACATTGCTAATAAGCATGAAATTCAAGACAATTCGCTGAGATTTGGGGCTATCTAAGTCCGAGAAGTAGTAAAAACTCATTGAGTTATGTCAACGTTTAGGGTTAAGCGAAAATTTTAGGAGGATCAATAAAAGCTTCACTCGTGCAGCTATACAACTGGCATCGTAATCCCAGGAATATGCCAAATCCGTTTGGACACGGATTAGAAGGCTTCAGATGTGTGTTGGTGCAATGATACAAGACAAGCTTCTTGCCCCCCGACAATTTAAAAACACGTGAAGAGTTACATTATACAGAAACTGGAACTATGGGGCGCGACTTTTACAAAATAAAATATGCATTTGGATACATTAGCTGTACTACTCTCCCGACTACCCATTAGAATACTAGTTCAAATATCATAGGGTGATCATTAATCGGTAATATCAACCGCATTGACAAGTGCGGATAGGAGGCCGTCATCCGCATTTGTCCTAAGACGCTCGCATTTCTAAATGTGAAAGAACAAGTCTTGGCCGCGTTTGTCTCTACTTACCCGCATTGATGGATGCGGATAGCCTGCAATTAGGCTTTTCTTCTACTGACTTCACCCATATCATTGTGAACTTGCGAATTCTTCCAACATCAGTTCACAAGAGCTTATGACGCATCCTGTATGGGAAAACTCTCGACATGCGTAAGTTAAGATAGGTGGAACTACTTGAAGACTAGGATTATTGCATGCAATATCGTTCCGGAGTAGGAAGGCTGGAAAAGTAGTGACCTTTGTGTGTGACCTAACCTCTTCGTTCTTATTAATCGTGAAAACTTCTTAGTTTTAGCTTTGTGGGAATAATCATGCGGTTCCTAAATATTAATCTATACTTCTTGGGGGAATCCACATCCTCCTTGATCTGAAGTCTTTAATCTATGACATCTTATGACCTATTACCTTATGATTCTAAGGAGTTAATAGTGACGTATAGCCGACTTGACTATTAAGTCTAATTGAAGGCATTCACATCAACATCTAATACTTCACAACCTTTCGTAAGACTCTCCGTGAGGACGGTGATATTGCCAGGATTTTTAGTATTTGTTTCCTTGCTAGATCTACCTAGTAGGATTGTGCATTAAACCTCAGTGGAGAATCTCTTCTTGTTAATTGTGTTCAAATGTTAAATGACCTGATTGTGAAGCCAAAAATCTATTCATGAAACGACTCACTGATCTTGTCAAACCTGTTCTAACGTTAGGATAATTACTTGAATCTAAATCAAACCCGGTTGTTGATACCTAATCGACAACTTTCGTCTTGGAATGCTCAGCTGAATAACTTTAAAATCCTCAAGACTCATACTAAGAGTGTAACACACTCGGAAACAATATTAACGATACTAAAATTTCGAGGACGAAATTTCTGTTGGGGTTTGTATGATTATTTACATCTTGTTTAACCATTTAAACATACAAAACGCAGCGGAATATTCAACTTTAAACTTGTTAAAGTTTCTGAAAATAACCATTATCATGTGTAAATAAACAAACCCATAACAAGAGGATCTTTATTATGTGAAAAGCAAGCATACAATATGAACAAGAACACCCAAAACGAGATATAATCATACCATAACAAACCTTTCTGGATGCTGTGAAAATCGATCAAAAAGGGGGCTGAAATGAGTCAAAAGAAAGGCCAAGACTTCAAGGGTAGAAGTCCTCAAGTGTCCATACCCACAAGCCTCCAAGAAAACACCATCTTTGCTAGGATTTGAACACCAAAATCGGTCAAAGAAGCTGCTGAAAACTTGTTCCAGTCGTGAACAACCAACAAAGGTGCTGGACTTTTTTTCAGCTTTGAACTCTTTCTTCCATAAGAAGAGTTGATGTTCTTGTGACCATTTTTGCATGTTTGAGAGAGATATATCTGAAAAGAGAGAGTGTGTGTACTAGGAGAGGCAAGAACTCAAGAAGAACATGAGAAAACCAAAAGAGAGGGCTACCACCAAGGGGGCGGCCGAACCCTTGTTTTCTATTAGGGTTTCCCCCCCAAAAACCATAATCCATTTTAAAAAAGAAGTCTTTTGTAAGTTTTTACAATTACCCCCTTTAATTATATAACTTATACACACACTCCTTTTATTTGATGTTATTTAACCAAATTAAACAACATTACAAATAATATCCATGAACAAAATATCCATATAAGTTGTTCAATCTCATATGCAACTAATTTAGAAAACCCATTTTCTAAATTGGTGTATTTATTTAATTGCATGATCATATCATCAATTAAATATTAATTGGTGTTTGCTAAGCTTGTTATTGGGTATGACCCGACTTGGATCAAAACGTACTAACCACATCAATATTCTATGTGTCTTGGGCATAAAGAATCCAACAATCTCCCACTTGCACAAGATACATAGAAGATTGATGCAAGCAGTAAATACCGCCTAACAACGGTTTACTACCCTTAATACGCATGACTATAAGCCATTCAATAACATCATCCCCTTCAAGTTCCAAACTTGAAATGATTTAGGTGAATCAATCATTTATCCTTTTGTTACAGATGTCATGTTAAATCCAAGGACACAGAATGATCATTCCTTGTTGATTTAACTTAATCAGGCCTTAGACATCATACTCTCAACGAATAAGAGGAACAAATCCCATCTTGACTGCATACGTTTCTCACAATCACCTTGTGTCACACCTGAACATAGCCTTATGTACTGTCCATTATTTCAGAATAGTGAAGAACTAACTCAAGGTACAACATTTGGTGAATATCAATACCCAATATGCATCTCAGGTCTGAGGATACTAAATGATATTCGCCTTTACTCAAAATTACTTATGATCAATCAAAGAGATTCTATGTAGTAAAATTTTGAGACGCGGGTCAGTCCAATATTTGCATCCCACAAATATCTATGAACCTTGGTAGCAACCAATTGCTCTATATTCATACCTTATGAATATCTACCAATCCATGTTCATAATAGTCTTACATTCATATTTGTTTCCACAAATATGACCGACTACGGACATTTAGAATAATAAACATATTCATGGATATAAACATGCTAAAAGGGAACATAACTCAAATATATAAAAGAGTTAAATATTACAAATGTTCCATGTTTTATATGCTAAACAGATCAATTCATATCACCAGTAAATCGAAGTCCTAAGGCACAAGTATGACCCTCATACTTTGCCCTTATCAAGGAGTTTCGTTAGTGGATCAGCAATGTTTTGATCTTTATGAACTTTACGAATACATACCTTTACCCTTTTCAACTCCATACCTTATGATGTTGAATCTCCGCTCAAGGTGCTTAGTCTTTTGATGAGTACGGGGTTCCTTGATTTGAGTAATCCTACCCACGTAATTACCAAAGATTTCTAGGGGGTCTTGAATGGTAGAGACCATCCCTAGATAAGCAATGGACAAATTTATCCATGCAGCTTCCCAAGCTGCCAATGAAGCGGCTATGTATTCGGATTTTAGTAGTGAACAATGCTACCGTGTCTTGCTTTGAACCTTTCAAGGACACTTCTCCTCCATTCATAATGGAGGTATACCCCAATTATGATCAAAATCATCTCGATCAGTTTTTGGAAGCCTGCATCCGTGTAACCCTTTACAACGACTTCCTTTTCAACAGATCCGCATATTAGAAACATATCCTTAGTCATACTAAGGTATTTCAATATACTTTTAAGAGCCATCCGATGGTTATTTCTATTGGTATCTACTTTGTCATACTTAATAAGCATGACTCGTCCGGTCTAGTGCATATCATCACACAAATGATGGATCCTATAGCAAATGTGTATGGGATATCCTTCATTTGATTTTGCTCATCCTATGAGCTTTGGACATTGAGACGTAGTCAACACTGTCCCTCCTTGAATAGGTACCATACCCTTCTAAGAGTTTTCCATCTTGAACTTTTTCAAGATTTTATTAATATATATGCACTTTGATTTAACCCTATCAACCACCTCAATCTATCCTTATAGATCCTTATTCCAAAATATGGGTGGCTTAAACGAGATCTTATATGAAAAACATCTTCCAAGCTAGGTTTTAACACCTTCCAAGGTTGGAATATTATTTCCAAATAGTAGTGTGTCATCAACATACAACACTAAGAATACAATTATGCTCCCACTAGCCTTCATATATATATATACACAACCTTCTCGATGCTTGTTTCAATCCATAGATTGATCACTTTAACTTATATGCATTATTAGGATGTCATGGATCGACAAAACCATCATGCTGAACTATATGGACAGTCTCTACGAGATGTTCATTAAGAAAAGCGGTTTTGACATCCATTTACGAAAACTCATATTCAGAATATGCAGTTATGGCACATAGTATCCTAATCGACTTTAGCATTTCCACGGGCGTAAGAGTTTCATCATAATCAACCAATTGAGTTTGATGGAAACCTTATGCTATAAGTCTTGACTTATAAGTATTCAAGTCTCCATGCATATCTGTTTTCGTCTTGAAAACCCACTTGTATCCAACCGGTTTGGAGTTAAGTGGAGGGTCAACCAATTCCCAAACTTGGTTGTTATACATGGATTGCATCCTTACGTTCATAGCTTCTAGCAATTTGTCCCAATCCAAATTGGACATAGCATCTTGGTATATGGTTAGCCTACAGGGGTCAACCACATAGCATCCATTCTTGGAATGTGCATATCACTTAGATGGAATACTAACTCTACCAGATTTGTGAACGTTTTGTGTATATTTATCAACCTCTTGATTATCATCAACAACCTCTTGTTGTTAGCTAGTGTCAACCAAAAGTGTACCGGCTTGTGGATTTTGATCCTTATCAAGTTCCACAGTTCTATACGTCATTCCTTCCATAAAGAACTCGGTTTCCAAGAACTTAGCCTTTCGAGCAATAAATACTTTTGCTCTGTTGAGTCGAAGAAACAGTATCCTATACAGTCTCTAGGATATTCAACTAATCCACACTTTCTTGATCCGGGTCATATTCAAAATATGAGACTTAAAGAGCAATGCGAAAACCCAAAATGATAAAGATGGTAAGCTCATAGCCATAATAAATTGAACCATATCCAAATAGGGTTCAGTTTCTTCTTTATCAGAATGAAGAACACAGATAGTTATGTAGAGTTGATATTCTACTTCATTATTGAAGATTTTGAACATTTCAAAAGCTTCATACTTGTGCGTCATCAAGTGCACACAATAATAGCGACTGTAATCGTCGGTAAAATAATGAAGTATCTTTCACCAATCTTTGTCATTGTCTTAAAAGGACTACATACATCCAAATGTATCATTCCTAGTAAGTCTTTTGGTTCACACTTATCAAATGAAACATTTTCATTTGTTTCCAAAAGACCATTCTTTTGAAGTGTTTGAATCCAATTCTTGTTTATGTGACTAATACGATAATGTCAAAGATAATAATAACTTAAACCCATTTTAAGTTTCTTTGTGCTTAATGTGTATTATAAGTTATTGTTGGACGAATTATCATGAACCAATTCATGAATATCATTAAAAGGTATGTCCTTAAAATGAAATACATCATCCATAAAACTTAATACCATTATTTACAAACTTTAAATCATGATCACATTGTTTTAATAGGAAACCTTAAATATGTTTCTAGTCAAACTAGATGCATACAAAAGGGTTTGAGAACAACTTCCAAAAATTTGAAAGTCTCAAAATAGAGTTTCCTTCCTTGAAGCGCATATTTCTTTTGAACCCCTTTGCAACAATTGCAAGAATGAGTCTCACATCCGGTATCCAATACCCACGTGTTTGAAGAAATGACATTTAATACAATGTGTGAATCATGGAAATTGTATTTGAGGTTTGCCCAACATCCCTCTTGTCTTTCAACTCCTTGAGATAGGAGGAACAATTCCTTTTCATTGTCCTAACTCTCCATACTCAAAGCATGGAACGTTCTTCGTTACCTTAGGCTTCATAGGCTTAGGCTTTTCGAGGTTTCGCATTAACCTTTGCTTTGATGTATTCCTTTCCTTTGGCAATAATTGCCTTAGGATCGGGATTGGCCATTTATTATAGCCTCCCTCATTGATCGAGAGAATAGGTAGAACCTCTCTACCCATCCCTGCCTCGGTTGCTTTGAGCATTGCGTGAAGTTCACCAATGCTCTTGTCCCACCCATTCATAATACAGTTTATTATGAATGTCACAAACCTTTAGTTAGGTAATCAAGGATCAAATCCTTGGCCAACTACTTTGAGACAGGACAGTTAAGCATCTTGAGGCTATCAATGTGGCTTTTCATCTTAAGAATATATAAGATGATATCGATTGGGTTTCTTCCATGTGACATGTATAAAATGCTCGAACCGTTTCGTAGCAATCTACTAAAGTTTGTTGAAGGAACATTTCCTTCAAACTAGATTATCATGTCATATGCCCCATGATGCTCCAAACCCTTTTGGAGTTCGGGAATCATATTCCCAATATGAGGTAGGATACTTGCATAGAATCTTTAGTGTGCCTAAGCCAATCGTCAAAAGGCCTTAACATCAACAGCGTTGGTTGGTGAGGTATGGGATCGTCAAGGACATAGGCCTTTACTCATTTTGAGAACGATTCTCAAATTTCGAAATTGAGTCCATAAGTTTATTATGGTTAAGACGATCTCCTTTTAAGATGGTTCTCGGTGATAGGGTAGGGACGGTTGGGGTAGTAACATCGTGGTTTGCGGCCATTACTACAAAATTACAAAGTTCATTTTAGTATTTCTGAAAAAAAAATTGCATTTTAACTATTAATACCCTTTACATGTCTCATAGACAATTAATAATTAAAATCTAGAATCCAACGTTACATTTAAATGATGGTTAGGTGACCTTTATCCCATTATTTAAATTAACAAGGTAGTCAACAGTTGACAATTGCAACCTATTGCAACTTCTAGTCTTATGGGATCGGTTAAACATCATATGTTTAGTCGGCATGTTTAATCCCATCAACACCATTGTACGCCATGCTTTGGTGACCCTAATCACATGGTTTCCAATTCAAGTCGTCCTACTTACACACACGTGTGAGTTTTCACATACAAGCAGTTAGGTGACCTTTATCCCACAAGTACGTTAGACTCACCTCAAAGATACAAGTTCCCTACAAGTGGTTAGGTGACCTTTATCCCACAAATAGTTCCCAAGAAATTCGAGTGTCGTGTAAAAGGATGGTGTTAGACTTGTTACCAAAGGGATTTAAGTTTCCATTAATTCTAGTTATGAAAACTCTATGTACCTTGTATTGCATGCTTTCAAATACATGGTACCCTATGGTTCTCTTTTAATAAAACTTCTTTTATTAAATCATTAATCCTTTTAATAACATTTTATTAACCACTTAATGATTAGAAACCATAAAATTTTAGCTTGTTAAGTTTGCTAATGAGTTGGTTTTGCATATCCAAATATCAAACAACAATCATACAACAAACAACCAAACAAGCATAATCATACAAACATATGGGCATAACCATAGCCACTAAGTTGACTACACTTGTTTGCCATCACAAGTGTTGTCATAAGGTCTTTCCTAAGGGTTCAACATAATACAAATGATGAGATCTCCAAAGACCCCCACTTGAACTTGCATCCAAATGCTTCAAGTCCATCCTTTGTGTCTTCCTTTTGTGCTTCCATCCCGAGCATCTTCTTTTACAAAATATATATCCTAATACATATTTTCTAGTAAAAGAAAAATACTCCTAATCTATTTATTACATTGCCAAATGAATAAACAAATTACAACCCAAATAGAAACACAAAAGAAATTATTACAACCCATAAAGAATGAATACAACCAACATGACAAGATTACAATCAACCAAATCCAAAACATACATGGTCAAGGCTATGTTATGCACTAATATATGTATCCATATACATCATTTAACAAACAAAATAAACCCCATCAAACCCCAAATTTTCAGCCAACATAAACTGAAAATCAGGGTTTGTTTGTCCAAACAAACAACAACCATAACATATCAACCAATTGACATTTCTATCTTTCAAAGTTTAATCATTAGCATGAAGATGTAACTTTGAAAGACATGGGGTTTATTAAATCAACCAAAATCAGCCTCTAAAGACTTGATAAACATCCTTTAAAACTGATTTTACAAGGATAATGATGCTAGTTTCCACATAACCGACTCTAGATGCCATTGTTGGGGTTTGTATGATTATTTACATCTTGTTTAACCATTTAAACATACAAAACGCAGCGGAATATTCAACTTTAAACTTGTTAAAGTTTCTGAAAATAACCATTATCATGTGTAAATAAACAAACCCATAACAAGAGGATCTTTATTATGTGAAAAGCAAGCATACAATATGAACAAGAACACCCAAAACGAGATATAATCATACCATAACAAACCTTTCTGGATGCTGTGAAAATCGATCAAAAAGGGGGCTGAAATGAGTCAAAAGAAAGGCCAAGACTTCAAGGGTAGAAGTCCTCAAGTGTCCATACCCACAAGCCTCCAAGAAAACACCATCTTTGCTAGGATTTGAACACCAAAATCGGTCAAAGAAGCTGCTGAAAACTTGTTCCAGCCGTGAACAACCAACAAAGGTGCTGGACTTTTTTTTTCAGCTTTGAACTCTTTCTTCCATAAGAAGAGTTGATGTTCTTGTGACCATTTTTGCATGTTTGAGAGAGATATATCTGAAAAGAGAGAGTGTGTGTACTAGGAGAGGCAAGAACTCAAGAAGAACATGAGAAAACCAAAAGAGAGGGCTACCACCAAGGGGGCGGCCGAACCCTTGTTTTCTATTAGGGTTTCCCCCCAAAAACCTTAATCCATTTTAAAAAAAAAGTCTTTTGTAAGTTTTTGCAATTACCCCCTTTAATTATATAACTTATACAGACACTCCTTTTATTTGATGTTATTTAACCAAATTAAACAACATTACAAATAATATCCATGAACAAAATATCCATATAAGTTGTTCAATCTCATATGCAACTAATTTAGAAAACCCATTTTCTAAATTGGTGTATTTATTTAATTGCATGATCATATCATCAATTAAATATTAATTGGTGTTTGCTAAGCTTGTTATTGGGTATGACCCGACTTGGATCAAAACGTACTAACCACATCAATATTCTATGTGTCTTGGGCATAAAGAATCCAACAATTTCTTTAAGGAGGGAGAATGTAACACCTCTAAAATCTAGCCCAATTAGAAAACTTAATGTATTATAGGACCCAATAAAGTTCCGGATTGAATGGGTCTTACCAAAGAAAACTTGGAAAAGAAGCTAGCCTTTTTAGGCCCAATAGGCCCAATAAGGGCCCAAACTTATAAACGAGACCCATTTAAGGCCCAATACCCATTTACCATCTAAATAAATAAGCGATCATAAGATAATAAATTAAATTGTGATTCGAAGCAACTACGATAAGAATCCAAACTAAAAACAGATTGAAAACCTATACCGTGTAAAGTCCGGTAATCTAACGCTTACTAACGTCTAATTTACATCGGAACATACTTATAATGGTTTTATACCCTTTTTAAAATCATTGTTAATCATGATGCATACTGTAAACAGTACTTGCTAAAAGATCCTAACCAAACGTGTATAATCAGCTATGATAAGTCGGAAAAACGCGAATACCGGATACACCGGCATTTAACGGACATCTGATACGACAACCGAGCCCTATAACGTCATAAATATTTATCTAATTATTATACCTATTATAACATTCTAAATTAGAGAGTGAGATGTGTGCCCGGTGCAAATACGTTCGAGTCGCGACCAAGGTGTGTACCGGCCTGAGAATAGGTCAAACCCGAGAGTTTGACAATAAATATACCGAATTGTGTTAATTCAAGCAGAAGTAATTAGGTATATCTATTATAGGTTTTCTAACGAGATTTTATCCAAAAGTCCATTCGATACGCGATAACGAAGTTTTCGGGACGTATACGCGATTTTTAAATCAAGCCCACTCAAAAACCCTAGGTATAAAAGCAAACAATTCCCTCATTTCTCATTTGCAAACCATCAAACACCTTAAAAATTGCTCTCAAGGAACTGCTGCAGCCGACTTCGCCGGAGCAGGAGGCTCCACGGCGGCGACGCGGCGGCGGCGCGGCGGTTTCCGACCAGGTCTTGGCCTTACCCCACTAATCTCGACCTCCTGATCACGATGGTGGTAGTGGTTTCTTCTGATTCGCAACGACGTGGAAAATATGGAAGAGAGAAGGCGGCGGCGGCTAGGGTTCCGGCGAGGTTTCAGGCCGCCGGCGCCGGCGAGTGGCGGCGAGTGCCACTCATGCTCTTCTTTGACTCGACGAGATCTTTCCAACGGTGGTAGCTGCGTTGTCTAACTCTTAACGGTTTGAAAGTTATGGGCATTTGAAGATGACGGCAGCAAGGTTTTGGCGATGAAGGTGGCTGTCGCGGCTGTGGTTAGGGTGGTTGTGGAGGTCGACCACAGCTACGGTTGCGATGGTGATGTGGGGTCCCGATGACGGTGCTGCGTGGTGTTAGTGATGGCGATTAAGGGTGTCGGCTGTGGCTGATGTTGTGGGCAGTGGTGGTCGATCGGTGGTTCGCAAGGTGGCGGTTGTGGTGATGGCAGCTGTGATAGTTGGCTGTGATTTATGGTTGTCGGGTTTAGGAGGTGATGATGATGGTTGTGACGGTGACTGTCGATTTTATTGTGGCTGTTAATCATGGTTGTCGACCTAGGCGATGATAGAGGCTGGTTGTTGTAATGGCGGTGCAAGGTGATGATGGAGATGGTTGTGATTGTGGTTCTTGGTTGTGGGTTTTCAAGGTTAGTTGTGGTTTTGGGATGCTATGATGATGGACTAAAGTTCGGTAAGGATGATTATGAAAATCGTGGTTGAAATGGTATTTTAGTGGTGTTGTAGTAGTATTGATCGTGATTGTTGCTGTCGATTATGGTTGGGGTTGTGTTAGAAAGTCAAGGTGAGGTTTTTGGATAACCACTAGTCAAACTTGGTCAACGGTCAACGGAACGTGAACGTGATTAGATCAAGAGCAATATGAGTGGGTTAGCGAACGTGAACCGAGTGAAAGGTATAATCGCACGCGCAACACATTTGAAATTTAATTATAATTTATATGCGTGTTACTTGAGCTCTAATTATATAAAATACATAAGTTATAAAACGAAAGCGATCGCCACTTGAGATAATTATCTGATTTAAATGGATAGTTCTAACATGAGACTTAAGTAGCAACGATATTTATCAGAAACCAACCTAGATAGAAATATATGTATCATTACAATATAAGAATGATTATAACATGTTAATGATGATACAACTCAATTTGATCCCATGTCACACTAAATCCTTACAAGGCTTCAAGATGTAAACTACATACAAATACGACTGTGCATATACATATACAATAAATGCATGGGTTAACCGACATCTACACGTTTTTATTTAAGATAAAAGACTTAAAAATAGTATAATAATCCATCATCTTGTTACTATTCATAGTCGATCATCTAATTATTATTGGAATAAATATTATTTGTATCACCCCTTTTATTAAATATATCGACAACTATTATCAATATTTGAATTACTCTAGCATTAATCAATTTAACATTATGATATAAGTGTAAGCATTATAAACATCATTTGGAACATTATAGATTACTTACTTCATCATTAAAAACTATCTATAAAGATTTGGAATCCTTGATATCAACCGTTTATGGCTACATTCTTTATGCAAAGAATCATTTATCGGATAAAGGCATTAATTAACCTAATATGCACGAGTGAGTGCATAACAATTGATAATTTCACAAGAAGCTAATCTACATCAATGATACTAATCGTTAACTTTAAGTTAACTAAAGAGCTCAACCGCACGCATGTAATGACATCGTGCTAATTCTAAACATGAATCTCATATGTTCTAATTAGGATTGCTTTGTTGGTGACCTTCACTTTTCTTTACCGAGTTCAGAATTTATATAAGGATACTAGGTGAGTTCTAGTGACTTCCCTTTTTTACTACTGCTATAGGGTGAAACATGCTCTGTTATTTATGAACTATATTTGTGCTTTACTTGATGATTGTATGTGGGATTTATGGTTACCTGCTGATAGTTATATCATGATCATTAATTCTTTCCTGAACTTCTTTTTTATATGGATAGATTTATTTGGGGAATTCCCCACACACAGTGGCTTCCGTTCCAGGAAGGGTACCCCACTGAGATCCTAAAGGGTCATTTGTGGCATGTAACAGGTTTTGTTAAGAAACTATGGTGAACCATCCGGGCAGGTATGGTTCACTGGTTTGGGGCTCAGTTCTTCCTTCGGGAATATCCGGTTAAACACAACTTTAGAAGAGACAAACCGGGACTGAGTGCAGGGTTGATTATGATTTCTCACACGACGTTGAAACTATGATTCATTCATTTTTATCAAATGAGGATTTGTTAAGTCCTTTTTGTTTTTAAACTTTAAGCACTTGAACTCACCAACTTTATGTTGACACAAAATCTTTTGAGCATGTTTTTCAGGTACAGCTAGGTAGATTAGCTGAGCTATAGAAGATATCTAAATCCGATGCAAGAAGTGAGGGTAGGTGTTGAAGGAAAAAGGTCGAGCCTAGAAGCCTTAGTTACTGAAGCCTCAAGAAATATTGACAAAGAGATAGATCATGATACCCATGGATTGTAGATTGAGGCACCTTGTAAATTGAAACTAAACCCATATCCTAATGTAAATATTGTGAGATGCATTGTATTAAACAATTTAGTTCCCGCTGCATTTTGGTTGTTATTTACCAACCGTTACGTCCCGCCTCACTGGGCCCGGGGTGTGACAGATTGGTATCGGAGCCAAAGGTTGTAGAGAAGTAGGTCTGCTTCGCGAGACCTAATCTATAACCATATGAACCCTATAGGACCACCTTTGTAAGAAGACTTTCCGAGTTTAGTTAAGCCAAGGTTATAGGAAAGTGAGTTTACTTCGAGATACCTAAGCTACAACCATAAATAGGACTAGCCTGGTAGCTTGTTTCCATGAATTAGTGATCTAAAGTTTACAACAGAATAGATTCCATTAAGGACACTTGTCTTTAATCTGTATACCTCATGCGATAGATACTATTAGGAATTCCCTACCCTATAAGAAACCCAGTTGCATTAGGGTACTACCTATGATAGGTGCACCCGAGTAAAACTAAAATATTTGGAATCTTCTGGAGTTGACTACTAGGACCCCTGAGCACTGGGACTAGGTATATTATGAATCAAAGATGTGCAAGTATATTAAGACTTAAATTCTGGGGAGATACTTATCTGATTGCACAACTAACTTTTTACACTATACAAAACAAGAGCTATTAGTTTTATACTTGATACGACCTTGTGTCGTTATGCGAAACAACTGCTATTAGTTGAATACTTGATACGACTTGTGTCGTTACATGAGACAACTGCTTTAGTGATACTTGCTTATATGCTTCATTCATATGATGATACTTGTTGGAATACAGTGATAGGATAGCAACCATGATGCCTTTTTGTTTGATCTGCTCCCTATTATAGCTTGTACCTGATTGCTCGTTACCTGGTTTGTTGAACTGTACTTTGAAAATGGTTGGGTTAGCAAGAATGTTAGCGTAACTAGAATCTAAATGTGCTTAATTGCAGATGATGACCAAATGAAAAATTTTAACTCCAGAACCTAATTACACAAAAACTTGAAACTTATGATGGGAACAACTAGAATGATAGTGTAAGGTAAATTGACGATTACGGGTGCACACGTAATGGTGAATTTACAAGTACCGTTGAATTCTGGTGGGCCTTGTCATGTAAACTAATGTCAAGGTATAACACTCAAGGAACTAGTACATACCAGATTAAACACCAATATTCAATATATACTCAACAATTATAAATTCAAAACTTTCATGCTGAGAGAAACCATTTAACTCTTGAAGAGCTACCAAGGATGATATTGTAGTAACTATCCCTTTTCTTTCTCTCTCTTTCTTTGTTCTGCTCTCCTATTGGAAGTATAATGATACAACTATCCAACCTAGGAGATCATCAAATGTTGCTTCAAACCCATCTAGTTTGGTGCCAAAAGTATGGCACTTCACCTAAGTTGTCTGTGTACTTTAGCCGCGTATTTTTCGCGATGTCTAAAAATTTCTTCCTACCTAGCATAGGACTCGACAAAACTTCCTCAACATAGTAAGGGACCCTCTAACATAATGGTTGCAGCCGAGAATATACCGGAGTAACAGATTTACGAGAAGCACCTATTGTGATCAATGGCATAGAGGACTTGTCACTTCCTTCTTCCCTAGTAGCTCACACTTCATAGGACATTCTGGAGTCTAGAATCCCTTTGATCATTTTCTCAAAGTCCTTAATGAATATAACTTCTCTACACCTATTCATGGTAATAGAACCCCTTAACCCAAGCACTATTCTTAAATATCAGTTTCGATAGTAATTAACCATCGTTTTTCATAGTACTATGCTTGTGAAATCCTTCATCATCCTCAACCGTTAGTCACCCGGTGACAAACTTCGATTGTAACATAAGTTGAACTATTTTGACCATGCTTTTAACTGGCCGTGTTCTTGGTAACCTTTCGAGTGCCAGAATAAGTAGGAAATGAAACCTCATCCTATAGCCCCGATTTCCGCAAAGATAAATAGCCCGAGTGCAAGAGTATTTCACCGAGAAA
Organism: Flaveria ramosissima; assembly: GCA_025215565.1. Lineage (NCBI taxonomy): Eukaryota > Viridiplantae > Streptophyta > Magnoliopsida > Asterales > Asteraceae > Flaveria > Flaveria ramosissima. Next base: position 57,453,476 of record CM046039.1, read on the forward strand.
ATCTGATCTTCGAGCTTTCGAAACAAAAATCTGAGTCTACAATGTTGGTGAATTCCCTGTTTTCACACACTTTGTTTCGGACTTATTCTTATGAAATTCTTGGACTATCAAATGGTGCTAATCATCCTAAACCCATGATCACGACCGTCATCGTAAAAACTCATGGTTGTCAATGCGAACAGCCCTGGATACTCGTAAATCATCTCTACCTCGAGAGCTCTACTATTCGGGTGATGAATTCGTGAAGCAAGAGCAAAGATCACAAAGTCAGATTTCAATCTTATGTCATACTATATGATTAATAGAGCCATAGTTAGTTTCCTTTTTACTAAGCAATCACCTTAATGAAGTTCAAAACTCGTTCGAGTCAATGTGTCGACGATAATGAAGAACTCATGCGAGAAGACTCTCAGTTGGGCTTAAAGGACTGTGTTACTCCAAAGATGTATTAAGAAGCATAGAAGATCAGCTACAAGAAATCTCATGTGTTAAATCACTTGACGTCCAACTACGACGTAGTAATGAACATGCAGAAGATAGTAGGCGAGAAAGACCAGCACAGCAATCACTAGTCGTAAGCATCAAATATTTTCCCTCTAAATTTCTAAACCTTTTACAAAGCAATTCACCAATAGCATACCCTAGTAAACTCCGTACGTTGAAATCCAAGCAAGAAGGCTTACTATCATACTTCAGTGGAACAAATTGATACGCCTACAAGTAACTAGGTTTTAGATGAGGTTACTTGTTGCACGAATGGACCCCCTACAGGATACGGTTACTTTGGAGAAAGGGGAGCGAGAAGGAGGTCATCTAGAAGGTTGACCTTGATTGGGAAGCACTATAAGGGAATTAGTGGAAGCATATACAACGATTCTATAGATAAGATGACAGCTGGAGTTGCCCTAAAGGAAAGTGAATCGGAGAGAAGCAGTGATGTATGGTGGTACGAAATTCAAAGTATGTTAAGAAGCTCGTAGAAGGAAGGGAGATCCGACAACTGTTAGATAAACGGTTCATAAGACATAGTGTGTCACCTTGAAGAACCCTAAAACACTTTGTGGGAAGTGGAATGGAATGTTCTTAATATGGACAAACTATCAAGAGTTGAATAAAGTTACCTAGAAGAAGTGATAACCCCTTTTCCAGAATTATTAACCTACTTAATTAGTTGTAAGATACTGATTACACTTCTAATGCTATCAGCCGGGTATATAAGTGATAAAGACGTTACCAAGGATTGCATTTAAAATACATTAGAGTCAATATGAAAATCACATTCAAGCTTGTTTGCGCTGGCTCACACACCCACGCTATTCATGAGCCTGATGAATGGGATTTCGTAAACCATATTTAGGCATGCTTGTTATCTTGACATTGCTAATAAGCATGAAATTCAAGACAATTCGCTGAGATTCGGGGCTATCTAAGTCCGAGAAGTAGTAAAAACTCATTGAGTTATGTCAACGTTTAGGGTTAAGCGAAAATTTTAGGAGGATCAATAAAAGCTTCACTCGTGCAGCTATACAACTGGCATCGTAATCCCAGGAATATGCCAAATCCGTTTGGACACGGATTAGAAGGCTTCAGATGTGTGTTGGTGCAATGATACAAGACAAGCTTCTTGCCCCCCAACAATTTAAAAACACGTGAAAGTTACATTATACAGAAACTGGAACTATGGGGCGCGACTTTTACAAAATAAAATATGCATTCGGATACATTAGTTGTACTACTCTCCCGACTACCCATTAGAATACTAGTTCAAACATCATAGGGTGATCATCAATCGGTAATATCAACCGCATTGACAAGTGCGGATAGGAGGCCGTCATCCGCATTTGTCCTAAGACGCTCGCATTTCTAAATGTGAAAGAACAAGTCTTGGTCGCGTTTGTCTCTACTTACCCGCATTGATGGATGCGGATAGCCTGCAATTAGGCTTTTCTGCTACTGACTTCACCCATATCATCGTGAACTTGCGAATTCTTCCAACATCAGTTCATAAGAGCTTATGACGCATCCTGTATGGGAAAACTCTCGACATGCGTAAGTTAAGATAGGTGGAACTACTTGAAGACTAGGATTATTGCATGCAATATCGTTCCGGAGTAGGAAGGCTGGAAAAGTAGTGACCTTTTTGTGTGACCTAACCTCTTCGTTCTTATTAATCGTGAAAACTTCTTAGTTTTAGCTTTGTGGGAATAATCATGCGGTTCCTAAATATTAATCTATACTTCTTGGGGAAATCCGCATCCTCCTTGATCTGAAGTCTTTAATCTATGACATCTTATGACCTATTACCTTATGATTCTAAGGAGTTAATAGTGACGTATAGCCGACTTGACTATTAAGTCTAATTGAAGGCATTCACATCAACATATAATACTTCACAACCTTTCGTAAGACTCTCCGTGAGGACGGTGATATTGCCAGGATTTTTAGTATTTGTTTCCTTGCTAGATCTACCTAGTAGGATTGTGCATTAAACCTCAGTGGAGAATCTCTTCTTGTTAATTGTGTTCAAATGTTAAATGACCTGATTGTGAAGCCAAAAATCTATTCATGAAACGACTCACTGATCTTGTCAAACCTGTTCTAACGTTGGGATAATTACTTGAATCTAAATCAAACCCGGTTGTTGATACCTAATCGACAACTTTCGTCTTGGAATGCTTAGCTGAATAACTTTAAAATCCTCAAGACTCATACTAAGAGTGTAACACACTCGGAAACAATATTAACGATACTAAAATTTCGAGGACGAAATTTCTTTAAGGAGGGAGAATGTAACACCTCTGAAATCTAGCCCAATTAGAAAACTTAATGTATTATAGGACCCAATAAAGGTCCGGATTGAATGGGTCTTACCAAAGAAAACTTGGATAAGAAGCTAGCCTTTTTAGGCCCAATAGGCCCAATAAGGGCCCAAACTTATAAACGAGACCCATTTAAGGCCCAATACCCATTTACCATCTAAATAAATAAGCGATCATAAGATAATAAATTAAATTATGATTCGAAGCAACTACGATAAGAATCCAAACTAAAAATAGATTCAAAACCTATACCGTGTAAAGTCCGGTAATCTAACGCGTACTAACGTCTAATTTACATCGGAACATACTTATAATGGTTTTATACCCTTTTAAAATCATTGTTAATCATGATGCATACTGTATACAGTACTTGCTAAAAGATCCTAACCAAACGTGTATAATCATCTATGATAAGTCGGAAAAACGCGAATACCGGATACACCGGCATTTAACGGACATCTGATACGACAACTGAGCCCTATAACGGCATAAATATTTATCTAATTATTATACCTATTATAACATTCTAAATTAGAGAGTGAGACGAGTGCCCGGTGCAAATACGTTCGAGTCGCGACCAAGGTGTGTACCGGCCTGAGAATAGGTCAAACCCGAGAGTTTGACGATAAATATACCGAATTGTGTTAATTCAAGCAAAAGTAATTAGGTATATCTATTATAGGTTTTCTAACGAGATTTTATCCAAAAGTCCATTCGATACGCGATAACGAAGTTTTTGGGTCGTATACGCGATTTTTAAATCAAGCCCACTCAAAGACCCTAGGTATAAAAGCAAACAATTCCCTCGTTTCTCATTTGCAAACCATCAAACACCTTAAAAATTGCTCTCAAGGAACTGCTGCAGCCGACTTCGCCGGAGCAAGAGGCTCCACAGCGGCGGCGCGCCGGCGGCGCGGCGGTTTCTGGCCAAGTGTTGGCCTATCCGCACTAATCTTGACCTCCTGATCACGATGGTGGTGGTGGTTTCTTCTGATTCGCAACGGCGTGGAAGATATGGAAAAGAGAAGGCTGCAGCGGCTAGGGTTCCGGCGAGGTTTCAGGCCGCCGGCCCCGGCGACTGGCGGCGAGTGGCAGTGAGTGCCACCAATGCTCTTCTTCGCCTCGACGAGATCTTTCCAACGGTGGTAGCTGCGTTGTCTAACTCTTAACGGTTTGATAGTTATGGGCATTTGAAGATGACGGCAGCAAGGTTTTGGCGATGAAGGTGGCTGTCGCGGCTGTGGTTAGGGTGGTTGTGGAGGTCGACCGCAGCTACGGTTGCGATGGTGATGTGGGGTCCCAATGACGGTGCTGCGTGGTGTTAGTGATGGCGATTAAGGGTGTCGGCTGTGGCTGATGTTGTGGGCAGTGGTGGTCGATCGGTGGTTCCCGAAGGTGGCGGTTGTGGTGATGGCAGCTGTGAGAGTTGGCTGTGAGTAATGGTTGTCGGGTTTAGGAGGTGATGATGGTGGTTGTGACGGTGACTGTCGATTGTTATTGTGGCTGTTTAATCATGGTTGTCGACCTAGGCGATGATAGAGGCTGGTTGTTGTAATTGGCGGTGCACGGTGATGATGGAGATGGTTGTGATTGTGGTTCTTGGTTGTGCGTTTTCAAGGTTGGTTGTGGTTTTGGGCTGCTATGATGATGGACTAAAGTTTGGTTAGGATGATTATGAAATTCGTGGTTGAAATGGTATTTTAGTGGTGTTGTAGTAGTGTTGATCGTGATTGTTGCTGTCGATTATGGTTGGGGTTGTGTTAGAAAGTCAAGGTGAGGTTTTGGATAACCATTGGTCAAACTTGGTCAACGAGCAGTCAACGGAACGTGAACGCGATTAGATCAAGAGCAATATGAGTGGGTTAGCGAACGTGAACCGAGTGAAAGGTATAATCGCACGCGCAACACATTTGAAATTTAATTATAATTTATATGCGTGTTACTTGAGCTCTAATTATATAAAATACATAAGTTATAAAACGAAAGCGATCGCCACTTGAGATAATTATCTGATGTAAATGGATAGTTCTAACATGAGACTTAAGTAGCAACGATATTTATCAGAAACCAACCTAGATAGAAATATATGTATCATTACAATATAAGAATGATTATAACATGTTAATGATGATACAACTCAATTTGATCCCATGTCACACTAAATCCTTACAAGGCTTCGAGATGTAAAATACATACAAATACGATTGTGCATATACATATACAATAAATGCATGGGTTAACCGACATCTACACGTTTTTATTTAAGATAAAAGACTTAAAAATACTATAATAATCCATCATCTTGTTACTATTCATAGTCGATCATCTAATTATTATTGGAATACATATTATTTGTATCACCCCTTTTATTAAATATATCGACAACTATTATCAATATTTGAATTAATCTAGCATCAATCAATTTAACATTATGATATAAGTGTAAGCATTATAAACATCCTTTGGAACATTATAGATTACTTACTTCATCATTAAAAACTATCTATAAAGATTTGGAATCCTTGATATCAACCGTTTATGGCTACATTCTTTATGCAAAGAATCATTTATCGGATAAAGGCATTAATTAGCCTAATATGCACGAGTGAGTGCATAACAATTGATAATTTCACAAGAAGCTAATCTACATCAATGATACTAATCGTTAACTTTAAGTTAACTAAATAGCTCAACCGCACGCATGTAATGACATCGTGCTAATTCTAAACATGAATCTCATATGTTCTAATTAGGATTGCTTTGTTGGTGACCTTCACTTTTCTTTACCAAGTTTAGAATTTATATAAGGATACTAGGTGAGTTCTAGTGACTTCCCCTTTTTACTACTGCTATGGGGTGAAACATGCTCTGTTATTTATGAACTATATTTGTGCTTTACTTGATGATTGTATGTGGGATTTTTGGTTACCTACTGATACTTATATAATGATTATTAATTCTTTCGTGAACCGCTTGTTATATATGGATAAATCTATTTGGGAATCCCCCACACACAGTGGCTTCCGTTCCAGGAAGGGTACCCCACTGAGATCCTAAGGGGTCGTTTGTGGCATATTACAGGTTTTGTTAAAAAACTATGATGAACCATCCGGGCAGGTATGGTTCACTGGTTTGGGGCTCAGCTCTTCCTTCGGGAATATCCGGTTAAACACAACTTTAGAAGAGGCCAACCGGGACTGAGTGCATGGTTGATTATGATTTCTCCCATGACGTTGAAACTATGATTCATTCATTTTTATCAAATGAGGATTTGTTAAGTCCTTTTTGTTTTTAAACTTTAAGCACTTGAACTCACCAACTTTATGTTGACACGAAATCTTTTGAGCATGTTTTTCAGGTACAGCTAGGTAGATTAGCTGAGCTATAAAAGATATCTAAATCCGAAGCAAGAAGTGAGGGTAGGTGTTGAAGGAAAAAGGTCGAGCCTAGAAGCCTTAGTTACTGAAGCCTCAAGAAATATTGACAAAGAGATAGATCATGATACCCATGGATTGTAGATTGAGGCACCTTGTAAATTGAAACTAAACCCATATCCTAATGTAAATATTGTGAGATGCATTGTATTAAACCATTTAGTTTCCGCTGCATTTTGGTTGTTGTTTACCAACCGTTACGTCCCGCCTCTATGGGCCCGGGGTGTGACACGAACCATGAAACTCATCACAATCAATATGAATCCACAACTCTAGCTCTGATACCAATTGTGTGTTCATGATTTGAACATGAACATGAGCTTGGATCTTTGGATTTATGTTGATGATAACAAGAATTCAATGATTAGTTGCTAAAATATAATAAATGATGATGATGATGAACATGAAGAACACTTACAATGATAATTAATGCTTGATGTTTATTGATATATTGTTGAAATCATCATCCAAAATAATGATGATATTATGTTGAAATCATCATCCATGAGGGATGATGATATATTATTGTTGGTGATAAAAACCTAATTCACCCTAACAAGTGGTGAATTAGTCACACTATACAAGGATGACATATGTTACAATATATACTAATCTAGAGATTACAATAATTACAAAATAAACCCTAGACTAATATTTTGTTGCTATTGTTCTTCAAAACTTCAACTACAACAAACTTGAAATCTTCAATTTCTTCCAAGGTTAGAAGAGCTGCCTCCTGATGTAGTGGAAGAAATGGATCTACAATGGCAGATGGTCATGATTGCTTATAGAGCAAAGCAATATCTCAGGAGAAATAAGAACTTGGCTTCAGCAAGCAAAACATCAAAGATTGGCGTTGACAAATCAAAAGTAAGATGCTACAAATGCAATCTCTATGGGCATTTCTCAAGAGAATGCAATCAACAGTCATATCCAGAGATGAGACAACATCAGCAGCATCAGCAGCATCAGCAACATCAGATTCAAGCTCATCAACAATCAACTTCTCAAAGACCTCTGCACAAACAATCTCAACTGATCAATGCATCCCCACCAGCCACCAAAGAATCAGCTGGACCTAGCAACTCAAAGGAGTAAGGGCTGATCATACTTCAAGATGGAACGTGTGACTGGAGTGTGTATGAAAAGGAAGTTTTGGAAGAGAATCAAGCATTGATGGCTCATATGGATCAAACAGTTCCACCAATGGCAAGAGAGGTAAAAGAAAGATTGTGTTCATCAACATGTGTTGAGGAAGTTGAACGATATAGAGTCCATGCTCAACAGTTGGCTGACAAAGTAAAAGAAACAACGATTTTGAATGAATCCCATGTTAGAGAACATAAATTGTATCAAATAAAAATTAACTCTTTGCAAAAGGATTTAGAAAAATTTGTTTCTGAAAATTATAGCCTAAAAGCCCAAGTTGAGCATCTGACCACTTCCTTAACAAAATCCATGGTTGATCATGCATCAACTGAAGTGAAACTTCAGAAGTTTCAACTATCATCTCAGCAATATGAGAAATTACTAAATTCTCATATTGAATCAATGAAAAGGTCTGGGTTGGGTTATAATGTGGTTGCACCACCTATAAATGATAATTACACATCTTTACCTACAACAATGACCAACACTCTGTCAAATCATTTTGTGCCTAGCACCAACTTTGAAAAAGATTCAACTCAAATCAAAATTAATGATGAAGCTGAGGTGAGTGAAACTGAATCTTCTGAATCAGAATCTTTAAATCAAAATGATTCAGAATTTGATTATGATAATTGTGATGACTTGGATGATTCTGATGAACATGATGTTGATCGAATAACCACTGGTAAAAATGTTCATCTTAAAACACATATTCCAAAAGTGCTTGAAGAAACAAAGTTGCCATATCCACCTAAACAAAGAAACATGCTGAAGACCATCTGCAAGAGAATAGCTCAATTGAATGAAAGTCTTCAAGAACTAAGTCAGCAACAAGACTCCTCCAAGAAATTGAATGATGAATATGTCATCACCGAGGAAAAAGAGAAATTCGAAGAAAAGGAAAGAAAAAGGTATCAGCAGATCATCAACTGAAAAAGAAAACTTCTTTTGGAGGTCTAATGGAGAAGAGAGACATCATTGGGTGTCATGGGAGACCATTGTTGTTCTACGGAAGAGGAATTCAGCAACAAACAATCAAAATGTGCATAAAGTGGAAAAAGGAGATGTTAGGATCTGGTATTTGAACGAAACACCAACTGATTAACGTGTAAACCAAACCAAATAGTGCGGAATCCTATTTGATTGGCGATCTAGTCAGTGAGAACGCACGTAGAATCAATAAAGTATTGATTCAAACGTTAAGAATCGATTAGGAATCGATCTACAGCATTCTATGAACTTGGAGTATGAACTTGGAGGCTTCTGGACGGCTAGGGTACGTCTGGAGTCGAAATAGAATGAATGTTTACGTTTTTCCACGAATTGGGTGGTATTTATAGGTTAGGGTTGTTCATTGGGGCGACTGAACCATTAGTATGGTTCAGTCGTGCGATTGAACCATGTGGTTGATCCATCCGCACAACTGAGTGTTCAGTCGTGCGACTGAGCCAATCTTATGTTACAATCATACGACTGATCCAGTCTCCTGGTTCAGTCGTGCGATTGAGTCATTCGCCTGAAGTTATTCATGCGTATGGTCCATTCGTATGGGCCATTCGCATGAGAACTTCATTTTGTTAAGTTTGAATGTATCCATTAATATAACATTATGTGTATCAATTCAAACAATCACAAAACTATTTAACCAATTCAACATCAACTCATTAATGAAATATTAAGCATTATAAATCACACACAACCATTCTCATTTCATTAATATTCCAAACATTACATCAGTGTAAAACAAACAAGACATATTACATTCATATCAGGATCTAGGTACACATGTATCAACAAACTCCCCCTTGGACCTAGATCTATCTAATGTCTTGTTTTCTGCATCACCTCCTCATACTTCTTGTACTTTTCCTCTCTTCTGACTCCTGCGTGAATCTCAAACGCAAAACAGAGTCTTATGACGTTCTGGAATTGGAGGGCTTGTACTATATCTTGCGTGTCATAGAATAGTGGCCACTTATATAGAGTGTAGACATCATTAGCTGACAAGTTGGTGAGCCAAATTGGGTCAAACACCCTGATGGTATCCATTTGTCCCTCTTTATTTAGAACTATGACCGCTTCTCCGGTTCTCCAATCATAGTACCACCACTTAAAGTGTGGAGTGAAGTCCTGTGGCATTTCCCTGAGAGGGATTCTTGACATCGTTCTTGGAGGACTCCACTTCAGCACAATCTTTGGCTTACCAGTGATGGGATCAACTTCTGAAAGTCTGATATACCTCGTAGGTTGTTGAGGTTTGAAGTTGACCCACCTGATGTGGTACTCTTTCCTTAGGGCAGCCTCAAACCAGCCTGACATCTTCCTTGGGTCAGCATATAGAAGCTTTAATTTCGCCAGCTGGTTGAGCTCAAAACCAAGTAGAGTCTTTAGATCATGTGGAAATCTAAAGTATTCTATGCCCTTCTCCCTCTTAATTGCATAAACGTTTAGATCCTCAAAATGTGCCCACGCTATAATCCTGCCTGACAAAATATGATGTTTCTTCACTATGTAGAGTTTGGTGTAGACATTCTGTTTAGGAGCAGCGCGTTGGGCTCGGATTTCTTTAAAACAAGCAGCCCATTTAGCCTTTCGGATATCAACATCGTCGTTTGAGGCTTAGGCCTTTCCTTCTGTCTTCTCAGACTCCTGCTCCATCTGATCTAACACCTCAAATGTATCACTGACAAGGGATTCACCCAGATTGGGGACCACATTTCCCTCGTTGTCAGCATACTAAGGATAGTGCTCTGCTGTGACGTCTTCTATCTCTATCTCATCAATGTCATTTAGCTCTTCGTCACTGGTAGAGTCACACGTTGGAGCATCCTTAACAATCTCATCGGGATTTAGCTTGAACATCTCAGCTAGTTGCTCATTTGAAAGATCATGAATTATTTCCCCTTCTTCAGGGGTATAACTCACAGATCTCTTGACGATCCCTTGCAGATCAAGAATCATAGTTAATTGAGTCTTGACCTGCTGAAGGGGAGCCACATCAAATTCATCCCTTTGATAGTTTGGATCTGTTTGATTTAAACATGTAACATATCAACCGTTAGTTAATAATCAAGACAGAAATGCGTTAATCTTAATATAAACATCAAATACATAAGTTTAAATACATGATTCAAATACAAAAGTTATCAAATACATAGACATCTATTCATTACTTTTATCTTGAATCACTGGATCATCACTCGGTGAGGCAGAGGAGGAAGCTCATTGGTCTTGATTTCTCTTTGATCTCCTTTCTTGACCCTGAGCTCAGGCAGATGCAGCTGCATCTCCTCCTTCATCATCATCATCCTCATGCATGTCCTCTGTACTTTCTTCCTCAATCCCTTCATCAACATCACTCTCATCATCATCGTCCTCATCCTCATCCTCATTATCATCATCACCATCATCACCATCTCCTTCCTTAATATTCAGAGGCTCATCTTTAGATTCTTTAAGCTTGAGCATGATGGCCTTTTTAGCATCCTCCAACTCCTCAATCTTCTTAGATGATGTGACTCTATGCTCTTGAAGTTGGGCAATCTCGTGGCTCTGAGCAGCCATTTGCTGGCCTGCTCCTTGATCAGCTGAGCCTGCTGAGAGATCTGCTGGGACTGAGCAGCAGTGAGATCTGCCAGCTGACGGATCTGCGCAGTCTTCTCTTCATCAGCGGCTAACAAACACATCACCATACGGTTCAGCGCTGAAAGCTGTTCCTCTACCCTAATGGGAGGTAGAGGTGATCCATATAGATGTGAGGGATGTGATGATGGTCCTGCTTGGTGGCTAGTGGTGGTGGTGGTGGCTGTGGTGAAGATGGGGTTAGGTCTAGATGATAGTGGAGGTGATGTAGGTGTGAATGATATGGTGGTGGTTGGCATATATGTAGTGGTGGGAGGTTTGGTGATAGGGGGTGTGGTAGTGGTAGTGGTAGTGGTAGCTGTGATGGCTGTGGTGGTGGATGGTGTGGCTGTAGAGGTGGTAGTGGTGGTGGCTGAGGTGGTGGCTGTGGTGGTGATGTAGGTAAGTCTTCTCTTCTTCTTCTTCATGCCGTGGGGCTGAGCCATCCTTTTCTTCCTCGATCCTGTCGAGGAGGATGCTCCCCCTAGAACACGGCTCGATGGCTCTGGAGCATAAGTCGGGTCAGTAGCAGTCTCTCCCGATCCACTGGGGCGTTCACCAACCGCCCGGAGTCCATGTTCTGTGGGAACAACTTTGCTTCCCACAGTCCTGGTCAGTGGCTCCTCATCTGACTCTTCTTCTTCCTCACCAGGTATAAAGTCCTGGTGGAACCCAGCCGACTCAGCTATATCTCCAGTGGGGGCAGATACTGGAGGTGTGCTATCAGTAGTTGTGCCCCTCGGTGGAATGGGCATGTCATCTCCAGCATCCCCACTGTCATCATCATCAGAATCGTCAGTGGGTAGAGCAATCTGCTCAACATCAGAATCACTGTTGTCGTGGCGCCACTTCCTCCGTGCTGGCACCACATAGTCTTCACAGGCCAGATGCCCAAACAGTCTCCTGACAGGGGGTTTCACCTGCTTCCCCATGTATACCTTCATCCTGCCCAAGGTGGTATCATCCATCACCTCAAGCACTACAGCATCATCCTTCTCCTTTGGCAGGGAGGGGAGCTTCTGGTCTATAATCATCTGCATGAATCGGGGGTACATACAGAAGCCCTCCTTCCCTTTCCCCTCAATGTTCTCCACCAAGTAGGTGAAGATCATCCTGGAGAAGCTGAACGGGTGGTTTAGCACCAACGTAACACAGGCGTTCTGGATCTGGTCGGATAACTCATCAAAACCTCCCTTCCTGGAAGCTATGCACTTTAGCAGCACGTGAGCAAGGTACTTGAACTGGGGACACAGGTTGCTCTTGTTGAGCACCCCAGCATTGATGTCCCCAGAGTACTTAACTCGAAGAAAACATCCTCTCACAGTAAGGGGGTGTAGTCTAGTAGGACAGTCAGCATCGTCCCCCAACTGTAACACGATCCTAAGATCCTCCTCTGTGATAGCTATAGCCTCTCCAAAGATAGTACTTCTGATGCAGTGAGGCTCAGAGGATCGATCAACTACCGCACCTTCCCAGAAGGCCTGCTGAATAGAACGATAAGGAGTACATGGAGCAGATATGGCGTGTGCAATCCTCGATCCCCTTAGGAAGGTGATAATGCCAGAGAAGTCAGAAGCATTTCTGGATGTCAGATCCAGATGAGCACAAATATTGTGCTTCGTACTCATAGTACATCGACTCGCCATCTGTTACACAAAAAAAGTAAACATTAGTACCCATTGTCTAAGAATGTCATGAAACACTTGGACTTGACGAAAAATTCTGTAACACCTCTGAAATTTAGCCAAATTAGAAAACTTAATGTATTATAGGACCCAATAAAGGTCCAGATTGAATTGGGCTTACCAAAGAAAGCTAGGAAAAGAAACTAGCCTTTTTAGGCCCAATAGGCCCAATAAGGGCCCAAACTTATAAACAAGGCCCATTTAAGGCCCAATACCCATTTACCATCTAATTAAATAAGTGATCATAAGATAATAAATTAATTTGTGATTCGAAGCAACTACGATAAGAATCCAAACCAAAAACAGATTCAAAACCTATACCGTGTAAAGTCCGGTAATCTAACGCGTACTAACGTCTAATTTACATCGGAACATACTTATAATGGGTTATACTCTTTTAAAATCATTGTTAATCATGATGCATACTGTAAACAGTACTTGCTGAAAGATCCTATCCAAACGTGTATAATCAGCCATAATACGTCGGAAAAACGCGAATACCGGATACACCGGCATTTAACGGACATCTGATACGAAAACCGAGCCCTATAACGTCATAAATATTTATCTAATTATCATACCTATTATAACATTCTAAATTAGAGAGTGTGACGGTTATCACGGAGCAATGTGGTTCGAGACGCGACTGAAGCGTGGACCGGCCTGAGAATAGGTCAAACCCGAGAGTTTGACCATAAAAATGCCGAATTGTTTTATTTCAAGCTAAAGTAATTAGATAAATCTATTATAAGTTTTCTAACGAGACTTTATCCAAAAGACCGTTCAATACGCGATAACGAAGTTTTAGGGACGTATACGTGATTTTTAAATAAAGCCCACTCAAAAACCCTAGGTATAAAAGCTACCTAACCCCTCATTTCTCATTTGAAACCCTAGAAACACACTAAATGCTCTCAAGACCTGCTGCATGGCCGACTTCGCCGGAGCAGGCGGCGGCACGGTGGCGGCGCGGCGGTTTCCGGCCAAGTCTTGGATCTCGACCTCCTAATCACGATGGTGGTGGCGGTTTCTTCTAATTCGCAACGGTTTGGAAGATATGGAAGAAAGAAGGCAGCGGCGGCTAGGGTTCCGGCGAGTTTTCAGGCCGCCGGCGCCGGCGAGTGGCGGCGAGTGGCGGCGAGTGCCACCTATGCTCTTCTTTGTCTCGACGAGATCTTTCCAACGGTGGTAGCGGCGTTGTCTAACTCCTAACGGTTTGAAAGTTACGGGCGTTTGAAGGTGACGGCAGAAGGGTTTTGGCAATGAAGGTGCTGTCGCGGCTGTGGCTGATGTTGTGGGCTGTGGTGGTCGATCGGTGGTTGTCGGGCTATGGTTGTCCGTTGAGGTTGGCTGTGGCTGTGAGCTATGGTTGTCGGGCTACTGGCGGTAGCCGGTTGAGGTTTGCGGTTGTCATTGTGGCTGTGATATTGGCGGGGGATGTTACCGGTCGCGGCGGTGGTGTCGTTTAGTGGTTGCCGAAGGAGGGCTACCACAGCAGGTGACGGGCCGATGGTGATGGTGATTGTGGTAATGGTTGTCGGGTTTAGGTGGTGATGATGGTGGTTGTAATGGCGGTGCACGGTGATGGTGGAGATGGTTGTGATTGTGGTTCTCGGTTGTGGGTTTTCTAGTTTGGTTATTATTTTGGGCTGCTATGATGATGGACTAAAGTTCGGTTAGGATGATTGTGAAAATCGTGGTTGAAATGGTACTTTAGTGGTGTTGTAGTGGTGTTGACCGTGATTGTTGTTGTCGATTATGGTTGGGGTTGTGTTAGAAAGTCAAGGTGAAGCTTTGGATAGCCACTGGTCAAACTTGGTCAACGAGCAGTCAACGGAACGTGAACGCGACTAGATCAAGAGCAATATGAGTGGGTTAGCGAACGTGAACCGAGTGAAAGGTATAATCGCACGCGCAACACATTTGAAATTAAATTATAATTTATATGCGTGTTACTTGAGCTCTAATTGTATAAAGTACATAACTTATAAAACGAAAGCAAACGCCACTTGAGATCATTATCTGATTTAAATGGATAGTTCGAACATGGGACTTAAGTAGCAACGATATTTATCAGAAATCAACCTAGATAGAAATATATGTATCATTACAATATAAGAAGGATTATAACATGTTAATGACGATACAACTCAATTTGATCCCATGTCACACTAAATCATACAAGGCTTCGAGATGTAAAATACATACAAATACGATTGTGCATATACATATACAATAAATAAATGGGTTAACCGACATCCACACGTTTTTATTTAAGATAAAAGACTAAAATATACTCTAATAATCCATCATATTACTACTATTCAAAGTCGATCATCTAATTATTATTGGAATAAATATTATTTGTGTCACCCCTTTTATTAAATATATCGACAACTATTATCAATATTTGGATTATTTTAGCATCAATCAATTTAACATTATGATATAAGTGAAAGCATTATAAACATCATTGAAACATTATGGATTTCTTACTTCATCATTAAAAACTACTATAAAGATTTGGAATCCTTGACATCAACCGTTTATGGCTACACTCTTTATGCAAAGAATCATTTATCGGATAAAGGCATTAATTAACCTAATATGCACGAGTGAGTGCATAAAAATTGAAAATTTCACAAGAAGCTAATCTACATCAATGATACTAATTGTTAACTTTAAGTTAACTAAAGAGCTCAACCGCACGCATGTAATGACATCGTGCTAATTCTAAACATGAATCTCTTATGTTCTAATTAGGATTGCTTTGTCGGTGACCATCACATTTCTTTACCGAGTTCAAAATTTATATAAGGATACCAGGTGAGTTCTAGTGATTCCCCTTTTTACTATTGTTTTGGGGTGAAGCATGCTCTGTTATTTTTGAACTATAATTGTGCTTTACTTGATGATTCTATGTGGGATTGTGGTTACCTGCTGATTCTTATATCATGATCATTAATTCTTTCGTGAACCGCTTGATTTATATGGATAGATCTATTTGGGGAATCCCCCACACACAGTGGCTTCCGTTCCAGGAAGGTTACCCCACTGAGATCCTCAATGGTCGTTGTGGCATGTAACAAGTTTTGTTAAGATACTATGGTGAACCATCCGGGCAGGTAGGGTTCACTGGTTTGGGGCTCAGTTTCTTCCTTCGGGAATATCCGGTAAAACACAACTTTAGAAGAGGCCAACCGGGACTGAGTGCAGGGTTGATTATGATTATTTTTCTCCCACAATGTTGAAACTATGATTCATTCATTTTTATCAAATGAGGAATTGTTAAGTCCTTTTTGTTTTTAAACTTTAAACACTTGAACTCACCAACTTTATGTTGACACAAAATCTTTTGAGCATGTCTTTCAGGTACAGCTAGGTAAATTAGCTGAGCTATAGAAGATATCTAAATCCGAAGCAAGAAGTGAGGGTAGGTGTTGAAGGAAAAAGGTCGAGCCTAGAAGCCTTAGTTACTGAAGCCTCAAGAAATATTGACAAAGAGATAGGTCATGATACCCATGGATTGTAGATTGAGGCACCTTGTAAACTAAAACTAAACCCATATCCTAATGTAAATATTGTGAGATGCATTGTAATAAACCATTTAGTTTCCCCTGCATTTTGGTTGTTGTTTACCAACCGTTACGTCCCGCCTCTCTGGGCCCGGGGTGTGACAGATTGGTATCAGAGCCAAAGGTTGTAGAGAAGTAGGTCTGCTTCGCGAGACCTAAACTACAACCATATGAACCTTATAGGACCACCTTTGTAAGAAGACTTTTCCGAGTTTAGTTAAGCCAAGGTTATAGGAAAGTGGGTTTACTTCGAGACACTTAAGCTACAACCATAAATAGGACCAGCCTGGTAGGTTGTTTCCATGAATTAGTGATCTAAAACTTACAACAGAATAGATTCCATTAAGGACACTCGTCTTTAATCTGTATACCTCATGGGATAGATACTATTAAGAATTCCCTACCCTATAAGAAACCTTGTTGCATTAGGGTACTACCTATGATAGGTGCACCCGAGTAAAACTAAGAATATTTGGAATCTTCTGGAGTTGACTACTAGGACCCCTGAGCACTGGGACTAGGTATATTCTGGGGAGATACTTATCTGATTGCACAACTGACTTTTGACATTATATGAAACAACAGCTATTATTTTTATACTTGATACGACCTTGTGTCGTTATATGAAACAACTGCTATTAGTTGAATACTTGATACGACTTGTGTCTTTACATGAGACAACTGCTTTAGTGATACTTGCTTATATGCTTCGTTCATATGATGATACTTGTTGGAATACAGTGATAGGATAGCAACCATGATGCCTTTTTGTTTGATCTGCTCCCTATTATAGCTTGTACCTGATTGCTCGTTACCTGGTTTGTTGAACTGTACTTTGAAAATGGTTGGGTTAGCAAGAATGTTAGCGTAACTAGAATCTAAATGTGCTTAATTGCAGATGATGACTAAATGAAAGTTTTAACTCCAGGACCTAATTACACAAAACTTGAAACTTATGATGGGAACAACTAGAATGATAGTGTAAGGTAAATTGACGATTACGGGTGCACACGTAATGGTGAATTTACAGGTACCCTTGAATTCTGGTGGGCCCTGTCATGTAAACTAATGTCAAGGTATAACACTCAAGGAACTAGTACATACCAGATTAAACACCAATATCCAATATATACTCAAAATAAAAATAAAAAAAAATTTATAAATTTAAAACTTTCATGCTGAGAGAAAACATTTAACTCTTGAAGAGCTACCAAGGACGATATTGTAGTAATTATCCCTTTTCTTTCTCTCTCTTTCTTTGTTCTGCTCTCCTATTGGAAGTATAATGATACAACTATCCAACCCAGGAGATCATCAAATGTTTTTTCAAACCCATCCAGTTTGGTGCTGAAAGTATGGCACTTCACCTAAGTTGTCTGTGTACTTTAGCCGCGCTATTTTTCGCGATGTCTGAAAATTTCTTCCTACCTAGCATAGGACTCGACAAAACTTCCTCAACATAGTAAGGGACCCTCTAACATAATGGTTGCAGCCGAGAATATACCAGAGTAACAGATTTACGAGAAGCACCTCTTGTGATTAATGACATAGAAGACTTGTCACTTCTTTCCTCCCTAGTAGCCACACTTCATAGGACATTCTGGAGTCTAGAATACCTCTGATCTTTTTCTCAAAGTCCTTGATGAATATAACTTCTCAACACCTATTCATGGTAATAGAACCCCTTAACCCAAGCACTATTCTTAATATCAGCTTGATAGTAATTAACCATCGTTTTCCATAGTACTATGCTTGTGAAATCCTTCATCATCCTCAACTGTTAGTCACCCGGTGACAAACTTCGATTGAAACATAAGTTGAACTATTTTGACCATGCTTTTAACTGGCCGTGTTCTTGGTAACCTTTCGAGTGCCAGAATAAGTAGGAAATGAAACCTCATCCTATAACCCCGATTTCCGTAAAGATAAATAGCCCGAGTGCCAAAGTTATTCGCCGAGAAAATTTGATCTTCGAGCCTTCGAAACAAAATCTGAGTCTACAATGTTGATGAATTCCCTAATTTCACACACTTTGTTCTGGACTTATTCTTTATTAAACTCTTGGACTAATGAATGGTGATGAATCCGTGAGTCATCTCTACCTCGAGAGTTCTACTATTTGGGTGATGAATTCGTGAAGTGAGAGCAAAGATCACAAAGTTAGATTACAATCCTGATGTTATATAAGAGGGTAATAGAGTGGTAGATAGTTCCCTCTCTACTAATAAGCACCTTAACGAAGTTTTAGAACCCTATCAAGTCAAGATGCCGGTGATAACAAATAATTCATGCGGGAAGACTGTCAGTTGGAGCTGAGAGAAATGTGTTGCTCCAAAAGATGTATTAAGAAGCATAGAAGATCAGCTACAAGAAATCTCATGTGTTAAATCACTTGAGGTCCAACTACGACGTAGTAATGAACATGCAGAAGATAGTAGGCGAGAAAGACCAGCACAACAATCACCAGTCGTAAGCATTAAATATTTTCCCCTCTAAATTTCTAAACCTTTTATAGAGCAATTCACCAATATATACCCTAGTAAACTCCGACGTTGAAATCCGAGCCAGAAGGCTTACTATCATATTTCAGTGGAACAATTGATAGGCCTATAAGTAACTAGGTTTTAGATGAGGTTACTTGTTGCACGAATGGACCCCCTACAGGATACGGTTACTTTGGAGAAAGGGGAGCGAGAAAGAAGTCATCTAGAAGGTTGACCTCGATTGGGAAGCACTATAAGGGAATTAGTGGAAGCATATACAACGATTCTGTAGATAAGATGACAGCTGGAGTTGCCCTAAAGGAAAGTGAATCGGAGAGAAGCAGTGATGTATGGTGGTACGAAATTCGAAGTATGTTAAGAAGCTCGTAGAAGGAAGGGAGATCCGACAACTGTTAGATAAACGGTTCATAAGACATAGTGTGTCACCTTGAAGAACCCTAATACACTTTGTAGGAGGTGGAATGGAATGCTCTTAATGTGGACAAACTATCAAGAGTTGAATAAAGTTACCTAGAAGAAATGATAACCCCTTTTCCAGAATTGTTAACCTGTTTAATCAGTTGTAAGATACTGATTACACTTTTAATACTATCAGCTGAGTTTATAAGTGAAAAAGATGTTACCAAGGTTGCATTCAAAATACATTAGAGTCAATATGAAAATCACATTCAAGCTTGTTTGGGCTGGCTCACACACCCACGGTATTCATGAGCCTGATGAATGGGATTCAGTAAGTCATACTTAGGCATGCTTGTTATCTCGACATTGCTAATAAGCATGAAAGTCGAGACAATTCGCTAAAATTTGGGGCTATTTAAGTCCGAGAAGTAGTAAAACCATTGAGTTATGTCAACGTTTAGGGTTAAGCGAAAATTTTAGGAGGATCAATAAAAGCTTCACTCGTGCAGCTACACAACTGGCATCATAATCCAGGAATATGCCAAATCCGTTTGGACACGGATCAGAAGGCTTCAGATATGTGTTGGTGCAATGATATAAGACAAGCTTCTAGCCGCCCGACAATTTCAAAAACACGGGAAGAGTTACATTATACATGAACTGGAACTATGAGGCGCGACTTTTACAAAATAAAATACGCATTCGGATACATTAGTTGTACTACTCTCCCGACTACCCATTAGAATACTAGTTCAAACACCATAGGGTGATCATGAATCGGTAAGAACAACCGCATTGACAAGTGCGGATAGGAGGTCGTCATCCGTATTTGTCCTAAGACGCTCGCATTTCTAAATGTGAAAGAACAAGTCTTGGCCACGTTTGTCTCTACTTAACCGCATTGATGGATGCGGATACCTACCATTAGGCTTTCCTTCTACTGACTTCACCCGTATCATCATGAACTTGCGAATTCTTTCAACATCAGTTCACAAGAGCTTATGACGCATCCTGTATGGGAAAACTCTCGACATGCGTAAGTTAAGATAGGTGGAACTACTCGAAGACTAG
The DNA here is from genome assembly GCA_025215565.1 of Flaveria ramosissima. Classification (NCBI taxonomy): domain Eukaryota; kingdom Viridiplantae; phylum Streptophyta; class Magnoliopsida; order Asterales; family Asteraceae; genus Flaveria; species Flaveria ramosissima. The sequence continues at coordinate 57,473,733 of CM046039.1, forward strand.
GATTATCGCATGCAGTATCGTTCCGGAGTAGGAAGGCTGGAAAAGTAGTGACCTTTTTGTGTGACCAAACCTCTTCGTTCCTATTAATCGTGAAAACTTCTCAGTTTTAGCTTTATGGGAATAATCATGCGGTTCCTAAATGTTAATCAATACTCCTTAGGGAAGCAAAACCCTCCTTGATCTGAAGACTTTAATCTATGACATCTTACGACCTATTACCTTATGATTCTAAGGAGTTAATAGTGCCGTGTAGCCGACTTGACTTTTAAGTCCAATTGAAGGCATTCACATCAACCTCTGATACTTCACAACCTTTCGTAAGACTCCCGTGAGGACGTTGATATTGCCAGGATTTTTAGTATTTGTTTCCTTGCTAGATCTACCTAGTAGGATTGTGCATTGAACCTCAGAGGAGAATCTCTTCTTGTTAATTTTGTTCAAATGTTAAATGACCTGATTGTGAAGCCAAAAATCTATTCATTAAACGACTCACTGATCTTGTCAAACCTGTTCTATCGTTGGGATAATTACTTGAATCTAAACCAAACCCGGTTGTTTGATGCATAATCGACAACTTTCGTCCTGGAACGCTCAGCTGAATAACTCTAAAATCCTCAAGACTCATACTACGAGTGCATCACACTCGGAAACAATATTAACGATACTAAAATTTCGAGGACGAAATTTCTTAAAGGAGGGGAGAATGTAACACCTCTGAAATTTAGCCAAATTAGAAAACTTAATGTATTATAGGACCCAATAAAGGTCCGGATTGAATTGGGCTTACCAAAGAAAGCTTGGAAAAGAAACTAGCCTTTTTAGGCCCAATAGGCCCAATAAGGGCCCAAACTTATAAACAAGGCCTATTTAAGGCCCAATACCCATTTACCATCTAATTAAATAAGTGATCATAAGATAATAAATTAATTTGTGATTCGAAGCAACTACGATAAGAATCCAAACCAAAAACAGATTCAAAACCTATACCGTGTAAAGTCCGGTAATCTAACGCGTACTAACGTCTAATTTACATCGGAACATACTTATAATGGTTTATACTCTTTTAAAATCATTGTTAATCATGATGCATACTGTAAACAGTACTTGCTGAAAGATCCTATCCAAACGTGTATAATCAGCCATAATACGTCGGAAAAACGCGAATACCGGATATACCGGCATTTAACGGACATCTGATACGACAACCGAGCCCTATAACGTCATAAATATTTATCTAATTATCATACCTAGTATAACATTCTAAATTAGAGAGTGTGACGGTTATCACGGAGCAATGTGGTTCGAGACGCGACTGAAGCGTCGACCGGCCTGAAAATAGGTCAAACCCGAGAGTTTGAACATAAAAATGCCGACTTGTTTTATTTCAAGCTAAAGTAATTAGATAAATCTATTATAAGTTTTCTAACGAGACTTTATCCAAAAGACCGTTCAATACGCGATAACGAAGTTTTCGGGACGTATACGCGATTTTTAAATAAAGCCCACTCAAAAACCCTAGGTATAAAAGCTATCTAACCCCTCATTTCTCATTTGAAACCCTAGAAACACACTAAATGCTCTCAAGACCTGCTGCATGGCCGACTTCGCCGGAGCAGGCGGCGGCACGGCGGCGGCACGGCGGCGGCGCGGCGGCGGCGCGGCGGTTTCCGGCCAAGTCTTGGCCTACCCCCCTAATCTCGACCTCCTGATCACGATGGTGGTGGCGGTTTCTTCTAATTCGCAACGGTTTGGAAGATATGGAAGAAAGAAGGCAGCGGCGGCTAGGGTTCCGGCGAGTTTTCAGGCCGCCGGCGCCGGCGAGTGGCGGCGAGTGGCGGCGAGTGCCACCCATGCTCTTCTTCGTCTCGATGAGATCTTTCCAACGGTGGTAGCGGCGTTGTCTAACTCTTAACGGTTTGAAAGTTACGGGCGTTTGAAGGTGCCGGCAGAAGGGTTTTGGCAATGAAGTTGCTGTCGCGGCTGTGGCTGATGTTGTGGGCTGCGGTGGTCGATTGGTGGTTGTCGGCTTATGGTTGTCGGTTGAGGTTGGCTGTGGCTGTGAGCTATGGTTGTCGGGCTACTGGCGGTAGCCGGTTGAGGTTGGCGGTTGTCATTGTGGCTGTGATATTGGCGGGGGATGTTACCGGTCGCGGCGGTGGTGTCGTTTAGTGGTTGCCGAAGGAGGACTGCCACAGCAGGCGACGGGCCGATGGTGATGGTGATTGTGGTAATGGTTGTCGGGTTTAGGTGGTGCTGATGGTGGTTGTAATGGCGGTTCACGGTGATGGTGGAGATGGTTGTGATTGCGGTTCTCGGTTGTGGGTTTTCTAGTTTGGTTATTGTTTTGGGCTGCTATGATGATGGACTAAAGTTCGGTTAGGATGATTGTGAAAATCGTGGTTGAAATGGTAGTTTAGTGGTGTTGTAGTGGTGTTGACCATGATTGTTGTTGGCGATTATGGTTGGGGTTGTGTTAGAAAGTCAAGGTGAAGCTTTGGATAGCCACTGGTCAAACTTGGTCAACGAGCAGTCAACGGAACGTGAACGCGACTAGATCAAGAGCAATATGAGTGGGTTAGCGAACGTGAACCGAGTGAAAGATATAATCGCACGCGCAACACATTTGAAATTTAATTATAATTTATATGCGTGTTACTTGAGCTCTAATTGTATAAAGTACATAACTTATAAAACGAAAGCAAACGCCACTTGAGATCATTATCTGATTTAAATGGATAGTTCTAACATGGGACTTAAGTAGCAACGATATTTATCAGAAATCAACCTAGATAGAAATATATGTATCATTACAATATAAGAAGGATTATAACATGTTAATGACGGTACAACTCAATTTGATCCCATGTCACACTAAATCCATACAAGGCTTCGAGATGTAAAATACATACAAATACGATTGTGCATATACATATACAATAAATACATGGGTTAACCGACATCCACACGTTTTTATTTAAGATAAAAGACTAAAATATACTATAATAATCCATCATATTACTACTATTCATAGTCGATCATCTAATTATTATTGGAATAAATATTATTTGTGTCACCCCTTTTATTAAATATATCGACAACTATTATCAATATTTGGAGTATTTTAGCATCAATCAATTTAACATTATGATATAAGTGAAAGCATTATAAACATCATTGAAACGTTATGGATTTCTTACTTCATCATTAAAAACTAACTATAAAGATTTGGAATCCTTGACATCGACCGTTTATGGCTACACTCTTTATGCAAAGAATCATTTATCGGATAAAGGCATTAATTAACCTAATATGCACGAGTGAGTGCATAACAATTGTTAATTTCACAAGAAGCTAATCTACATCAATGATACTAATTGTTAACTTTAAGTTAACTAAAGAGCTCAACCGCACGCATGTAATGACATTGTGCTAATTCTAAACATGAATCTCTTATGTTCTAATTAGGATTGCTTTGTTGGTGACCTTCACATTTCTTTACCGAGTTCAAAATTTATATAAGGATACCAGGTGAGTTCTAGTGATTCCCCTTTTTACTACTGTTTTGGGGTGAAGCATGCTCTGTTATTTTTGAACTATAATTGTGCTTTACTTGATGATTCTATGTGGGATTGTGGTTACCTGTTGATTCTTATATCATGATCATTAATTCTTTCGTGAACCGCTTGATTTATATGGATAGATCTGTTTGGGAAATCCCCCACACACAGTGGCTTCCGTTACAGGAAGGTTACCCCACTGAGATCCTAAGGGGTCGTTGTGGCATGTAACAAGTTTTGTTAAGATACTATGGTGAACCATCCGGGCAGGTAGGGTTCACTGGTTTGGGGCTTAGTTTCTTCCTTCGGGAATATCCGGTAAAACACAACTTTAGAAGAGGCCAACCGGGACTGAGTGCAGGGTTGATTATGATTTTTTTCTCCCACAATGTTGAAACTATGATTCATTCATTTTTATCAAATGAGGATTTGTTAAGTCCTTTTTGTTTTTAAACTTTAAGCACTTGAATTCACCAACTTTATGTTGAGACAAAATCTTTTGAGCATGTCTTTCAGGTACAGCTAGGTAAATTAGCTGAGCTATAGAAGATATCTAAATCCGAATCAAGAAGTGAGGGTAGGTGTTGAAGGAAAAAGGTCGAGCCTAGAAGCCTTAGTTACTGAAGCCTCAAGAAATATTGACAAAGAGATAGGTCATGATACCCATGGATTGTAGATTGAGGCACCTTGTAAACTAAAACTAAACCCATATCCTAATGTAAATATTGTGAGATGCATTGTAATAAACCATTTAGTTTCCGCTGCATTTTGGTTGTTGTTTACCAACCGTTACGTCCCGCCTCTCTGGGCCCGGGGTGTGACAAATTCTTTCTGTCAAGCGAATGAGGTTGTGCGACTGAGATCAGTCGTGCGAATGAGCAGTGCGACTGGGATTCAGTCGTGTGACTGACCCCATACGTACTACTGAGTGTGCGACTGGACTCATGTGTATGTAACCTCATGCGGTTACACTAGTCGTGCGACTGAACTCATACGCATGGTTCAGTCGTGCGGTTAAGCTATTCAGTCGTGCGACTGAAGTTCATCAACCTGTCCATTCGCATGTTGTTCTGTCTGTTCAATTCAAATTCAATTTTTCACCAATTTTAAGTTTTAGACTTCGTGTTCAGGTTCATTAGACTCGCAATCCATTCGTTTAACACCTAACACCTTTAATTTCATTTGTTTACGTCGTTTAGTTAGGTTATTTTGCCCCATATGTCACGGTTTTTCTAACGGGTCCGATTGTCCAGATTTAGTGTCAAATTGAATGATTTGGTAAGGTTTCTTCACCGCAAATTACCTGTAGAGTCAATGTAAATGGTCAGTATGCGAGAATCGAGGGTTTATAGTGATCAAACGAAATTTGGGCAGAGTAACTTTAGTCGTGCGATTTAGGGTAAATTTGAGAGTGGTGAGTCTCTGCGACCGACTCTCTCTCTATTTATACTAAACCTAAATTCAATCGTACGACTGGGCTCATACGCACATTTCATTCGAGCGAATGGGCCTTAGTCGTGCGATTGGTTCAGTCGCCCCTCTTCAGTCGTCCGACTGGAATTCAGTCGTGCGATTTACTCATTCGTTTGCTCTTAACCATCCGACTGGGTCATTCGTATGGGCCATTCGGTTGAATGGTCCATACTCATGGTCCATTCGTACGAATGACTCCCATTCGTATGATAAGTCCATACTAATGGTCCATTATTGCGAATGGGTCATACTGATGAAATTTTCTGCCATTTTGACCATTTAACATTTAAACCCTTTTTAACTGTAGAATCAACGTTATTCGCATTTGATCATCTCAAACATGATCCTTTTAACTTGAAAAACTTTTGATCACCTTAGACGTGATCATTTTAAACAATTTGTCACCTCAGAAGTGACCCATTTATCCTTTGAAAGCACATGTGGTCATCTCAGAAATTACCCTTTTTGGTGAGTTAATCCCATACTGAATTTCATGATGTAGTCCGACAAACAAACAAACTGAAATGACTAAATAACTTAGAAAATTAAACTAAAGTACAAAAATTAAACTTGTTTTTGACTTTTTGTGAGAGGTAAATCCTAAGATAAGAATCTACTGGATTTGGTTCCGGAATAGGCAGCTTCAATTTAGTTTGACCATACCTGGACCAATTCAAATTTTGAATCATACAAGCAAGTCAAATCATTTGGGACTTGTTATCAAAACCTTTTGATGCTCAATTTTTGGTTTTCATCCAGAGTCGTTAGCAAATTTAGGAAATCATACTGGAACTATTAGATTCCCACATTGATTTGAACTTTCAAGAATTGCAGCCACAATGATTGTTAGTATATTTGTCCTCTTAAATCCATACACAGACTTTTGACACAGATTGGTGATAGTTTAAGGTTTAATTATTTCAACCAACATTAGTGGATCCCACACTTATATGGTAATCAACATTCCTCAGGAGCTTTTGAGCAATCTACGGGTATTTTGGCAAGAAGAGACTATTCTTAGAGCTTTCAAAGAGAAGCCAATCCTCAGGTCAGTGCCATCGCACAGTAGAGAGGCGACAAACAACAATGAATTCTAGAATATCTAGGTTATGCTTATCCTCAGGTCAGTGCCATCGCACAGCAGAGAGGCACACAACCTATCTTCTTTTTAGAGCATCTTAATTTTATTTTGCACATAATATACCAACAACATAAGTTATAAGCTTGATAGCATTTGCCTTTCAATTTTTTCGTGCTTTGCTCTATTTATGGTCATCCACACATATTTGTGGCGTTTACATGCTTATTACCCCTTATTGGAATATTGTTGATTGTGTTAACCAGTGACAAGATGGGAGCCCACAGTCAGTTGAACAACTTAGTTTGATCTTTGAGATCACCAGTCAGGTCTAATCATCTATTGTGTTGAATCTACCGACATATCATCTGTGGACTAGCAACCTCTAGGTCTACTTTCGTTGTGTTACCTTAGTAGTTACCAGTTTTTCTATCATCTTTCCTTTTATATTGCTCAGACTACACAGACTTATACTTTGAATTTTGCATCTTTTCTAAATTAAATTTTAAAGTCCCTCTTGATTTGTTCCTGTGTACCATCATTTTCCAAGGAGTTTGAATCGGTATCATAGGTACGGTCTACCTTATATAAGCAGCCTCTCCTTCTCCCTCGTGTTTTTTTTTATTTAATGTTACTGGCTGACCTATTCTCCCCCTAAAATTCTAAAATCATAATGGATTTAATTATTTTAGGATTTTAATAGACAGCTAAATAACATGAAATTAATTTAAACAGAAATTAAAATAAAGAAAATAAAAAAATTAGACATAACTTTATCGAACTACACATGATTATCATCAGGAATAACATCACTTTTCTTTTTAACGCCGTTGACCTCTAACAGATATAGAAAACGTGGTTTGTCAAAAGCTTTTGTATAGAGGTCAGCGCGTTGAAAATCAGTATTAATCTTTACAACATCAATTAAGTTCTTTTCAAAACAGTCCCTTATAAAATGGTATTTAATACAGATGTGTTTGATCTTTGGATGTTGTACTGGATTTTTAGTTACTGCAATTGCAGCAGAGTTATCAACAAAGATAGGAGTAGAAGAGAAATTTAAACCGTAATCCCGCATTTGCTGTTGAATCCAAATGATTTGTGAACAGCAACTTGCAGTAGCAACGTATTCGGCTTCACATGTTGACAATGTAACCAAGGTCTGCTTCTTACACTGCCAGGTCACTAATCTCCTCCCAAAGAATTGACACCCTGCTGATGTAGACTTGTAGTTCATCTTGCATCCCCCGTAATCCTAGTCACTATACGCCGTGAGCTCAAAGTCATCATCATGAGGATACCACAACCCAAGTGTGGGTGTACCCTTCAGATAACGAAATATCCTCTTGACCCCGATCAGATGGTTAACCTTAGGCTTAGCCTGATATCTAGAACATAAACATGTAGCATACATGATATCAGGTCTTGAGGCAGTGAGGTACATGAGGGATCCAATAATTCCTAGGTATATTGTGGCATCTACCAGATCTCCATTTTCATCAGGTGCTATATCATGGTTTGTAGCAAGTGGAGTCCCAGCAGCAGAAGCATTCTCCATGTCAAACCGACTGAGAATGTCACCCACATACTTGGTCTGATGTAGAAAGATCCCTTTTGGTGTCTGATCCACCTGTAACCCGAGAAAGAATTTCATCTCCCCATAGCACTCATCTCAAACTCTGCCTTCATTACTGCTTCAAATTCTTTGCATAATTCTTCGTTCTTTGAACCGAAGATTATGTCATCAACATAGATTTGTACTAGCAGTAAGTCTCCATCTTTTTCTTTGATAAACAGAGTGCAGTCAATGACTCCCCTGCGAAAGCCGTGTTTCACAAGATGAGTCGAGAGTTTCTCATACCAGGCCCTTGGAGCTTGATGAAGCCCGTATAACGCCTTGTCGAGTTTGTAAACTCTGTCCCGATGATAAGTATCTTCAAATCCCTCGGGTTGACTGACATAAACTGTCTCTCGAATTTCCCCATGAAGGAATGCACTCTTCACATCTAATTGAAAGACTTTAATCTTCATATACGATGCATAGGCAAGGAAGATACGGATGGCTTCCATCCTTGCCACGGGTGCAAACATTTCATTGTAATCAATTCCCTCGACTTGGCGAAATCCCTGAACCACCAGTCGAGCCTTGTTCCTGATAATGACCCCTTGGTCATCCTTCTTGCATTTCAAGACCCATTTGGTGCCAATGACCTTAGCACCTTTAGGTCTATCTACCAGAGTCCATACACCTAACTCCTTGAACTGAAGAAGTTCTTCTTGCATGGCACTCACCCACGCCTCATCATTCAGTGCTTCACTGACGTACTTTGGCTCAAACTGCGAGACAAAACACCGATAAGCACCATCATGAATGTATCCTTTTTCCATAACCGAGGCATAATCAGCTGAGTACAGCTAATTTCTGGTTTGCACTCCTGATCTGACATCCCCAATGACATTGTCTAGGGGATGATAGGCATTTAGACGTGATCCTGGAGTAGTAGGAACAGCTACCTCAGAGCCAAGATTATGAACATTTGGTTCTGCATCTGAGGTAGATGGAGTTTGAGGTTCCGAAGTCGAAGGAGCATCATTGTTAGATGCTTGTGGACTTGCAGGAACTGGAACCTGTTCCTCCTGACTGTTCTGGTCATCTTCTTCAGCTTCATCTTTTGAGGAGGAGTCACTGTCGTCGACTACTACCCCTGAGTGATTAGTTGATTCTCCCTGTGAGCTCGATGATGTTGAATCTAGAGATGGTGTATTCAAGATATCATACATCATCCGTGTAGCTAACTCGTCATCAGAAGGAGAAATAAGGATGTTGAAGGACTTGAAGAATCCATCATAGTTGAAAAAGTAAGCGGGTCCTTTGCCAGTAGGTGGTGTGGTATATCTTTGAACATCAAATACCAGATCCTAACAAGTGGTATCAGAGCTTTGGCTCTTGATCTGAGCGATTGGTCCAGTCGTCCAGTTGACAGATTGTTTAGGAGACTTAAAGTTAATCGAGATGGAGGATCAGATGTCAGCATTTACAGCCGGGAAAGACTCACGGATCCAGAACTTACTGTTACTTGAGAGTGAGTGGGGAATCATAATAAACCACCAAAGCTTTTAACGTTAGTTGAGTTTCCCCACTGGAAACAACGTTTTGAGATCTACCTCAATGGAGTGGATCCAAATATGTGGGAAGCTATTGAGACGGGTTACAGTATGCCGGTGGGAGCTGATGGGGTGAAGCTTACTTTAGGAGGAGTGACTGATGCTCAGAAAGTTAAGTATAATGCTCTGATACCACTTGTTAGGATCTGGTATTTGAACGAAACACCAACTGATTAACGTGTAAACCAAACCAAATAGTGCGGAATCCTATTTGATTGGCGATCCAATCACTGAGAACGCACGTAGAATCAATAAAGTATTGAATCAAACGTTAAGAATCGATTAGGAATCGATCTACAGCGTTCTATGAACTTGGAGGCTTCTGGACGGCTAGGGTACGTCTGGAGTCGAAATAGAATGAATGCTTACGTTTTTCCACGAATTGGGTGGTATTTATAGGTTAGGGTTGTTCATTTGGGTGACTGAACCATTAGTATGGTTCAGTCGTGCGATTGAACCATGCGGTTGATCCATCCGCACGACTGAGTGTTCAGTCGTGCGACTGAGCCAATCTTATGTTACAATCATACGACTGATCCAGTCTCCTGGTTCAGTCGTGCGACTGAGTCATTCGCCTGAAGTTATTCATGCGTATGGTCCATTCGTATGGGCCATTCGCATGAGAACTTCATTTTGTTAAGTTTGAATGTATTCATCAATATAACATTATGTGTATCAATTCAAACAATCACAAAACTATTTAACCAATTCAACATCAGCTCATTAATGAAATATTAAACATTATAAATCACACACAACCATTCTCATTTCATTAATATTCCAAACATTACATCCGTGTAAAACAAACAAGACATATACATTCATATCAGGATCAAGGTACACATGTATCAACAGGAGAAGCACATCCAAAGCTGAAGAAGAAAGAACAACATCAAAAGTCAGCAAACCATAAGAATGATTCTGAGAAAGAATGAGATGAAAAGTATTGCAAATGGTGTGACATGAAAAATCATAATACTGAAGATTGTTACTTCAGTAGCTACTGCTCTATTTGCAATATGAACAATCACATGACTGATGATTGCTACTTGAACAAACATTATGCTATCTGCAACAAAAATAATCATTCCACTCAGGAATGTTTTTTCAACAAAAAGAACAAGACAAAAGGCACAAAAAACAAAAAGAATCAAATAAGTCTGAATCAGATTCTCAATCTACTGATTGTGCAAAGGATTCAAAACTGAAGAAGTCTGAACAAAAATCAAAGTCAAAATCAAAGGACAAAACATCATCAAGTGCTCATACATTGAAGAAAGACCAACTTTCCAGCAGTCAAAAACACCTCACAAAAGGGTAGATTTGACTGATAAGGAAACAATGGATGATGATGCAATCTTTGATAAATTTGAAAAGGGAATTCAAATACCTCTTTTAAAAACAAAAGATAGTGAGACATTTAAAGGTTCATTATCAAAACAAAAGAATCAAACAAATGAAGTTGATTTTAGTCAAGTAGAAATTGAGAAACAAAAATCTACTTCATCAACATCCCATTCAGCAGGATCATCCTCATCTAAATCAAATCAGAATGAATCAACCAAATCTAAAACTAAAACTTCAAAAATTATTCATGAAGGAGTAACTGTTTTAGACCCTGTTGACAAACCCAAGATCACTAAGACTTGGGTTGTCACTTCTAACTGATTTTCTTTTCTGAATGCAGGAACAATATTGGAGAGCTGACAACAAGTGGTATGTTGACAGTGGTTGTTCCAGGCATATGACAGGAAACTGTTCTCTTCTCCATGATTTCAAACATAAAAATGCTTCTTATGTGGCATTTGGTGGGGATAAAATGGGAGGTAAAATTGTTAGTGAAGGGATGATAACAAATGGTGTACTCAAATTAGATAAAGTAAATTACTGTAAAAATTTACAGTATAATCTACTTAGTGTGTCTCAAATTTGTGATCAAAATTATACTACATTGTTTGATGATACTAACTGTTACATTCTTAAGCCAGGATTTATTGTTCCAGAAGATTGGATCCTCCTCAAAGCAGCAAGAAAAGGAAACACTTATGTTTTGGATATGAAGAACACTTCACTCACAAAACATGAAACATGCCTTATATCTAAACTCTCAGAAGATTTGTCTCAATTATGGCATAGAAGGCTTGTACATTCTAACATGAAGAACATGAATAAATTGGTGAAAAATGACCTGGTCATTGGATTGCCAAATAAAGTGTTTCATTGCTCAACTCACTGTTCTTCTTGTTACAAAGGAAAACAACATAGAGTGTCACACAAATCCAAAACTATCAATACTAATACTACACCACTCAAATTGCTTCACATGGATCTGTTTGGTCCTACCAATGTAATGAGCATTGGAAAAAGGCAATATTGTTTGGTGATAGTTGATGATTTCACAAGATTCACATGGGTCTTTTTCTTAAAACAAAACAATGAAACATCAAAAACATTAATGGACTTTGTGATCAAGATTGAGAATCAACTTGATACAAAAGTTAAAATTGTTAGGAGTGACAATGGTACTGAATTTGTCAATTTTGAACTGGATTCCTTTTGTAGGAGCAAAGGTATTGCAAGACAATTCAGTGCACCAAGGACTCCACAACAAAATGGAGTTGCTGAAAGAAGAAACATAACTCTCATTGAAGCAGCAAGAACCATGCTAGCTGATTCACAACTACCTATCACTTTTTGGGCTGAGGCTGTGGATACTGCATGCAATGTTCAAAACAGAACATTAATTGTCAAAGAACATAACAAAACTCCTTATGAGCTCCTATTTAAAAGAAAACCATACATAGGATATCTAAGAGTCTTTGGATGTCATGTAACTGTTTTGAACATAAAAGAGTCATTGGGAAAATTTTCAAAAAAAGCATATGATGGTTTCTTTGTTGGATACTCTTCAACATCAAAATCATATAAGTGTATATTCCACAACATAACATTATGGAAGAGACTCCTAATGTATCTTTTGATGAAACTGTATTTACAAAGTCAGTTAAAGGTTCATCATGGTTATTTGACATAGATGCTTTATCCAAATCATTTAACTATGATCATTTGAACAATGCAGGATCTGATGAAGTATGTTATCCATTTGTTCCACCTCTAATGACTGAAGTAACCTTATCTGCTGATCCTCCAAGGATACGCCCATCTTTGGATGAAAACATTTCAGTAGAAGCAGATATTACATGTGGAAATGACCAAAATACATCCGGAGAAGTACCTATGGAAGAACAGAATGCATCTGGAGAAGTTCCTACGGAAGACCAAAATGCATCCGGAGAAGCTCCTAAGGAAGACCAAAATGCATCCGGAGAAGTTCCTACGGAAGACCAAAATGCATCCGGAGAAGTTCCTACGGAAGAGCAAAATGCATCCAGAGAAGTTTCTACGGAAGAGCAAAATGCTTCCGAAGAAGTTCCTGCGGAAGAGCAAAACACAACTGGAGATACTTCTGTAGCTCAAACAACAAACTCTTATGATCATTCAACTCCCGTTGAACATTTTGACTATTTCTTAAATTCTCAACCTGAGCTGAATCAGTCTGAGGCAATGGAAATGAATAACCTGGAATCGTCTATTCCAGTTGAATCAACTCCTTCAATGAGAATCCATAAGACTCATCCACTTGACAACATCATTGGAAATCCTGAAAAGAGAACTACAAGGAGCCAAAGTAGTACAGCCAACCTTTGTCTCTTCAACTGTTTTCTTTCTCAAGTGGTGCCTCCAAACATCACAGCTGCTTTAAAAGACAATAGCTGGATTGAAGCTATGCAAGAAGAGCTTCAACAGTTCAGAAAGAAAAAAGTGTGGTCTCTTGTTGATTTTCCCGAAGGTCAACATCCTATTGGAACAAGATGGCTATACAAAAAAAAAACTAGATGATAGAGGGATTATTGTACGAAACAAAGCAAGGTTGATTGCACAAGGATACACTCAAGAAGAAGGAATAGACTATGATGAAGTTTTTGCACCAGTTGCAAGAATTAAGGCCATAAGAGTGTTTTTGGCTTATGCATCATATAAGAAGTTTACTGTGTATCAGATGGATGTCAAGTGTGCATTCTTATATGGGAAGATTGATGAGGAAGTTTATGTGTTACAACCCCCCGGTTTTGAAGATCCTCATTATCCTCATAGGGTATACAAACTAGATAAAGCCTTGTATGGTCTTCATCAAGCACCAAGAAAATGGTATGAAACATTATCATCTTTCTTACTCAAGCATGGCTACAAAAGATGAACTATTGATCAGACACTCTTTCTCAAACAAGAACATCAAGATCTCTTTGTAGTTCAAGTATATGTGGATGACATTATATTTGGTTCAACTAACAAGAGATTGTGTGTGAATTTTGAAGAGCTGATGAAATCTAAATTTCAGATGAGCTCAATGGGTGAATTAACCTTCTTCCTTGGCCTTCAAGTTCATCAAAAATCAGATGGGATATTCATCAACCAAGATAAATACATACATCAAATCTGAAGAAATACAATCTTGCTGAAGTATCCTTACGCAAAACACCAGCATCAACAATTCATAAGATTGCTCCTGATCCCTCTGGAAAATCTATTGATCAAAAATTATATAGATCAATGATAGGTTCACTTATGTATTTAACTGCCAGTAGACCTGATATTATGTTTGCTGTGTGTGTATGTGCTAGGTACCAATCTGATCCCAAGGAGTCACATCTCAATGCTGTAAAAGGAATTTTCAGATACCTCAAGGGAAAACCAGGACTTGGTCTTTGGTATCCAAAGGATAGAGACTTTACACTCTACTCATACTCAGACAGTGACTATGGTGGATGTAACAGTAACAGAAAATCAACAACCGATGGATGTCAATTCATTGGACCAAGGCTAGTATCATGGCAGTGCAAGAAACAAACCAATGTTTCTGTATCCACAACTGAGGCTGAGTACATTGCTACTTCAGCTGGTTGTCTCAAGTTCTTTGGTTGCAAAACCAATTGCTTGACTATGGTTACAACTTTCTTCAAACTTCAATCTATATAGACAATTCTGCTGCTATGTTTATCACTGCTAATCCTGTGCAACATAGTAAAACAAAACATATTGAGATAAGATATCATTTTCTGAGAGATTGCTCAGAAAAGGGATTGATTAAGTTAGTCAAAGTGGATACATCAAATCAGCTTGCTGATTTATTCACTAAAGCCTTTGATTCAGTCAGATTTAATTTTCTTGTTGAGTCTCTAGGCATGATTAACTTAGATTAATCAAGTTTAAACAAACAAAATACTATGTGTAATGATGCATCAGCATGACATATGTATGGGAAATGATAGTACACTATAGCTTTGCGTATTCCTGAATACATAAATAACAATAAATCTCAGCAAGTTTCTTGATGTGTGAGTAGATTCGTCTTGAGTGGAAACTAAACTGAGTGCATGCCAAACATAATGCTAAAATGATTGTTTGTGGGAAACTTCATTTTGAAATACAAAGTGAGTCTTATTCTAATTACCAAATCACTCATCTAAACACACGATGTAAAACACTTTATAATATCTATCTTTGCAAATCATACTCCCTCTGTTTTGTGTGAACAAAGACCTGGTGTATGATCACAATACTGAATATCAGTTGTAAAAGGTGAAAAGATCATGATCCACATCATCCATCTGTTTTGTGTGAACAAAGACCTGGGTTAAAGGCACCTCTGTTTTACATGAGTAAAGACCTGATGACCTGATGATGATCATATCTAAAGCTCTCAAAAGAATCCTATGTGATCAACTGTATATTATCTTGAGCTTTTACATCAATGCATCAATGAGATGCCAAATACATCTCAAGATAGATATTATAACTTAAAGTACATAGTCTTAAGTGTGAAAAAATGATGATTTGACTTGCAAAGGGAGGACAAAACCTTTGTGAATTGAATGTGAAGCCCATAACAGTTATTTCTAAATCAATATGAAAACATGATAAACAGCATGCCTAGTTGATACATGAGCTCTTGTATGGATTTATGTGGACAATATACTTGCAATCAGAACTTGTTCAGGTATCAAATCCACAAAATAACTCATCAGGAAGAGGCTTAGTATTATAGTATGATCCCATCATATGTGTATATATATCTGCTCATTATCATACAGTTAAAAATCATGTTATTCCTCTTAAAGAAATTTATGATAAATGTTAAGTTCACCATTAATCACAAATTTAGGGGGAGTAGAATACATGAAAAAATGTCTCAATCAGCAGCAGCAATATCTATATCATTATCAATTTGAAGGAATTGGAATCTGAGCATCATCTTAGCTTCTAGATACATGAAAATTTTAGTAAAAATCATTTTAAACTTTCTTGTACTAAATTGCCATGTATACAAAGCCAACAAGGTCCTAAAGCAATAAATGGTTCTAACCAATGGAGTTGGGCCATACATACAACAATATTTCTCTGCATTGTGCTACTTTAAGCATCAGCAGAAGCTACAATGTGGAAATCAATCTTTAATGTTTATCCGTAGATTGGTAAACTACGGATGAATAAAGATCAACAAATGTAATTTAATGTTACAATTTCACATCATCAGCAGATGTTGTTGACCCGTAGATGTTCTGCGAAAGAATACATTGAGGATCCCACTTAATAAATGAGATAAATGAATTCTGCGGAAGAATACATTGAGGGTCCCACTTAATAAATGAGATAAAATTAATGTGTCTGAGAGTATAAATAATGTGGTTTGACTTGTCAAATTCATTATTCGCTTTTTCAGCTCACTTTTCAGACCTAGAAAAACTCACTCAACAAAATTTTTCCCACTTCCTCAGCATTCAAAATTTACCAAATCAAAACCTTAAACAAACAAATATCTGTGTTCTTAATCTGCTGTTCTTAAGGTAAAACATGTCGTAATATTCGAGAATGAACCATTTGATTCTTGTTTTATCTCACAACTGTTCGTATTCTCATATCAATAATATGATTTTAACGAAGTCTTTTTCTTATGAACAGATGGATAATCGATTTGCGAGAGAACACAATGTGTGTGCCTTCTTAAACCCTGATGATCCTGTTTCAGAAGGGTGTCAAGAAATCATCAGATATCTAAGAAGATCGAGGTTGTTCTATGCCCTATCAGCAGAGCCTGTTAATTATCGATAACATATCACAGATTTCTGGAACTCTGCATATGTAGAAGAAGATGGTTAAGGTATTGTTGTTGAAGTTAAAAATCGTAGGCTGAGAATTGATGAACAAACAATAAGAAGGGTTCTTGAACTAGGAGATGTTGAAGCCGGACACCCTGATGTGTTCGACAATGAATACATAGAAAAGGTCTTTCTCATAATGGGGTATGATGGTGATTTTGAAAAGGTAGAAATCAAGAAGGGAAGACTCTGTAAGCCATACAGATTTCTGTGTCACACTTATCTGAAGTGCATTTCAAACAGAAAATCTGGGCTTGATAGATTTTCAAGACATATATCCTCTGGTATCATTGGTATTTTTGAGGGAAGAACCTACAATTACTCAAAGTACATCTTCAACTATCTATGTGATCACATTAAAGTACAAAAGGCGGATAAGATGTATATGTTTCCAAGGTTTATTCAACTAATCATTAATCCTGATTTGCCTGGAACTTCTGTGGAGGGTGTGTGTTTATTCAAGCACACCTTGGCAGATCTGTTTTGAACAAAATTTCTAGGAAATATGAAGGAGGTGACATGGACATGTTTGCACATGTGGTGGATGCTACTGCAAACATTCCTCGAGGGATTGTGTGGGAAAGTGAACAAGAGAACTCTCCAACCAACTCTGGTCAAGACACTCACTCACCAGATACATCACCCATACATCAGCAATCTCCAGCCAGCCAAAACACAGAACCAATCTCACCTATCCACCCTCAATCACCAAAACAACAACAAACACCCCAACCACAATCTCCAGCCAGTCAAAACACAGAACCAATCTCACCTATCCAGCATCAATCACCAAATCAACAAAAAACACCCCAACAACAATCACCAGCCAGCCAAAATACAGAACCAATCTCTCCAAATCTAGAAAATTCAGCCACTGAGAGCATATACACTGGAGAGACAGAGTTAGCCTCATCAGCAAGTACAGTTAAACTGTCATCTTCCAAAACTGAATCCCCTGTACTCTCAAATGAAACTAAACAAGTCTCTCCAGTCACTGATCATCAACAACAACAACAACCTCATCAAGAACTTGTAGATCAAGCCATTGAGCACAGTTCAAGCTCAGCAAGTGTTGATCCGGAAGAAGTTAAAGATGATGAGATTGATTCTCAACAACAGGAAGAAGGTGTAGAAGCAGACTATGTTGATGTTATTGCCTACAATGAAGATGATCTAAGTGATGATGATATCCCTGTCAGCAAGAGTTATCTGGTTACTGAGTATAACAAGCTAGTGCTGAAATCAAACAAAAGAAAGCAAATAATACAAGAGCTGAAGGGAATGATAAGAGAAAAGGATGAAGAGTTGATGAGACAACAAGCTAGAATAAAAAGGCTGAGAAAAGATGTTCAAAGCGATAAGGAAGTCGTTGATGCTTTATTTGATAAGGAAGCTGAGCTTAAAGAGTCAGCAGCAACTTAAAAGGAAGAAAAGGAAAGGATGATGATGAAGTTTGAACAAGCAAATACCACTATGACTGCTCAGTCAAATGTGATAAAAAGAAAAGAAGAGATTGAGCAGCTGAAAATGAAGATCTGTACATTAGAATCTAATGCTAATGCTTCAACTGCTCAAACAAAACAATCTACTAAGGCATCAAAAGAGCTGATTTTGTACTCAAGAAAGAGAAAGTATCTTGGTACTACAGAGAAGAAGATGACTGTTGATAAAGTACTTCCAAGAAACAAAAGCTCACATCTCCTGAACACACACCTTCAGTAGATTTATCTACTGTGAAGTCTATCTCTCACTAGGATGATGATAGTGATGAAGAATGGAAAGAGCTGATCAATGAAGACTCTCCACTAGAACAAGAAGCCTCAAAGGCTGATGATCTTCTAACTACAAAAGACATATTAGAAGAGAGGCCTGAATCAACCATGTTCATGACACTTATAAACCATGGTTTCCCTTATGACATGGTTGAGAGACTAAACATAACTAAGATGAAGAATCTGTTGAAAGAATTTGAGCTTGCATGCTTTATGATTCCAAATTGTGACTATGAAGCTTTCAGCACGTTTCAATCCATTCAGAAGACAAAGAAGGAGTTGGGACATTTTGACACAGCTAAGCTGAGCAAATACAACATGACTTGCTGGTTACAAGGCCATAATTACAAACCACATGAGCTTAAAGGAAGATTAGTAGGAGAAATTAGAAGGATGATGGAGCATGTGATGAAAGTTGAGCCGGATACTGGTGTAAAATTCAGAACTGAAGCTCCACATCCATCTTATGTGGAACAAAGCAAACCTCTTGCTGAACCTATAACAGTTGAATCTAAAGATCAGCATAAAGGGAAGGACAAATTGATCAGAGAGCCAAGAGAAGTAATACCTGGAAAAGTATAGCCACTTGGGACTACAGTGAGGGAGATAACTGAGCAGAAGTCCACTCTGATACAACTGATAGACCACCTCACAACTCCCAGTTCTGTGGAAGAAAACAGGATCATGGCCTGGAAATATGATCCAGACTGGGATTGTGCCATTATTAAAAGAACATCTGGAAGAGTTGAATACTTCCTTGATGTACTCTCAGTGGTGTGTCTGCCAGAGAATGACATCAAAGATCTTCATAAGTCTGATCATCAGCAATTATCCAATTCACCCTAGAGGAAGAGACTTCTCAACTCTAGTGGGAAAGCTGAAGACTAAATTTAAAGATGATGTCCTAATAGAAGCTAAAAGAGAAGATATAGAGCATCAGAAGAGAATCAAAGGGCTCAAAAGATACAAGTCCAATGCCTCAGAACATGTAGATAATGAATTCTTAAAGAGGGTTGGCTACAAAAGTAGAAACAAAGCAGCAATCAAATGCATTGAAGGGACTCAATTCACATACCCTATCACTGAATGGGGTTATGTTGAGAAGACAAAGGAGTTGGTCTTGTTAAGAAATGCTGAAAACAAGAAAGCTGACAGGATCAGGATCTTTGATCCTGTGCAAATCAAATTACTTCATCCAAGCTACACCTCGTACCTTAATGACAAATTCTTTCCTAAGCTGGCTGATGAAAAAGCCCAAATTGATTTGTTCCTGCATGTCCATGTGATCCAAGTGATTGACAAACTACATGCCTAATCCTACAAAAGAAGAAGATTCAATGCTGGACTACTAAAGGGAACAACTTTTGATGAAGTAACAGAACTTAGAATCTCAGAGCAAGATGAGCTAGAAGTGGTGAATAACAACAATGTGTTAGACACACTCACTACTGAGGAAGATGTTCTAGGGATCAGTTTTGAGAATCTAAGAAGTTCAACAAGATGAAGATCAACTACAAGTATGATGATCAGAAGACTGCTGTGTCTTACTTCTACAACAAAATCATTGCCAGAGTCAAGGAACTTTCAGTTTTGAAGAACTGATTGCAAGTATCTAAGCCTAAGGGGGAGTATTGTTAGGTCTAGAATCAGTAGATCTAGTTCATTATGTATAGGCTTAGTACATGAATAATATCTGTAATGAATATTTGTAATTCGTGGTTGTGTAAGCATTAAATATATAGGTTAACCCATTTATGTGTGCGTTGATTTATGTATGGTTGCAGGTACAAACATTATACTTGGTCAATTAATGAAATTGACCAAGTGTAAGAAACATCTACGGATGAACATTTTGTTCTTCCGTAGATATATTTCTTACAAGTAATTTTACATCCGAAGATCTTCTGCGGATGAACAACCAGAAAAAGAAGTTTCCTTCGGAAGAACAAGTTTCCTTCGGAAGAACAAGACTCCTTCGGAAGAACAATACTTTTACGGAAGAACAAATCATCTACGGAAGAACTAATTCCTACTGAAGACACTGTTCCTGTGGAGTCCAAACACTTGTATAATACAAGTGTTACAAGTCAACAAGGCAGTTATGCAAATCCCGAGAAATCCGATGATTCCTTAACTGAAACAAATCAAATCCCAAGAAATCCGGTGTTTCCTATAACTGAAACATCACTATCTATATATATGGATCCTAGGTTTCGATTCAAGGACGATTGTCTTAGACGATTGATTGATCGATAACAGCAAAAGCAATACGACAATCACTTCAAAGTCTCTCAATCAAACCCTAGCAGCCATCACATCATAGCATACTTTAATATCATTCATTCATTATATTTGTAATCATTAACATGTTCTAATGAAATACTGATTAATCATTAATTGTGTTTTGTTACATGTGTTCTTGATCATTTATTGATATTTAAAGTTATTTAAAACAATTAAACCAAATCAACGTTGATTCCGCAAATGTTGACTTGCCATCAACCGACACTGATAATTCCTGTTGACGATCCTTGGATTCACAGATTCAAGTCTTGCAACTGGTGCAAACACTTCATCATAATCTATTCCTTCTTCCTGTGTGTATCCTTGTGCAACAAGTCTCGCTTTGTTCCTTATTACAACACCACGGTCATCAGTCTTATTTCTAAATAACCATTTCGTTCCTATTGCATTTTCTCCTTCAGGTAGACCCACCAAATTCCACACTTCTTGTTTGCGAAATTGAAGTAATTCGTCTTGCATGGCTTCTATCCAACCATTGTCCTTTAATGCTTCGGTAACATTTTTAGGAACAATTTGAGAAAGAAAACAAGAGTATAAGCACACGTTTGCTTGATCTGATTTACTCCTTGTTGTTCTCTCATTTAATGGACCAATAATCTGAGAAATTGGATGATTCTTGTGCACAAGATGTTGGAATCTCATCACATTGAACATTAACATCCAGATTTGTTTGGTTCAAGTTGGAAAGCTCATGTATCAAAGTAGAAGAATGTGGATTGAAGTTTGGAACTTGAGACAGTGAGTTGATAAAGTAATGAAAGTTACCAGTATCAACTACATCACCAGAGATGGATGATGTTCCAGACTCAGGTATCACAAACTCGTTACCATCACTAGGAATATTTTGTGATCCTTCCTGATCGATTGAAGCTGAATGACCTGAAACTGTATTATCATGATTATGTATTGTTGAATCCTTGACGAATGATAAAAATGGGTAGTCTGAGCTAGAATCATCTGGGTCATCAGAATCTGAATCCTCACTAAAAGATCCAAGATCTCCTCTTGAGTTCTTCTTACCTGTAGAATCAAGACAATTTGGTTGATTAAACAAGTTAGATTGAAGAGAGTTTGATAATGAATCTAAGTCAAATAACCATGCAAGACCATTTGAAACTGATGGAAAAGAATATTCCAGAAATTTAACGTTGAATGTTTCAAGAATTATATTTGTCCTAGAGTTGTAAACTCGATAGGCTTTTGAAACAGATGAATATCCAACGAAAAATCCATTAGCAGATTTTGCTTCAAATTTTCCTAATTGATCACTTGAATTAAGAATCATAACAAGACAACCAAATGATTTTAAAAAGTTTATGTTCGGTTTCCTGCCAAACATTAACTCATATGGTGTTTTCAATTTATCTTTCACGATTAAGATTCGATTCTAAACGAAACACGCAGTTGATATTGCTTCATCCCAAAAAGTGATAGGAATTTTTGCATCAGCTAACATAGAACGAGCAGCTTCAATTAGTGTTCTATTCTTTCTTTCAGCAACTCCATTTTGTTGAGGAGTTTTTGGAGCACTAACTGATGAGCTATCCCTTTCTGTGCACAAAACATTCAATGTTAGCATTTTTGAATTCTGTTCCATTATCACTTCTTATTATTTTCACTTTATTATCTAATTGATTTTCAACTTTAATGATAAATTGTTTTAGTAAATCAGCCGTTTCAGATTTGGCATATAGAAAGAAAACCCATGAAAATCTTGTGTAGTCATCAATGATAACTAAACAATATGATTTTCGTCCAATACTCTTGACGTTTATTGGTCCATAAAGGTCCATATGTAACATCTGAAGAGGTTTGGATGTTGAGTTTATAGGCTTGGACTTATAAGACGCTCTGTGTTGCTTTCCTTTCAAACATGCTGAGCAGTGATCATTTGTTGCAAACTTCTTAGATGGAAGTCCAATGACATGATTTCCTGCTACAAGCTTGTTCATATTCTTGAAATTTGAATGACCGAGACGTCTATGCCAAAGCTAGCTTTCATCATTTGATGCCTTAGCAATTAGGCATGTTGTTTCAGTTGAAGGATCAACTTGAGACATATCCAACTTGTATACATCTCTATCTCTCTCAGCTATAACAATCACCCAATTTTTGCTTATCTTGAAACCTGGCTTCAAAAGATAATAGAATGAATCATCAAATAGAACAGAATATGATTTGTCACATACTTGAGATACGCTTAAAAGATTAAAGTTCAACTGTGAACAGAAGTTGACTTTATCAAAGCTTATTATCCCATTTGATATTGTTCCTTCTCCGGTTATTTTCCCTCCAGCATCACCACCAAAGGCGACGTGAGTTCCATCTTTTAACTTAAAGTCTTGTAACAAGGCAGGATTGCCTGTCATGTGCCGGCTACACCCACTATCCACATATCATGTATTGAGTGGTCTTTTTGGGTGCACCTGCACAATAAGAAAATTAAGTTGAGATATCTACCCAAGCCGAGATGGTCTTGGGTATTCCAAATTTATCAAAAATTGTAAATTGTTTATAATGGAGATTATTCAAATCAGGTTTATTTTTGATGAATTTACCAATTTTATTTTGGAAATTGTTTTAAAAATTGTTTGATTTATTTTTGAGAACATTCATATCATTTGATTGATCAACATTTGAAATATATTTATGACTAACATTTTTGTTAGTCACACTTACAGATCTTGGTATGAAATGTTCTTGCATGTTTTGTTTTGATCTTACATAATTGTTCTTTGGAAAAGATCTCAAACCTAAAGTAGGTTGATTAATGACTTTTTGAAATCCATTATATTGATTTCTCAAATATTATGGATTAACAAATCCTTTGCTCATGTTTGATTTTGCAAAGTTTCTATTAAGAGATCTATTTCTAAAGTAACAATTTGCAGTATTGTGAGTCTTTTCATCACAATAAGTACAATATTTGTTAAAATAACAATCTGCTGTCGAATGATTTCTCATGTCACATATGTGACAGTACTTATTGAAGTAGCACTCAGCAGTATTATGATTTTTCATATCACAAATTTCACAGTACTTTTGTGGAGTTAAAAACAGCTTTTTGTTCACTTTTGACATTGACACAATGTTTGATTTTGGTGTCAAATAGTTAATCTGTTGTCTTTCATTTTTCACAGTTTGATTTTGTGTCAGATTATTATGCATTTGTTTAACATGAACTTCCTTCTTGAATGTATTAGGAACAAATCTTTTTGCTACAGCGGAAGTCTTTGAATCTGAACTAGATTTCAGATCAGAGCGTGATTTGTTCATAATATTTGCTTTGTTGTTTTGAAGAGAATTCATATTTAACAAATCAGCTGACACAAATTTTATCGGTTTAAGTTTTGATGTTTGATTTGTTGCTTTAATCAAATTTTCAGAACTTTTGTTTTGTTCAGATGTTGCTTTTGATGATTTCTTTCTTCTTCTTTGATTCTTTGATTTAGAAGAACTTGGTTTATTTTTAGATTGTACATCGTCAGAAAAAGATTCCTTTTCTGATTGAACTTGTTTCAGATTAATGGTGTTTGAATCTTCTAATGTTCCTATCTATTGTTTATCTTTGTTTTGAACTTTCACTTCTTCTATTACATCATGAATTTGATCAGAAGTGTTTTGTTTTGGTTGTTTTGGTTCATAAGATTTTATCTTGATTGGATGACTATTTTGATCTTTTCTTGATCTTTTTCAACAAACACTTGAACATTTTTTTTCTTCTTCTACATTCTTGTTTTTGATCTGGAAGGCTTTAAGTTTAGCTTTATTTTCAGGAGAATGATCATGAGTATTGAAGTTCTCTGGTAGTGTGTTTGTAATAGATTCAGGCATAGGTTCATGAGTGAAACCTAACCCTGCTTTTTGTTTATCTTTTCTTTCACTTATCAGTTTTTCTACTATCATTTTTGAACTTTTTACTTTTGCCAGATCCATTTGAGTAGCAGCATGTGCTATTTTCTCCTGTTCAAGATTCTTGGTCATCTCTTCTAATTGTTTAGAAACAATGTCTAAATCTTTTATTGTTTTGTTCCATGAAGTTTGGAGAGAGATAATCTTTTGATCTATAGTTTTATGATCAGATTGAAGTTTGCTATGCATAGATTCTTCTTGTTTTAGCTTCTCACAGAATTCTGTAGTATTCAACATGTTCATAGCATGATTTGGTGCAAAGTTTTTCTCTCACTTCTGATGGGATATCAGGAAATTTTGGAGCTGTGGTTTCAGTTTTTGAAGTTGAAGAGTCAACCTTTGGTTGATCAGACTTTGCCATTAGAGCTACTTCATCTGTATCCTCCTTAGGATCAGACTTGTCACTCCAATCATAGTCATCTTCTTCTTCATCACTTTCCACTTTTGGGTCAATGTTTTCTGACCAATCTTCTCCTTGAATTTTTGCAATAAGAGATAAACTTGATGTTAATTCATTTGTAAACTGATTAGCATATGCACTCCAATCATAACCATCTTTTATGCTGACTACTAGAGCTTTCGTTGTTTCATCAGATGATTTGGTTTCATCTTTAAGCTCAGGCATAGGAAGACTTTGATAAGGCTTTTGAAAAGTCCTCTGAGCTTGATGAAACCTTTGATTTCTTGAGCTTGATTGAGCATTTCCTCCATTATTCCTTGGAGGTTTGCATTCTCTTGAGAAGTGTCCATAACTGTTACAGTTAAAACATCTAGATTTTGACTTGTCAAATCCAACAGTCTTGTTTGCACTTGGCTTGTATTTCTTGTTGACATAAGAATGTTTTTGAGTCCTGTAGGCAATCATCACCATCTGCCAATTTAAGTCCATCTCTTCAACATCTTCAGGATCCATCTCAAATAAATCCTGCAAAACAAAATCTAGTTGAGTTAAATGGCTACCTTGATATGCTTGAAAACTGGCCATAAACGCAGTGAATGCAGTTTTGGACTCTTCATCCTCTAATAGGATCTTAATCACATCTTTAACTTTGCTAGGTTTAGCAGAGTTAGATGATGAAGAAGTCTCTGTTTGAACATTTGATGATTAGGACGGTGGGTTAGGAGGAGATTGAGAATGAGACTGAGTTGTATAAGCAGGTGCACCGGTAAATGATGAGTCAGTGAAAAATCCTGCTCCAACAAACAGATCTCCCTCTTCTTTAGAACTTTTCTCACTCTTTGCCACGAATGCATTCTCTATAGTGGTCGCAGGAGAAGCAACAAACTGATATTGAGACATTGATGCTGCTCTATCATTGTTCCTTGAGCTTTCATCAATCTCCACTGATTCTATTTTTGCAATAAGAAGATCTAGATCCATTGGAAACTTCTCAGTATGCTTTAGTAGGGTTACAGTTTGTTTCCATGATGATGGTAAAGCATTGAGTAGTCTGAGATTTAAATCTTCAAGATCAGGTTTGATACCAGCTGTTGACATCTTAGTTGTAAGTTGAACAAATCTGTTCATCATCTGATTTACTGTCTCTCCAGACAAATGTTGAAACAATTCTAATTGTCTTTTCAGCTTTTGTTTCTTTAGATTTTGAATCTCCTTGCCTCCTTCACAAATGATCTTTAAGGCTTTGTATAGAGTGTATCCAGTTTGATATGCATCAAGCCTTGTAAGAACTTCCAAAGGTAGTCCTTTACACATCAATGAATATGCTTTAATATCATTCTTAACTCTTTTCAGATCATCTCCTTGAAGATCATCTTTTGGATAAGGTTCTGGAGAATCTTTAGTGTACACAAACCCTCTGTCAGGCCCATCAGTGATTATAGGAATGTATGGTCCTTTTTCTATTGATTTCCAAAGATCAGTGTCAATGGAATTAAAATGTTGTTTTAGCCTAAGAGACAAATTTTTGAAATCAGCTTTATTTTTAAGTTTTGGAACTCTATTTTCAGAATCTTCTGATTTCACCATTCTTATATTTTTGTTGTTTTAGATTTTGAATTAAGAAAATAAATGCAAAAGTTTTTGAAAATTTTTCTTTTTTTAAAAAAAAATCTAAGTGTCAAAGTAATACGCCTGAACATGGTTATACTCCAAAACAGTTGATGCGCCTGAGTTGAGAAACGACTAAAGGAATGCCTTAGAAAATTTTCCAAAACACCCAAGGTTGATGCGTCTAAACAGTTATTAGACGCCTGAACAGTTGTCAAGCGCCAAAATAGTTGTCAAGCGCCTAAACAGTTTTCAAGCGCCAAAACACTTCTAATTTTTCTAAACAAAGGTGATACGTCTGAGATTCTTCTCTTCAACAGTATTCAAACGACTGAACTAAAAACGTCCACACAGTGTTAATGCGCCTACACAGTGTTAATGCGCCTAACACTTAGACAAATTTTCCAGTCAATCTCAGCTCATGCGCCACATTCATCATTTTCATATGAATGTAACAAACTCAAATCTTTTGAATTCTTCAAACTTTGATGAATTCGATTGAAACTTTCCAATTAAGTGAGTTTTATGCCAATAAACATTCTTCTAACATCAATTTCATTCAATCTCAACAACATATCACTTAATTTGAGATTTTCAGTCCGAAAACTTCAAACCCTTTTTCGATCACAAATTCAACAAATTGACTTGAATTTGATGAATTGAACTGCTAGTTGTGATTCAAATCATGTTTCTGATGATGAAACACAACTGAAATTCACAAATTTTCAATTGAATTGTATCTCAATCACAGATTCAGTGAGATTTTTGAGTTTTTAAAGTTCGACAAACTTCAAAAATCAATCACTAACAGCTTACCAACAGCTCTGATACCATTTGATAGGATCAAATGTACTAATCTGTGATGATTTATGAACACAATTCAATGAAATTCACACAAAGTAATCAAATCAAAACAAGATATCAACAAAATTCAAGTTTTCATTAATATCAAGCTAAGACAATTACAAAGTATGAAAGCAGGTTCGAATACAATTTTTAGTTACCTACTACCTATAAGTCTAAGCTATTTATAATGAAAACAAAAAGTAAAGGAACTAACTAATTACACAAATAGTCCCTATACTATTACAAAATATTAAAAGACAACTAAAGACAACATGTTAATCATTTTTAGGGCACTAACAAATTTCTGTTTGGAAGATATATATGACATCTTCCGAGGGTTAATTTCTCTTCGGAAGAATTTATACTTAGTAAAATTTGGAAGAAAAATCTTTTGTAACAGGGCTTAGATTGTTTTTGACAAAGACAAGACATTTTTTGAAAAGGTTTCCAAATGAGATGGACTAATCAATGTTTATCATCCCAATAGTTGTAATAAGATACTTGAATCTTTGTTCATCAAATACGTTGGTGAACAAATCAGCATATTGTTCATTTGAATCAACTTTGATTAGTTTAATCAGATTTTTCTTATGAATATCTCTAATGAAATGATACCTGATATCAATGTGCTTTGTCTTGGAGTGCTTGACTGGATTTTCTGTAATGGAGATAGCATTGTTATTGTCAATGTGGATTGGAGTACTCATGAAGTTGAATCCATAGTCTATCATCTAGTTTTGAATCCACAGCAGCTGAGCACCGCAACTAGCAGCAGCAATGTATACAGCTTCAGCAGTAGATGTTTAAACGCAGGATTGCTTCTTGCATTGCCATGAGATGATCCTTCCACCAAGAAATTAACATCCTCCTGATGTTGATATCTTGTTAATATTGCAGCCACCATAGTCACTATCAGAATAGCCATAGAGATTGAAATTGTTGTTCATTAGATACCAGAGACCCAATTTAGGTGCTCCTTTAAGGTATCTGAGGATTTTCTTGGCAGCAACTAGGTGAGACACCTTTGGAGCAGCCTCATTTATTACACAGATGCATGTTGCAAACATAATATCAGGTCTACTTGCTATGAGATACATCATAGAACATTGCCCTATACTGATGTTGATCAGTATCCTCCCCCTCAGAGTCAGGACAAAGATTGTGATTTATCGGTATAGGTGTCATGGCTGGCTTATAGTCTTTCATATCAAATCTTTCTAAAATGCCCAATACATATTTAGTTTTATTGATAAAGAACCCTTCCTTCATTTGCTTTACCTGAATTCCAAGGAAAAAGTCCATTTTTCCATGGAACTCATCTCAAATTTCTTCTTCATGATGCTCTCAAAGTCTTTGCACATAGACTTGCACGAGCAAGATGTCTTTCCCAAATTTTTTTATGAATAAAGTCTTGTCAATGGTACCTCTGGTGTGCTATTCCTTAGGAGAAACTGTGACAAGGTCTCATACCACAGCCTAGGTGTTTGGTGCAGCCGATAGAGAGGTTTATCCATTTTGCACACATAGTTGGGGTGTTGTGGGTCTTCAAATCCTGGAGGCTGGCATACATAGACTTCCCTATCTATATCCCAATATAGAAAGGCACACTTTACATCAACTTGGTAGATAGTAAAATTCCTGGATGCAGCATAAGCAAAAACGATCCTTAGTGCCTCAAGTCTTGCAACTGGTGCAAAGACATCAGTGTAAGGATTCCTTAAGTCTGATGCAACCCAAAACATCCTAAGTGTCTCAGCAACATGCACTAAGTACTGAAGTGAAGAATGCTTCGGAAGTTTTATACAATGCATTAGAAAATACTCTAAGTGTAAAATCTTCCGAAGCCAAGACCAATATCTTCCGAAGCCAAACATGAAGTCTTCCGAAGCTTCAGAGACAAAGTCTTCCGAAGCTTCAACCTATGAAGACAGATTTCTTCCGAAGACTTTTAGTATACATGCTTTATTTGATGTACTGTTCCATAAAGCACATTTTCCGCTGCATCTCTGTAAAGTCACCAACTTACATGAGTTGGTGAAAAGGTCCATGCTTTTGGTACTGTACATTGAGGTCTTGAGTCTGTAACTTTCCACTTTATGTACTTTATCCTTTTTGTAATGTATAAGGATGTGAGCTATGGCATGTCATAGTCACAAGGTCAAAAGGCAGATATGCCTTTTGATCCTACAATTGATTTTGTTAGTGTCTAGTCAATTGTATCCAGCTGGCTTTCAAAGTATAGCCGGCTGTAGGTTGTAGTATAAGTATTTCAAGTTCTTGTATCTTTCTTTATGCTTTGTAACACTTGTAAAAGAACTTGAGAAAGCAATATACTGCCTCCTTGAAACCCATACTCTCTTGTTCTGTCTCTTGCTTTACTTGTGTTCTTTGTATCACTTTGGTTACCCAGTTCACTGTTTGATTAAAGTTTAGTTAATCTCCTCATTGTGTTGTTGTGTTGTAATTGTGTTAAAGCCCTTAAACGGTCCTGCAATTGGTATCAGAGCTTTCCAGGCTCTTGATATAAGATCTAACCATCTTAAGATCCCTCACACACACAAAAACTAAACTCTTCAAATGGCTTCCATCTCAAAGACTGATATGGAGACTGGAACCATGAACAAATCCCCACTGATCACTCTTGATGATTTTGACACCTGGTGCATGAGGATGGAAGACTTCATCAGGTCTCTTGATTCAAGAATGTGGGAATCTGTTGAGAATGGACCTTTCATACCCAGCACCCCCTCTGCTACTGGTGCTGGTATGATTCCTAAAGATGTGGCCAACTACTCAGATGAAGATAGAAAAAGAGTAGAGATTGACAGGAAGGCCATGACTGCTCTTCAGACTGCTCTCCCAAACTCTGTATACAGAGGTTTTAAGAAGTGCAAGACAGCCAAACAGCTGTGGGATGCACTGAAGCTGATGTATGAAGGCTCCTCTGAAGCCAAGGAGAACAAGAAAGATCTTCTGAAGCAGCAGTTTGAAAATTTCACCTTCAAAGCAGGTGAAACCATGACCCAACAATACTTCAGGTATGTTGAGATTGTGGATACCCTAGTGGATGGAGGAGTTCCTCTTGAGAACAGGGACATTGTAAGGAAGTTCATGTCCTCACTTCCTAGGCAATGGACACACTATTGTGTGGTGATCAAGAGGACTGAGAACCTTAAACTCTTACTCTTACAGAGTTGTATGGGATTCTCAGTGGATACCAGATGGAGATGAACATGCAAGGTTCATCTGGCAACTCCAACAATCAAATGGGTTCAGCCCTTCATGTGGTTGAAAGGGACAGCATAGAACCCCAACATCATCTCATATGCTACCCTGACAACTCACAAAAGGGTCCTTTCATCACCTTCCCGGAGACACCAAGGGAGAACTTTACTCAAGGAAGCCCATTCCAAGAGACAAGTTCTTCTCAAGCCTTTGTGTCTACTGATGAAAGCTGTGGGAATTATCTCTTCACTCTTGAAGACCTGGACTGTATCCATCCAGATGACCTGGAATACATGGAGATAGTTCAGCAGATGGCTCTCCTCACTCACAGAGCCAAGAAGTTCTACAAGAGGACAGGAAGAAGATTTCCAAGCAATGCTACCAGTGGAAAGTTTGGGCTGGATAAAAGCAAAGTTAAGTGTTACAACTGTAACCTTATGGGTCACTTTGCTAGGGAGTGTAAGGCACCTAAAGCAAATGGGGGCCAAACACAACCCAGACCAAACTACACTGACAAAGCCCCTCAGGCTGAGAAGACAAAGCAACATGCTGCTGTTGCTGTTGAAGAGGGAGGCTTTGACTGGAGCTTTCAGGTGGAAGATGCTTCTCCAAACCAAGCACTGATGGCTGACCATGATGAAGCCAAGGTATTGGAACATCTCTGCTCTCCTGAATGCATTGCTAAAGTAAATAGATACAGGTCCTACAACTTAGAGATGAGATCTGATCTTGAGTCATTAAACATATTAAAATCTGATTTTAGAAAGTCTGAAAATGATTACAAGTTAAAGATAGAGGACTTGGAGAAAACCATTTCAGTACTAAAACATGAACATACAGATTTTAGAACTCAGATCCAAGATCTCATCACTAAGTTGACTGAGTGCCAGGCTGAGCTTGTGATCAGCAAAGCCAAGGCAGAGAAGAGTGTTCTTGAAGAAGAGACCTTCAAGAACATGATATCCTCATCCCTGCACAACAAAGTTTGTTATCAAAATAGACAGGGACTGGGATCAAATGAGATAGCTCCTCCACACACAATCTTGTCTGTAAGATCTCCTAGGTGTGGAACTTGTGAAGATGAGCTTCCTCTCATAGATCCTGTAAGTGAGGATGATGAAGAAGTGATAGTGAAGAATTCCTCTGAGAAGAGTGAAGAAGAGGATTCTTCCAAGGGCCACTATCCTTCTGAGGAGAAGAAATCAACTGTGATGACCAAGTCCAAGAGAAAGAACTTGATCAGGAAGAGCAAAAGGAAAGCAAAGAAGGCTCAAGAAATCAAGGCTACTTTTGATGCTAAGCAGAAACAAGTTTTTATCTCTGCAGGTTTCAAAGTAGTAAGGACTGAAGACATCAACCAAGACTCCTCAGCTAAGAGTCATGGTTCTTGTTCAAATCATCTCAGTGCAAAAAAGAAGACTGAGCTGCTGTGTACCACTGCTGCACAGCCTGGACCATCAAACTCCAAGAACAGTTCACAGCCCAAAAGAACTGTCTCAGCATCTACCAAGATGAAGGTGGAGAAGGGATGTGACCAAAGCCAGTCTTGCTCTCAAAGGAGACTTGTTTGAAGAAGAAAATGTTATGTGTCATGTGTGAAAGTACTTCTCACATTGCTAAGGATTGCCCATACAATCCTAAAAGTACTGTCCACATGACCAATACAAAGACTTCAAAGAGTCTCAAGAAGTCTCAAGCTTCGGAAGGAAAGTCTGTTTCCTTCGGAAGCTCCAAATCAAAGAAGAAGGTAAATGGAAAATTACCTTCGGAAGCAAAGTTGGTCTCGGAAGAAAGGAGTTCTTCCGAAGCACTGAAGTCTGCTGCAGTGACTGTAGATTCTTCCGAAGGTTCAGTCATCAAAACTTGTGAAGTTCCAAAAGCTTCTAAGGTTTTGAAGGTCAAGTCCAAGACTCCAAAGGTGGTGTGGAAGTCTAAGAAAGACCAAATGACTGAAGTTTCTCCATCAACAACAGCTGAAGATCCCCATAGTACAACCATAGGATCTATTACTGTTGCATTACCTTCTATTACACTTAATGAGCCCAAGACAAGTAAGGCTTGGGTTTCCAAATGTAACTAATCATTTTCTTTGTGCAGGAACAGCTCAAGACAAACAGGAATGTCTGGATAATTGACAGTGGCTGTTCCAGGCACATGACAGGCAATAGGTCTCTACTCCATAATTTTGAGAGAATTGATGGAGGACCAGTTGCTTTTGGAGGAGATGAAGGTGGTTACATTTCTGGAAGGGGCAAGGTCACAAATGGTAAGCTCAGCATTGAGAAGGTAAACTTTGTTAAGGAGCTTGGGTACAATCTTCTGAGTGTATCCCAATTTTGTGATCAGAGTCATAACATGCTCTTTACTGAGCATGAGTGCATTGTTCTCAAGCCTGGAGTGGTCATTCCTCATGAGCATATCCTGCTCAGAGCCCCCAGGAAAGGGAACATGTACAAGATGGATTTGCAAGAAACATCTCCCTCTGGAGAAGTTTCATGCTTTCTATCTAAAGCAAATAGTGATGAGTCTTTCCTATGGCATAAAAGAATGTGCCATGTAAACTTTAAGAACATGAATAAATTAATTAAACATGATCTGGTAACTGGAATGCCAAAGAAAGAGTTTACAAGTGATGATCATTGTGTTGCATGCCTGAAAGGGAAGCAACACAAGGTATCTCACAAGCCTAAGGAAAAGAACTCCATCACTACTCCCCTACACTTGTTACATATGGATCTCTTTGGCCCCACCAGTGTAATGAGTTTAGGAAGGACCTCTTATTGTTTGGTGATCACAGATGATTTTACAAGATTCACTTGGGTCTTCTTCCTTAGAACTAAGGATGAAACCCCTGAGATTCTGAAGAATTTCATCTTAAAAGTTGAGAATCAATGTGATCACAAGGTCAAAACCATAAGATGTGATCAAGGAACTGAATTCAAGAACCAAATCCTTGATACATTTTGTGATGAAAAAGGTATTACAAGACAATATAGTGCTCCCAGGACTCCTCAGCAAAACGGAGTTGCTGAGAGGAGAAACAGGACACTTATTGAAGCTGCAAGAACTATGTTGTCTGACTCTAAACTGCCTATCACCTTCTGGGCAGAGGCAGTTAATACTGCTTGCTATGTGCAAAACAGAGTTTTAGTAGTTAAGACACATGGTAAGACTCCTTATGAACTTTGGCACAAGAGGAAACCTTTCATTGGTTTTCTCAGGTCATTTGGATGTCCCTGCACCATCTTGAATACCAAAGATCAAATTGCCAAGTTTGCTGAGAAATCAGATGATGGACATTTCATTGGATACTCTTCCCAAGCTAAAGCTTATAGAGTATACAATCTCAGAACTAGAATTGTTGAGGAGTCAGCCAATGTGACTTTCAATGAGCACACTCCTTGTGTGGCTGGTTCTGGTCCGGATTGGCTGTTTGATCTTGATTTAGTTACCAACTGTTTTAACAAATCTTGTGAGCATGTTTCAGGATCTGCAGAAAATCTAAATACAGGTGATCCTGATCCAAGATTTGAGCTAGGAAGACCTCAACTCATACATCTTCAGCTCCAGTTGGAACTACTTCAGCAAATGAGGTTTCTATCAGCACAACAATGACAAATTCAGCTGATACATCTGGTATGCCTTCAAATTCCAGCTCAGAGGCCTCTCAACCAGATAAAGACACCTCACTTGTAGAAGACAACAATGGTGATGGTGATAGTGATCAGGAATTTCTTGATGCTAATAACCATACCATAGATGACAACATCAATGATGTCACACACTCATTGGATCAAGTTAATCTTGATAAGTGTGATAATGTGGAGGGTGAATCTTCCAGACCAGATCTAAATTTCTCAAATTTGGATCTTTCTCAGCAACTTGCTGTGATCCCTCAGCTAAGGATCCACAAGTCTCACCCCACCACAAACATCATTGGAGATGTTGTCACAGGGGTAAGAACAAGAGGACAAACCCATGAAGCAAATGTTTGTCTTCACTCTTGTTTCTTATCTCAGATAGAGCCCAAGAAAGTTGATGAAGCTCTAAAGGATGGAAGTTGGGTTGAAGCTATGCAACAAGAGCTGCTTCAATTCAAAAGGCAGAAAGTTTGGAACCTTTGTCCTCTTCCTCATGGGAAGACTACCATTGGAACCAAATGGGTTTTTAGGAATAAGAAGGATGATAGAGGAATCATCATCAAGAACAAGGCAAGACTAGTTGTTCAAGGATACACACAAGAAGAAGGGATTGACTACACTGATGTCTTTGCTCCTGTAGCAAGACTAGAAGCTGTTAGGATATTCCTGGCATTTGCTGCATCCAAGAACTTCAAGGTCTACCAACTTGATGTAAAGTGTGCTTTCTTATATGGAGTGATTGATGAGGAGGTTTATGTCAAACAGCCACCTGGTTTTGTAGACCCTGATCATCCTGATTATGTCTGCAAGCTTGACAAAGCTCTTTATGGGCTGCATCAGGCACCCAGGAAGTGGTATGAGACACTATCTGAGTATCTTTGTAAACATGGATACAGGAGAGGTACTATAGATGGAACTCTCTTCATCAAAGGACAGGGAAATGACTTATTGCTGGTTCAAGTATATGTAGATGACATCATCTTTGGTTCAACTAATCCAAAGCTCTGCAAAGACTTTGAGAAGCTGATGAAAGACAGATTTGAGATGAGTTCAATGGGAGAACTCAACTTCTTTCTGGGAATTCAAGTGAAGCAGGTTGAAGATGGCATCTTCATAAGTCAGTCAAAGTATGTTCAAGACATACTCAAGAGGTTCAACATGACTGATTGTAAGATTGCTAAGACACCCATAGCCAGAAACCACTCCCTTGGTCCAGATCTTGAGGGGGAGTGTGTAGATGAACACTTATACAGGGCTATGATTGGGTCTCTTATGTATCTTACAGCTAGCAGGCCTGATATCATGTTTGCTACATGTATTTGTGCAAGATATCAAGCCAACCCTAAGATGTCTCACTTAATCACTGTGAAAAGGATTTTAAGATACCTCAAAGGTGCTTCAACACTTGGTCTATGGTATCCAAAGAATCCTAATTTCAATCTGTATGCCTATACAGATAGTGATTATGGTGGTTGCAACATGACTGCAAAGTCTACATCTGGGGGATGTCAATTCCTTGGTGGAAGGGTTGTCTCATGGCAATGCAAGAAACAATCCTGTGTGTCTGCATCAACTGCTGAGGCTGAATACATTGCTGCTGCAAGCTGCTGTGCTCAAGTGCTTTGGATTCAAAATCAGATGCTGGACTATGGATTTAACTTCAAAGAGACTCCTATCCACATAGACAACAATAGTGCTATCTCTATCACTGAGAACCCTGTGCAGCACTCAAGGACCAAACACATCAACATCAGGTATCATTTAATAAGAGATAACTATGAAAAGGGATTAATTAAACTAGTCAAAGTTCATACAGATGAACAATATGCTGATCTGTTCACAAAAGCTTTTGATGAACAGAGATTTAAGTATCTGATATCAGCTATTGGGATGATTAACTTTGAGTAGACTTTTCTTAAAACTAATTCTAATTATTTCTTCTTAAAATATGTGTGTCCTAAGTTGTCTAGTTCATCACTTTCATAAGCTCATGTTTTCTTTGGATGAAAATTCTTTTTGAAGACTTTCCTTAGATTCTTGAAATTTTTTGATACTTCGGAAGATAAAATTTTATCTTCGGAAGAAAAACATGTCTTCAAAATAAATAACTGTCTAAGAGATTTTACCTTCGGAAGAAGTCAAATTCATCTTCCGAAGCTTAAAATTCTTATCTCAGACACTTATTCATTTTTAAGGACCTTTTCCTTCCGAAGCAAAATTAACCTTCGGAAGCTTTGTTTATTCCTATACAAAGCATCCAAGGGTTTATTTCTCTTCCGAAGCATAAATCTTCAAGACTCTCAGGAAAAATCTTCCGAAGCCATTTTAGCTTCGGAAGCTTTTTCAATCAAAACTTCCGAAGACAAATAACCTTCGGAAGCTTTTCGAATTCCAAGAAAACTACTTTTTGAGCAAAAGTAAACTACCTTTTCAGAGGTGGGACCGACTTCCGGATTTCAAAGTTTATCCTCTTTCATTAACTTTGGTTCAAATCCCTTTTCACATAAATACCCAACGGTTCCCCCTCTTTCCCACTATCTTCCTCAATTCTACTATTCCTCTAACCTAATTCTCTAAACCGCCTTTGCTTTCTACCTTTCTTCACCCTTAAGCTTCTGAAATGGCCAACCTTAACCGCAGAAACAACCCAGATTTCTCCATGCAACTTCACAGGCAACATAATCAAGTTGCTCTGTTAAGCTCTGAGAAAGATGCAAGTTTCTCAGAGATTTGCCAATTCTTGACTCTGTCAAACTATTTCACCTCCCTGACCATTGATCCTACTCTATATGAGGATCACTTGCTTGAATTCTGGAAGACCTGCCAAGAGGTCATTATGGATGGGGAGAAGGCACTGTCTGCCACAGTGCAAGGGAGGACAATCTTCATCACTCCGGCCATCATTAATCAACACTTGCAGCTGGATGATGAAGAAGGTGAGGTGTCCTTCCCAAAAGAAGTTGTTAATCATTCTTTTGAGCAGATGGGCTATGAGGGAGATTTCTCTGTAAAGACCTTCAGGAAAGGGAAGGTCTCATCCCAATGGAAATTCCTGCTCCATGTGGTTATCCACAGCTTATCAAACAAGCATGGTGGATGGGACCAGATTCCTGAGGATCTCTCCTTTATAGTTCATGGAATGGTTCAGGGGGTCAAGTTCAGGTATTCACAATTTGTCTATACTAATTTACTTGCAAACTTAGACTCCTTAGAGTATTACATGTTTCCTAGATATGTTCAACACATTCTCAACTGTGAACTGGGCTCACAGTTGAGGGAAACAAGTAATATTCTTAAATTGGGACAGATGAAGCCCGGCATCTTTAAATAATGAAGAAGCCAACTGTAGGCTTCTCAGGGGTAGAAACAGCCCTAGTCCCAAAAATGTTAGAGCTCATTGCTCAAGGTGACAACCAAGCAACACAAGCTAGTGTTGAACCCACACCTCTTTTATCCTTACCCCTAAAAAGACCAGAAATCACCCTCACCTACCAAAGAAAATCCAAACGAACCCCTGCTCAGGCTATTGAGTCTGTGTAGGCCCCCATATACTCAACCTTACAGGAAGAAGTGGATACTAGAGCTCCCACTTCTCCTGAGGAGCAAACCACTCCCATTACTTCACCTATCAGGGCTGAGGTTCCTCAAGCTCACCCTGATGAGCTCACTAGCCCAACAGCCTTAAGCCTTCACTCTGAGTCTCAACACTCAAGTGAACAACCTTCAGGGGACAGCTACCATCCCCAGCCTTTGGATCTCAACCAACCAATTCCCAACCTATCCTTCTACACTGATGAAGACTTAGGATTCAGTGAGTACCATGAGTCTCTCTTCTCCTCCCCTACTCAAAGAGAGATGAGTACCTCTGACTCTCCTCAGTCTATCCCACATCAGTCACCTACTACTGAGGTGGACACTTCTGAACCTGTTCAGGATGTCCATATGGAAGAGGCTCTCACTTTTGAAAGTGATTACATCATTAAGACCTCAACCATGGCAACTCAGCCCATTGGCATCTCAACTGAGGCTGCCAGTGAGCAGAGGAAAACCAGCAGCCAAGAAACTCAAGCTGGTGGTGAGAGAGAGGACTTTGGTCCAATCATCTCATCCCCCAATGATTCTTCTGATGAAGATGAGGGGAATTTGAGACTAAAGGTGCAGAAATTGTCAAAAACATGCACCTATTTAGTCTCTAAGGTTAGTCACTTGGAATCTCAGGTGACTACCTTACAAAACAGGGTCAATGATCAGCAACTCCAGATTTCATATCTGAAGGAAAAACTAGCTGGGAGACCTTTAAGGAGAGCTCAACCAGGAACACAAGAACCTGTGGAAGTGATTGACTTATCCTCCAGCTCACCTATGCAAGTGGGTGATGCTACCAAAAAGGGGGAGAAAGTTATTACAACCACAGAACCTGGGAGCTCTTCACAGAGAATGGACATAGAGGACTCACCATCCTCACTTGCTGTTGTGCATTCTCAGCAACTTCCTCAAGTTCACATTAATGTGGACTCTATAGACTCACTCATCAGGAGTCTCTTTGAGGAGGTATACCAAGGGCTGTCTCATCTCCACCACAAGGAACTGGCAATTACATCATAAAGTGGAGGTATGATGATGACAGAAGAACCCTTATACTTCACAGAGTTCAAGGCCAACAAGAAGTTTTTCAATTCCAAAGCCTGAGCTTCTATGAAAGACTGGATTTAGTCAACATGCCACTTGTCAATCCAAGCAATTCAAGACAAGCTGACAAGTTGGCTCAAAGAATCCAAGACAGGATCCTTGTAGAGTTCACTCTAAGAAGGAGACTTAGGCAATCAAGCAATGTCATCGGTCAATTGGATGTTGAGGTGGACCCTAAGATTAGTTTCATAGGGGAAACCTTGACTGAAGGCCCAGTGGCAGAACCTGAGACCCCTGTCTCATCATCAACAACTGCTGCAGAGGTCCAAACTCCATCTGAGACACCTGCTGGTGAAGGTGTTTCTCAGCCTCTCTCTGGCCAGAGCATGGAAGCTACACCAAGCAATGAAGGCCAAGCCACAATCCACCCTGAGTCACAAAGGTCTATTGGTGACAAAGGGAAAAGGATAATGACTCCTGAGGAAATTGAGGAGGAAGAGAGAGAGAGAGGAAAAGGAGGCTAAGGGGAGAAAGTTCTACTGGGTCATCTAGCTTCATGCAAGCTGCAATCAGGGCTGCCCCCAGACCAAATACTCAAGATGATGAGTTAAGGGCAGTCAGGATTACCTATTTACAGACCAGGAACTATGACATTGATGAAATCATCTCCCTCCCCTTAGAAGAGTTAAATGAACTGGCTGACATGGAAGTGTCAAGAGAGATGAAGGAGAAAGAGGATGCAAGGTTACTTCTCCAATTCAAAGAGGAGAAGAGACAGAAAAGACTTTACAAGCATGCTCCCACTCTCTCACCAGTTCAAGAAAGTCCTGCACAGGAAGATGTGGCTCCACAAGAACCTCAGGTAGATAAAGAAGAAGATAGGATCAAGATGATCAACTACCTGAGTGCCATAGGCTTCTATCAGGCAGATGCACTTCTTCCCCTGTCCTATGACTTCATTGAGTTCGAGTACCTAAAGCAACTTGAGCTTGAGTTAGTCAAAGAAAGAAAGACAACTAAAAGGAAGCTAAGGGAAGAAGCTGCAAAGTCAAGAGCCATCATTCAAAAGAATGCAAAGAAGTCTGCTGACAGACAAAGAATGATGAGCTTCTTGAAGCTATATGGATTCTCCGGAAGGAGACTTGGCCCCATGTCTCTATCCACTATGGATGAGCATATTAGGATGATCAAGCAGAAGATTAAAAGTGAAGAACTCATTGACTTGCACTCTCTTCCAAGTCAAGTCCCACCTGAAGTGGAGGTCAAGTTTGAACAACCAGAGACACCTCAACCAGCACCTCCAGCTGAGCCTCAGCAAGCTTCATCTTCTGATCCTAGGCAGGGTCAAACTCCCTCTCCTTCTGAACCTGTGAGGGAGGAACACCCAACTGAGAAAGACACTAATGATCAACATGGTGCTGCAGACCAGTCTTCTCAGTTAAAGACATCCGAGAGGAAGAAGAGGATGGCTTCTAAACCAAAGACTAAAAAGAAGAAGCCAAAGTCATCTACCTCTGCACCTTAGGCTGAATCAGATCAACCTGAGGAAGTGCATGATGAGGCAGCCCAATGAACTCCTATTCAAGTGGCTCCTCTAACTACTGAGACACCCATCTTATCCTGGAATTACTCTACCAATCCTGAAAGATGGAATGTTATCAGAGATCAAGGTGTTGAGAATGTCTACTCATGGCAAGACATAATCAACTTACCTCTGCATGATCTCTTTGAGATGAGAAGATACTATGAGAGTCTTGATGATCCTGACCATCTAATGAAGAAAGGAATGGTCTTGATTGTACTGAAGACTACCAACATTTGAAGATCTTCTAAGTGTTTTGGTAGTGTAACTCCAGGATGATCAAACTTGAATCAAATCATGAAGAATTAGATCAAAATATGATGAACACAATGAAAACCCCTTTGATCTCTCTTGATTGCTAATAATATTGTTTACAAATAATCCCTCAATCAATTGGTCATTCAACCATCAACCAAAACCTAATGACAATTAACCTATTTATAGTCTAGACTAATATTCACTAATTGCACTTAACCCCCTAGACTTAGGCTAATTAATACAAAATTACATATTAAGCATAAAAATGACTAAAAACAAGATAAAATATATTTTGTTCACACAAAATATATTTATTACAATAAAACTCCTAGTCATTTAAATCTTCAACGTCTTGTCTCGGTTCCTCGTCTCGAGCGTGTCGGGTTTGACTTTTGTTGACTTTGACCGTGACGTTGACTTTTGTTGACTTTCATTGTGTTGATAATATAGACTATCTTTTCCAGCTCCAACAGGTAGCATCAGCCTAGGGCGAGTTTGTAAGGATTCCTTAAGTCTGATGCAACCAAAACATCCTAAGTGTCTTAGCAACATGCACTAAGTACTGAAGTGAAGAATGCTTCGGAAGTTTTATACAATGCATTAGAAAATACTCTAAGTGTAAATCTTCCGAAGCCAAGACCAATATCTTCCGAAGCCAAACATGAAGTCTTCCGAAGCTTCAGAGACAAAGTCTTCCGAAGCTTCAACCTATGAAGACAGATTTCTTCCGAAGACTTTTAGTATACATGCTTTATTTGATGTACTGTTCCATAAAGCACCTTTTCCGCTGCATCACTGTAAAGTCACCAACTTACATGACTTGGTGAAAAGGTCCATGCTTTTG
The DNA here is from genome assembly GCA_025215565.1 of Flaveria ramosissima. NCBI lineage: Eukaryota > Viridiplantae > Streptophyta > Magnoliopsida > Asterales > Asteraceae > Flaveria > Flaveria ramosissima. The sequence continues at coordinate 57,515,244 of CM046039.1, forward strand.
GTAACTGTACATTGAGGTCTTGAGTCTGTAACTTTCCACTTTATGTACTTTATCCTTTTTGTAATGTATAAGGATGTGAGCTATGGCATGTCATAGTCACAAGGTCAAAAGGCAGATATGCCTTTTGATCCTACAATTGATTTTGTTAGTGTCTAGTCAATTGTATCCAGCTGGCTTTCAAAGTATAGCCGGCTGTAGGTTGTAGTATAAGTATTTCAAGTTCTTGTATCTTTCTTTATGCTTTGTAACACTTGTAAAAGAACTTGAGAAAGCAATATACTGCCTCCTTGAAACCTATACTCTCTTGTTCTGTCTCTTGCTTTACTTGTGTTCTTTGTATCACTTTGGTTACCCAGTTCACTGTTTGATTAAAGTTTAGTTAATCTCCTGATTGTGTTGTTGTGTTGTAATTGTGTTAAAGCCCTTAAACGGTCCTGCAATCAGTGTAAGCAATTCCCTACTCTTGAGTGTATCTTTGAACTACCAGTCTTGCCTTGTTTTTGATAATCAAGCCTCTATCATCTCTCTTGTTTCTAAAAACCGAGTTGGTGCCTATTGGTACTGATGGGTGCGGATAGTATATATATATTTTAATAAAGATTTATTACACAGATTCAGTTTTAATTAGTTATTACTAATACTAAACCACACACACAAAAAGCAGTGTAACTATCGTGTGGTAATATGATGTTGGTAAGAACCAAGTATCAATCCGTGGACACACCTAGCCTACTCAACAAACTTAATGTTTGACTATCAGATTTGGTTTTTGTTAAAGAAAGTGATAATTTGCATTTGGAAAGATTTTTAGGGTTTAAAAATAAACAATAATAGAAAGAAAGTAAACTAAGATTTGAAGCGTTTGGATTTAAAACCAGGGAACGAAAGTTATCATCCTAATTAGACTCCACTTATCTAACCGTGATGAATTGGTGGTGTGATTTAAGATATGGATTAATGTAATTATGTTAATGTTTATAAAGATGAGCTGGCATGATTTCTCGTCTATCCTGCTGCCGTAGTGACTTGATCTTGTCAGGCTGAGTTTACTGCTCAGATCAAAGCCCTAGTAATGTAGGTAAATCTTTTGTGAACTATTTGACATACGATTTCTGAAAACATAACTTAATGTTAAAAGGAGAGTTGATCAGCTTCCTTCCTAACATACCACTAATTTTAGAAAACCGTAACAATTACTGAGGATTTCTCAAACTAATAAAAGGGAACCCGCAAATGATCAGAAAGTTAAAGTGATATGATTTCTAATAACCATTTCTAGTTCATTAGCCATGGATTTATTATGAAGACCGATTTCACGAATGAAAGTTAATCATACGGTTTTCTACCTTGTATGACAATCACAATCACAAACCATAAATTTATAACTTCTTGTTCAAATGTAGATGCTACCCGTCAATAGTTTTCCCAAGACCACCATAACATTAACATAATATTTATCACACCATTAGTTCATCACAAATTACATAAGTTTCATCCGATTAGGATGATAAATAGAGTTTAGCTCATAATGAGCTTGAACATAACAACAGATAACAAAGAAGATAGATATGTAATCATCGGTGAAATGGAACAATCAAACCGATAATCCACAATGAATGACATTTAGACGATCCCAAGCTTCTTCAAGTGTTGTATGCACCTCCTGAACCTCCAAATGATCTTGAAGTCTTGATTCCCGAGAGAATTCTGCAGAGTAACTCTCTCACCAAAGCTTACCAAAAATGGTGAACTTAGGCTTCTATATATAGGCTTTCTGGAGTGTTTAAGCACGGCCCCGTGCCTAAAAGGCACGGCCGCGTGCTAGTACAATGCTTACAAAAGTTGGTCGGCTTGTACATGCAGGTTGTGTCAGGCACGGCCCCGTGCTAAATGGGGCACGACCCCGTGTTGGAGGTGGGGCATGGCCCCGTGTCTACTTTTAGAGGACAGTACTTTTGTCCTTGTCATATGTCCAAGCACGGGGGTATGTTAATTTAGCACGGGGGTGTGTTTCTAGCAAGGCATGGGGCGTGCTTAATGAGGCACGACCCCATGCTTGGACTCCAAAGCTCGGATCACTTCAATTTCTTGTTAAATATGCTTCTTTTGTCCATCTTGCCCTTTTAAACACCTGAAAACACAATCTAACAATTTTAAGTACATTTTCATCATTTTAAGGAAGATATTAAGGAATAATTGATGTGCTATTGATAGGATTTTTATGTATAATTTGGAGCACATCAAATATCCCCACACTTGAACTTTGCTTGTCCTCAAGCAAAAATCACTTAAAATGACAATTCCACCAAAACCCAAATAAATCAAATTATAAACATGTCTTTCGAGAAATACGCAAGTAAACATTATTTTCATCCACATATAAATATTCTAAGCACATGTAAAATGATATCCAAGCAAGCAATAGGTTGGTTAGTAAAAATCATTATCATGTAAAAATCCACACTTCTCACAAGATGCACTCACACTCGGCTAAATATATGGAGTCGTAATCAAGATTAAGTATGACTAATACACTCAATTGCCTAGTATGAATACGTGTGAAATCATATGCTTGTTAAGGGATCGAATCTCCACCTACATAGATATTTACTTGCATAAATCATTAGGTCTTTGATGGGTTGTAACTTGGCTCAGGCTCGGGTATGGATTATTTGGAAAAAATGGCTAATTGCTAAAGACGATGGTCTTGGCTTATTTTTCTAACATAAACTACAAGGAAAGCAATAAAGGTTCCCTATACAGTACTTCAAGCTAGAAGGGATATGCTAGCTTGAGGACTCGTTTAAGGTCAGATTGTCAAGACCGTATTTTGCTTTCAAGAACCGTACTTCATCTTTCACTTGAAGATACACAAAACTTTCCTTTCTCAAGGATCGTTCGGCTTGAAGCCTAATAGCACCCAATCAGATTAGTTCTGTGTATTCGTATTGAGATTTAGTTTGATTTTTTTTGCATTTTCCATTATGGGACCAATTTCCACAGTTCGGGCATCTTTCATATCTTTTTGCCTGTCTCTTTATAGCACTTTTTGAAATCCCACAAAATGGCGAAACTTGTTCCTTTTTTTGCCATTTCTTTATTTCGTCAAACGTGAGATTGAAAATTTGTTCGCGGATTTCTGGGGGAAGTCCCGGCTTTGCGTGATGAAGGAAACAAAGCAAATTGAAATCAAAAGAATGCATTATATTTCTTTAAGGTCTGCCGGTAAAAGACCAATTTTTTTTTAGCCAAAAACATGTCTTTAACGAAAACATGTTTTGTTGAAGGCTTTTTGGTTAAGTGACTTGGTGACTCGGGTGTTTGAAAGATAAAAATGTTTAAGCTCAACGGGGCTAACTAGGGTTGACATTCGGGTAAGGAAAATTAAAGACAATGGTTGGGGCTCGAATGGTTAAGGTTTCCTAGTGCCTAAGTCATTTTTATGCAACAAGTACTAATTAAGGTCTTGAAATGTACACCCAAAGCAAGTTCTAATCACAGTTATTATATGACACCCTCAATTAAATACAGAATGAAATTAGAATTGCTATTTTTAAAAGCTTTTTTAAGGCTCAAAAATAAACTCACATACGGATGGAATTGGGTAAAAGTGTTTCATTTTACATGATTAAATATTTACTATATTATTGCTTTTAAGGATATCACAAAAAACATTTTTAATTTTATTTGGACGTCATGAATTTACTTCTTTATTTCCCGAAAACGTATATTTATAATTTGGTTTATCAAAAATTATATTAAATTTTTTTGGTTTCTTGTCATAAAAATTACTTGGTAAGTGATCTCTTCTTAAAAGTTTTAAATTTGGACCTTTTAAGCAAAGTTAAATGCATTACTCCCATCCCCACACTTAAAATTCACATTGTCCTCAATGTGATTAACATATTCAAGATTGAGAAAGGGTAATGAAATAACTCCCCTAAAAATGATGAATTTTTCACTTGTGTTTGGTTGCCCTCGCATTGTTAGAATCCTCGGTATCACCTGAAATGTCACCAATTTATTAAAAGCATTAAAATTCTAAACACACAAAATAAAAACAAAATGACATAAACTAAAAGATAGATTGGCACGAAAAAACTGTGTCGGGGCCCCGAAAATGATACGGTTTTCAAGGGCTTTGTTGTGGGATATCCCCCACTCATGGTACATTCGGTTCCTGATGTACGTGACATCATTGCTCATGTCATCGACTTGGGAATGTAGATTTTCGACTCGGTTGAAGGCTCGTTGGGATATTCAAATGATCGCCTTGCATGGTCGTTGGTGGTTTGGATTGACTCATAAAGGTCTAACATGGTTGGGAATTCTCTTGTACGTGAACTTGAAGATCCCGCTCCGGCTCCTTCCGGCTGTATCGGCATGTCGAGGTCCATGATTATTTCTTCGGGATCCGCCGGATCCCAGATTTGTCCCTTCTTATCCATGAATCTCGGCTGCCCATTTGGTAGGCTTGTCACCATGTACATACTTGTGCAAATTCTCAAGTCTAACAATCCCGGCATCACTCCTACAGTTCCGTCAGTGTTATAACCATAGCTCTCGTATAAGTTCACAATCCAGCTTCCTCCAAACATGGGTGTTGGAGCACCTGCAATCGTATTCCTGGCAAAAAGATTACAAAACAAATACCCAATATTACATGGCAACTGATAAACCATACAATATAAAATAAACAAGTCCCTCAAATTAACAACTCCCTCGCTTTGACCACAAGTTGTTATGGAATGACTAAGTAACCGATGAATGTATCGCAGCAGCGGGTCTCATATCTGACTACTTTTTGTTTTACTCAAGTTGAACCCTCCGGTTCCAATCCGCTCCCAAAATGCTTTCCTCATTGCACCACTTTCCGCGTCTTTACTTTCCTCGTCCGGGAAGGTATGGTATGCCGGCATTCCAAATATTGCCTCCTCCTCCATTTCTTGTTCCGTGTAGATTCCGAGATAGACACCGAACAAGGCAATGGATGTTTTATGCAAATGCCCAGCTAGTCTGAATGAAACTGCACTATCATCCCAAGGGTTAGAGTCTTTCATGCTAAATTTGAAAGATGCTAAAAATTCAAGAGTTAGTTCATAAACGGAAGGTCTATTTTGTGAGAATAAACACTTTCACTGAACAATCAATAAATTATTATATCTTTCTAGCTGTCCGACTGCCACTAGTGTTTCTTCATCTGGTTGTAAGTGGGATCTTTCGACCCTTTGTAGCAGTCTTTGAAGTCTATCATAACACCATCTCTCGCGGCTCCCTTCAAAATGTAAGTAGGGATGATCCATGATCCTGAAATTTTAAAAATAAGTTAATCTAGACAAGACAAATTTCTTGAGCAGTTTCATGATGTTAGTGAAAACCATGTATTTTTCAAGACATAATATCATAATGATTCAATTCATGTTCAAAAATAGTTAAAAATTTATCATCCAAGGAAAAATTTTTGAACATGGGGGTGCGCTTTGTAAAACGTGGGGTGCGGTTAACATGTTTAGGCATGAAATCTTGACTCGAGCAAGCGTGGTTTTGTTTGTAAACCTTTGATTAAGCATGGGTTTAACATTCTCTTGCTTAAAAATCAAAGATTATACGTTTAACATTTTAATCACTTGTTAATAATTCAAGATACTCAAAATATATATATTGTTTTACACCACTTGTGAATTCTTGTAACTTGAACATGATTAACAAAGATTTCACCACGAATTATGAAGATAGTCTTGTTAACAATAAAAGAAAACAAACTAATTAACTAACTAAACATACTAATTAACACTAATCTACTACAAGAATAAACATGAACAAGTAGGTTAAAAGCATTCATCATTCCATAATACGTTTAAGAACAAGTTTTTACACATAATTGCTAGGATTTCGGTTGTTTAGAGACCTAATCACCTAACTACATGTAAATGACTATCATAATCATAGGAATTAGCATACTAACCTCTTGATCAAATACTCTTGAAAGAACTCTAAAAAGATGAAAGAAAAATGCAAAATAAGGTGAAAAGAAAGATGGATACGAACTGATGAGGCAATGAGGTTGGTATTTATCATGCAAAATTGAAGAGGAACAAGAAAAAAGGCTGAAATATGTCAGCTTGTGTCATTTTTTGTCGAACACGGGGGCGTGCCTCCTTAAGCACAGGGCCGTGTTCATGTGTTGATGTTTGGTTTCAGTCTTTTGTTGTTCCGTTTTTCAGTTTCGCGCGTTATGTAATTTTCCCGGTTAAGTTTTATCACTTCCAAATCATCTGTAAAGATACAAAAATAGTCCTAGAGTTAAATAACACAAGCCAAATTGAAAATTACATTTCCTAGGGTCCTACGGTTACACGATACGTTAAAAGCCTAGAATCTGAAACAGCAAAACCAGACTCTTTAACGCGCCACAGCGCACTTAGCACATGACGAAATGCTTCTAAAAGAAACCTCCACACATTTTGTGTGGAATGTTCGGGATGGGATAGTGAGAAGTGCGGTTGCTCAATTCCGCAAGCTGTCGGTTAATGGAAATGAGTTCCTCGCTCATCTGTTGAACTTTTTAGATAAGTTCAGCTAAGCGTTGGGATGCAACGAGGTTCATTTCAGTCAGTTGCTTGATTAGTTCATGCAGCTTGAAGAAATATTCTTGAGTCGTTGGTTCTTGTGTTTCAGAACGTGGTTTCTTCGCAGGATTCCAGTTGGAACTTCCGTGACTTGATTCTTTCATTTTTCAGATGTTTTTAAGTAGGAATGGGTGTGATGAAAGAATGGAACAAGTGTGGTATTTATATAAGGTCGTGGAAAGTGATTACGGGGGCGTGCTTCCTTAAGCACGGCCCCGTGCTTGTCAGAATTCGTCTTAAATTCGACTTGCAACGTTCCAGAGTCGCCAGCAAAGATCGTGGAAAAACTTTGTCAGAGACACGGGGGCGTGCTTGATGAGGCACGGCCCCGTGCTTGTGCTTATGAAGTCCTAAAAATTGTTAAAAAGTAAGAAAATTTTATGTACAGGGGCCGCGTTTAAGTTTCGGGTCTTCGGCATGACCCTTCCCCACATTAGTTTTCGTCGGGGCGGAGGTGTAATTCCTCCGAAGGAATCTTGGTTGGTCCATCGTTATACGGTTTCAAATGATGACCATTTACTTTGAAACTTAAACCTGTGTGGTAATAAATTTCAATGGCACCATTCAGAAACACGTTTTTGATCGTATAAGGTCCAGACCAACATGATTTCAGTTTTTAGGGAAATAAACGTAAACTAGAGTTATACAGTAAGACACGTTCTCCCACATGAAATCGTTTTGTGTTCTTTAATCGAGCGTCATGGAATTTCTTTGTCTTTTATTTGTAAACCCTAGCGTTTTTGTACACTTGTTCTCTCAATTCCTCCAATTCGTGAATTTGTAGGAATCGATTCTTTCCTGCAAGGTCTTGGTCCAGGTTTGCTGCTTTAAGTGCCCAAAAGTCCTTGTGCTCTAGTTCCACAGGTAGATGACACGAATTCCTATAAACTAGTTTAAACGGTGTTGTGCCGATGGGAGTCTTATAGGCTGTTCGAAAAGCCCATAATGCATCATCTAACTCGGTAGACCAGTACTTGTGGTTTTGACCTATAGTTTTCTCAAGGATTCGTTTGATACCTCGGTTAGTGACTTTGGCTTGCCCATTCGCTTGTGGATGGTAAGCAGTTGTAAAGCGATGGTGAACTCCATAACGTGCCATTGCTCTTTCAAGCTGATTGTTACAGAAATGCGTTCCTCGGTCACTAATTAGACCTTTGGGGGCACCGAAACGAGAAAATAGTTTCTTAAGGAATTTGACAACGTTTCTGGCATTATTAGTAGGCAGGGCTTGAGCTTCAGTCCATTTTGAAACGTAATCAACTGCTACCAAGATGTAACGATTGCCAAATGACACCGGGAATGGCCCCATGAAATTAATACCCCATATATCAAATACCTCGCATACTTGAACTGGTTTCTGAGGCATCTCATCCCGTGTTGAGATATTGGTTGCTCTTTGACATGCATCATAGGTGCGTACCTTGTTGTGAGCATCTTTGAAGATCGTGGGCCAGTAAAATCTAGAGTCAAATACTTTCTTGGCTGTTAAGGTTGCTCCATGGTGTCCTCATGTGGGTCCTTCATGACAGTGCTTTAGAATTTTTTCTGCTTCACTTCCGTATACGCATCTTCGAATGAGTTGGTCTGCACCAATTCTGAACAGATATGGGTCCTCCCAATAGTAATGTTTGATATCAGTAAAGAACTTCTTCTTTTGCTGATAAGTCATTCCTTTGAGAAGGATTCCGCTTGCTAAGTAATTTGCAAAATCGGCGAACCAAAGATGTTCATCGATTGAGGATTGAATGTGCATAAGGAATTCGTGAGGAAAATTGTCATTTATTGTGGTTTCCTCAGTTTGTGAAGGACTTGAATCCTCAAGACGCGAGAGATGATCGGCCGCTAGATTTTCCGCTCCTTTCTTATCATGAATTTCGATGTCAAATTCTTGAAGCAGAAGAATCCAACGAATCAATCTCGGCTTTGCATCTTGTTTGTTGAACAAATAATGAAGGGCTGCATGATCGGTGTAAACAATTATTTTTGAAAGGATTAGATACGAGGGAATTTGTCAAATGCAAAAACTACCGCAAGAAGTTATTTTTCAGTGGTAGTGTAGTTTTCTTGTGTGTCGTTTAGGGTTTTGCTCGCATAATGAATTGGGTGAAATTGCTTGTCTTTCCTCTGTCCTAATACAGCTCCTACCGTGAAATCGCTTGCGTCGCACATGAGTTCAAATGGTAACGTCCAATCTGGGGAAACCATGATTAGATCGGTTACCAGTTTCTCTTTAAGCAATTTGAATGCACTAATGCATTCATCAGAAAATATAAATTGCGCGTCTTTCTCCAGAAGTTGAGTCATTGGTCGAGCGATTTTTGTGAAATCTTTGATGAAACGACGGTAGAATCCTGCATGTCCTAGGAAACTTCTGATGTGTTTCACGGTTGTGGGATGCAGAAGTTTAGAAATAGTATCGACTTTGGCTTGATCGACTTCAAGCCCTGCTCGAGAGATTTTGTGTCCTAACACTATTCCTTTCGTAACCATGAAGTGGCACTTTTCCTAATTTAAAACACGGTTGGAGTCTTCACATCTAACCAGCATCTTTTCCAAATTTTCAAGACATTGCTCAAATGAGTTTCCAAAGATGGAGAAATCATACATGAAAACTTCCATTGAGTGTTCAATCATGTCATGAAAAATTGCTACCATGCATCTTTGAAATGTAGCAGGAGCATTACACAATCCAAAGGGCATTCGCCGATAAGCAAATGTGCCATATGGACAGGTGAATGTCGTCTTCTCTTGATCTTCCGGAGCAATAGGAATTTGAAAATAACCTGAGAAACCGTCCAGGAAACAATAGAACATTTTTCCAAACAATCTCTCAAGCATTTGGTCGATGAAAGGAAGAGGGAAGTGATCTTTCCTTGTGGCGTCATTGAGTTTGCGATAGTCTATGCAAACTCTCCATCCTGTAACCGTATGAGTGGGAATAAGCTCATTCTTCTCGTTAGTTACAACAGTCATTCCTCCTTTCTTTGGAACAACTTTGACGGGACTGACCCAAAGCGAATCAGAAATAGGGTAAATCAAACCGGCATCTAGCAGTTTGATTACTTCTTTCTTCACCACCTCTTGCATGCTCAGGTTTAAACATCTTTGAGGTTGAATGACAGATTTGAAGTTCTCCTCCATCAATATTTTATGAGTGCAAAAGGATGGACTGATTCCCTTGATGTCCATGATTTTCCATGCAATTGCTCGTTTGTGTGCCTTGAGCACATTAAGCAACTTGTTCTTCTTATCAATTGATAAGGCGGATGAGATTATGATAGAAAGTTGAGATGTGTTTTCAAGAAAAGCGTATTCGAGATGAGATGGAAGTTCTTTGAGCTCTAAAACTGGAGGGTCTTCAATAGAAGGTTTGGCTTTTGGTTCGAGGTCTTGCTCAATGATCTCAAATGCTTCTTGATAAAATGATGTTTCATCAACTTCAAGTTCTGGAATGATTTGGTTCTCACATATGGGTTCGTTGATTTGGACTTCTATTAATTGAGTGTTGCAAGCTTCATTTTGAAGGGTTTCCTTCAAATGACGGCTTATGATCGAATCGCAAGCATCAACGTAATAGAGTGAGACATCATGATGTTGAGGGTGTTTCATGGATTGGCCTATATCGAAAGTTACTTCCTCCTCGTCTACCCTAAGCGTGAGTTTGCCTGTACAAACATCAATGAGGGCTCGAGCAGTCGCTAAGAAAGGTCGACCTAGGATAAGAGGAACATTTTTGTCCTCATCCATGTCTAGGATCACAAAATCAACGGGAAATACGAATTTGTCGATTTTAACTAAGAGATTTTCAATGATGGCCCTCGGATATTTGACAGAACGGTAAGCTAATCGGATGCTCATACGGGTAGGTCTAGGTTTACCTAGGTTTAATTTTTCAAAAACCGCATAAGGCATAAGATTAATGCTTGCACCTAAATCAGCTAACGCATTACTGACAGAAAGATTTCCTATTAGGCAAGGTATGGTGAAACTTCCTGGATCAGTCATCTTTTGAGGTAGTTTTTTTTGAAGAACTGCAAAGCATTCCTCATTCAAAACTACGTGTGATAACTCTTCCAGCTTCTTTTTGTTTGTCAAGACACCTTTTAGAAACTTAGCGTAGTTTGGCATTTGTGCTAAGGCCTCCACAAAGGGCAGATTGATGTGGAGTTGCTTAAACAACCCAAGGAATTTGCCATATTATGCCTCCATTCTTTGTTGTCTCAAACGACCTAGATATGGAGGTGGTGGAACATAAGGTGGTGGTGGAACATATTTCTTTGCTGGTTCTTCAATAACAACATGTTGCTTTTGCTTATCACCCGCATTACTTGGAGTTTCAGTTTCTACTTCTTCAAGGATGGGTTGTAATGAGGATGCATCACCTTGAGTGGTTTTACCACTCCTAGTGGTGATGGCTTTGACTTGAGCATTAGGGTTAGTCATAGTGTTGCTAGGTAAAGCTCCTTGAGGTCTTTCAGATAGTTGTTGTGCAATTTTACCTACTTGGTGCTCTATGGTTTGCAATGATGCTTTGTTGCTTTTGATGTCAGCTTCGGTTCTTTGGAACCTCTCCTCATTTCTTCGATCAGATTTCCGGATGTACTCATCTGTGGCTTGTGTGGTTAACAACAACTACTACAATAAGTTTTCCATTGATGATGCTCCACGGTCTTGGTTACTACTGCTTGGACCTTGGTATGATGGTTTCTGTTGTTGGTAAGGTGGCCTTCGGTTGAATCCAAATGATTGTTGGTTATTACCAGCATCTCTATAATTCGAGTTGCTTCTCCAATTTGAATTATTGTTGTATGAGTTGTTTGGGCCTCCTAAGTAGTCAACATTTTCAACCATCATAATGCCTTGTGGGCATTCGTTGGTCTTGTGTGAATTTCCACATGTGTTGCATCGTGTTTGAGTTTTCTTTAGCTCGCTTTGCAATTGTTCGAATTTTTTGGTTAGAGCTTCTAATTGGGCTGCAATTAGGGTTTCAGAGTCTACTTGATGAATACCTTTAGAACTGGGTTTGGTTCTTAAGGGATTGTAAGCAAAGCTCTTCTTAGCTGCTCTTTCTAAGGCTTGGTATGCTTCTGTTGGCATGACACTTCCGAAATCTCCTCCCGCACTTTGGTCTACTGCTTGCTTGTGGGCTCTACTGATTGCATCGTAAAAGGTTTGACACTACAGCCACAGATCAAGTCCGTGATGTGGGCATCTTCAAAGGAGACTTTTATATCTCTCCCATGCTGCGTGTAATGATTCATCGTCGTCTTGGCAAAAACTTGTGATGTTGCTTCTTAGTTTGGCAGTGCGATCGGGTGGAAAGTATTTCAAAAAGAATTGTTCAGCCATTTCCGCCCATGTGGTGATAAACCAGGACGAAGTGAATCAAGCCAATCGATGGCTCGGCCTCAAAGTGAAAATGGAAAAAGTCTTAGTCGAATGGCGTCGTCTGAACAGTTATTGATTTTGAAGGTCGCACAGATACGATGGAATCGTGAGATGTGAGCATTAGGATCTTCGTCTTGTAACCCATGGAACTGAATAGAGTTTTCTATGAGTTGGATAATACTAGACTTAATCTCAAAATTGTTGGCCAAAATTGCTGGTTGGACAACACTAGACTCATAACCATCTATTGACGGTGTGGCATAGTGTGTCATCTTCATTTCCTCGTCTGGGTTAGCCATGTCTTCTTTGGATGGTGTACCTTCTAAAATGTCTTCTTCAATGACTGGTGCTGCTTGTTGTGATCTTTTGCGCAATCTTTGACGGAAAAGGCAGAACAAGTTCAGAACTAGACGAGTCGGACATACACTAACTTAAAGAAGCATAAACTAACTAAGGCTTAAAATGAATCAGAAAAAATAACTAAACTAACTAAGGCACACTACCTAAAAATAAAATTGAAGTTTAAACAAAAATATATTAACAAGTTATATACAAGATAGTCAAAAATTTAGTTTGTCTTTCAAACTGCAGTGTGTCCCCGTCAACAGCGTCAAAAACTTGATGGGTGCGGATAGTATATATATATTTTAATAAAGATTTATTGCAAAGATTCAGTTTTAATTGGTTATTACTAATACTAAATCACACATACAAAAGGCAGTGTACCTATCGTGTGGTAATATAGTGTTGGTAAGAACTGAGTATAAATCCGTGGACACACCTAGCCTACTCAACAAACTTGATGTTTGACTATCAGATTTGGTTTTTGTTAAAGAAAGTGATAATTTGCATTTGGAAAGATTTTTAGGGTTTAAAAATAAACAATAATAGAAAGAATGTAAACTAAGATTTGAAGCGTTTGGATTTAAAACCAGGAAATAAAAATTATCATCCTAATTAGACTCCACTTATGTAACCGTGATGAATTGGTGGTGTGATCTAAGATATGGATTAATGTAATTATGTTAATGTTTATAAAGATGAGCTGGCATGATTTCTCGTGTATCCTGCTGCCGTAGTGACTTGATCCTGTCTGGCTGAGTTTACTGCTCAGATCAAAGCCCTAGTAATGTAGGTAAATCTTTTGTGACCTATTTGACATACGATTTATGAAAACATAACTTAATGTTAAAAAGAGAGTTGATCAGGTTCCTTCCTAACATACCATTAATTTTAGAAAACCGTAACAATTACTGAAGATTTCTCAAACTAATAAAAGGGAACCCGCAAAATGATCAGAAAGTTAAAGTGATATGATTTCTAATAACCATTTCTAGTTCATTAGCCATGGATTTATTGAAGACCGGTTTCGCGAATGAAAGTTAATCATACGGTTTTCAACCTTGTATGAGAATCACAATCACAAACCATAAATTTATTGATAGGATCAAATGTACCAATCTGTGATGATGTATGAACACAATTCATTGAAATACAAACAAAGTAATTAAATCAAGCAAGATATCAACAAAATTCATAGTTTCATTAGTATCAAGCAAAGACAAATTACAAAGTATGTAAGCAGTTTCGTATTCAACTAGTTACCTACTACCTGTAAGTCTAAGCTATTTATAATGAAACAAAAAGGAACTAACTAATTACAAAACTAGTCGCTATACTATTACAGAGTATTAAAAAGACATCTAAAGACAACATGTTAATCTTTCTAGAGCACTAACAATACTCCCCCTAAGATTTACATGGTCTTTGGTCTTCAAAATCTTCAATCTTGTCTTCTTTTTCTTCAGCTTCCATCTTCAGCTTTTATCTTCAACTTTTATCTTCATCACTGAAAAAAATCTCCTGCTTCTTCCTTTATCTTGAACATTGGCTTCTGTTTGTACATCTCTAGTTCTTTCAAAGCATTAGATATAGCAGACTTGAATTTGCTAGCTAGAATGCCTAGTTCTGGTTTTGCTTCATTTGTCTTAATCTCCATCTTGTTCATTCTCTCCAATGTATCTTTTGAAAGACATGAGATATCAATATTAGCATATAACTCAATAGGATTTTGACTTTCCTTTGAGTATACTTCTAATACTCCTTTCCTTGAAATTCTCATGAATTCAATGTCTTTTATATCTTTCTTTACAATGTTAGCATAAGCAAGAGCTTTTCTCAAAGATCTTCTTTCCATAGCAGCATTCATCACATTGATGATAGAAATAAAATACTTCTTGTCTTGCTCTGCTATCTCTGGAGATACTTTTTCAAACTTTTGTACAGGCAAAAATGATATATAGCTAGGATGTAATAGCTTTAGTTCAAAAACTCCAAATAAAGTAATCATATCCTCATCCCATCGTTCGAGATTTCGGACCAACTTAAGCTCAAAAGTCTCATTGTTATAAAACCATCTGAGAATTGGCTTTGAGTTTTGATTACCATCAATCACTTTCAGACCAGGAGTTGTGACATTTTCAAAATACTTGTCACAAAATTCTATCATTGAATGTTCCTCTTCAGAGTGTAATCCTTTGAGCTTTTTATTCTTCTTTAAAGTAACAAAGTACTCTTTATCCTCTTGATCACATCTTGTTTTAAGAAAATTACTTGATCTATCCAATCCTCTTCTTAATAATTCTACCATCATCTTGTCACGTTTAGAATCAGATGGATTGATCAGAGGTAATCTATTTAGCTCTTTCAGATCTTGCACTGGAAGTTTTATGATACTAGAGTAAAAATGATATACATCACATACTGCATTTACTCTTTTTATCAAAAATGCATCAAATACTTCATCATACTTCCATGCTATAATCTTTACTTGGTTTGTAAAATCAGGAGCAATCATAGCATTTAACAATTCAGCAACTGATTGTCCTCTTTGTAGTACATTTCTTACCAAGTCTCCAGTTGATCTTGAATTATCAAAAATTTGCCTTTGTTCAGATGAGGCTTTGTATGCTTGTCTTTCAGGATCAACAAACATTTCAATCAAATCTTTTCTGTGAGCATGTGCATCTGTCTTTCTTGCCATTTGTTTGATCTCCTGTGGCTTTAACATTCTTGTTCTTTTTGTAATTTCAAGATATTGAGGATTATCTATATCAAGTATAAGCATCTTCTTCGATTGTTTCTCTGTTTCTTGAAAACTTCTGACAAGATTCCTCAATGATACAGATTGTAATCTTTTCAGTTTTCTCCACGGGTAATTCCTAGCTTGCAACCATGATCTTAAAGATGGAATACGCATATCATCTGGATCAGGATGGTGCAGCTCAGAGCTTGATAGTTCTTCTACATTAATACTCTCTTTCGCTCTATTCCATTCACCATGCTCAATTACAAATCTCATTTGGATCAACAGGTGCAACTGACTCTGCAGAAATGCATTTCTCATATTCATCATTTATTTGAGAACAGTCAGTCCATCCAAAAATACTCGATTGTATTTCATCTTCACAAGATAATTATATCTGTCTTCAAAGTCTTGTGGAATTTCGTCTTGTTCTTGAGTTTGTTTATGTGAAGAGAAATGTGATACAAATTGAGCTTCATTAATATCTTCATCATCCAAAACTTCATCATACCAATCATCATTATAAACTACTTTAATATCTTCTAATGCTTTAATCTGTTCTTGAATGTTTTGTTCTTCAACATTTTCTTCTCTTCTTTGCACTTTAGAAGATGATTCAGTTAGTTTTGTATCTGCTACTTCATCAATTATTCTATTGCCTTTGAGCAGCTCAAGATTTTCTACAACGCTCATCTCAGCACTTATCACTTGATCTGGCAAGATAGGTTTTTGAGCTTCTTTTTCCTTCATTAATTCATTTTTCAGTTTTTCATTTTCATCTGATAATTTCTTGAATTTCTCTTCAAGAATATCATAGTCCTTTATCATTACTTCAAAGTTCTTGATGACATCTTCTTTATCTTTGGCATAACTCACAATCTTTTCATCTTTCAATGAATTTTCTTCATTCAACTTCAAATTTTCATCCTTTAGCCTTTGAATTTTCTTTTCAAGAGATATATTCATATCTTTTAACCTATCATTTTCAACTTTCAATTCTTCATTTTCTTTCACTTTAATCAAGTTTTCTTCTTTCAGTCTCTCCATCTCATCAATATCTACTATTTCCTAAGTTTGTACAGACACATTGTGTGTCGTACTAACAAGAATTTCTTCAACTTCTTCATTCACTTCAGTTTCAAAAATCAGTCTTAAAATCAAAATCAAAGGTTTGATTTTGTGAATCTCTTTCATGTACGACATCAGTATGAATATCAGCATTATTGGTTTCTTCAGCCAAGTTTTGAGGTTCATTGACAGTATCATCCTCATTTCTTTCATCATTTTCTTCTTGATGTGCTTCAGTTGCACCATCATTACCATCATCATCATCATTATTATCATCATTTTCTTCATCTGATGAGCTTTCAGTAGTTTCATCCTCACCTTCTTCATCATCATCATTATTATCATCATCTTCATTGTTATCATCATTTTCTTCATCTGATGAGCTTTCAGTAGCTTCATCCTCACTTTCTTCATCATCATCATCACTCATATCATCTACAACATCCTCAATGAGATCATTTGGATCTATTGGTTCATCTTCAGATAGATGATAGTGTTGTTGAGTGATATCTACTTCATTCATAGATACATTCTTGATATAATCAAATACTAGAATGTTTTGAGCACCAGTAATCAATGCCAGTCTTTTATAAACAGCTTCTAACATATGCTCTAATTGCAGCTTATCTCCTGTAACTCCTTCAACATACAGATCTGGATTCTCTTTATTAATAAGCAATTGGAGAAATCTTGGATACATCAAGTATTTATTTCTCTTTCCTCTTTCAAGATTAAATATGAATCCATTCATTATCCACTTAGCCATGTTGAATATTCTGTTTGTGGCTAAAGCAATAATAAGAGATGCAATGTCTACTGGGAATGAATCCCAACCAGCACTTCGTTTAGACATGCAATGTTGAAATATATAGCACAACAGCTTCCTATGTTTATATACTCATGCTCTAAAGAATTGCTTCTTAGGGAAATGATCAGGATGACCCATTTGTAGAAATACATCTCTACATTCATTGAAGGTATATTCAAACAAGTCTTCTAGATCATTTTCACCAAGTTTTAGAGCTATTCTGATTGCTTGTTCAGAAACTTCAAGCATTCTGTCTGATGTAATAAAAGCTCTTAGAACTTTATACCCTTCATCATCTCTTTCTACTTCTACAGTTCTCCAAAATCTTTTGATCAATCTTCCATTAATCATTGGTCTTGAACACATTGCATAGACATATTTTGATCTAAGCAAAAATCGAATAATCTCTTCATAACCAATAGCTTCTCTGTTTTCATCATCTAAGTATGCATCAACATAATGTTTTGGCTCAAACTTCAATTCTGCCATCTGCAAAACATAGAGAAAATATTATGAGAACATTGAAATATTGATTAATGAGTTTCATTTTTTAACATATGAATTTGCAATTTTGACTTATAACTTTAAATTCAATGTTGTCTTATGGTTTTGACTTTGGAATTATGATTTTAATTGTGAAACATTAAAATTTATTCATTTTGAATTTATTATCAAACATTTGATTTTGATTTATTTACTTTTTGTTTTATTTTTTTTTTATTTTAAATTTTGAATCTGTTTGTTCAACTTCTTCTTCTTCCATCGATGAATAGACTGATCGAACTATTATCAAATCATTTGCACTTTCAACTGATGAACTTTATATCAAATTACTCGTAATCAGATACTTATCAACAATCCAAAGTCAATTTTAGATATGATTCAAATTTGATTAGTTAAACTTTGAAGGATATGGTGTTCGAACGCCCAAATAGCATTCAAACGCCTATACCTATCATCATGATTTAACCAAAATTTACTGATTTGAATCACAAACTTACATTTATAGATCCAAATAATATCTACAATCAACAAGATTTGATGCAATCAAAGTGTATCTGAGAGTTCGATGATGACTGATATTTGACAGTTCAGAGACTTGTTTGTGAAAAATTTTGAGTGTGAATGAGAAAACAAATGTAAGTGTTCAATTTATATCCGGTGAAATTTTAGACGCATGAGAACTATTCAGACGCATAGGCACTGTCTAGTCGCATGGAGTTCTTGAAACGTCTTAACACTTGTAACTTTGAAACTTTTTCACACTGTGTAGGCGCATGAGACATTTCAAACGTCTAACACTTAGTCAAAATCTGACTCATTCACTGTTTAGGCGCATGGTTTGTGTAAAACGTCCAACACTTGATTAAATTCATAGAATTGTTACAATTATTTAGGCGCATGGAATGTGAAAAACGCCCAAACACTTGTATAACTCAATGGACTTATTACAACTGTTTAGACGCATGGGAATGTGACAAACGCCCAAACACTTGTATAATTCTGAAAATTCATCATGCTCCTATTTAGCGTATGCACACTGTTTAGGCGCATGAGTTGACTTTCATGAGTCTTACATTGTGTTTTCCAAATTCTTCACATGCACATTGTTTAAACATCTTAGTAATATTTCATACTAATATTTAAACATTTTAAGCATAATTTTGAATTTTTCACTTTTTGCATTTTGTACTCTCAATTTTTAATATTTTTTTACAATTTTAATTTTTTTAAAATTTATTTTGTCCCTTCATTTTAGTCTCAACATAAAATCAATTATCATCTAATTTTCAACTTTTGACAGAAACCTTTTCACTTGCAAATTTATATAGGTTCAAATTATTATTTCAAAACTTTCATTTTCAAGATACACATATACTTTGAACATATAGCATCATCCTTTCAATTCAACATTTTAATTTTGATTTTGATTATTTTCTGAGAACAACTCTTCCATTTATTACTCCCCCTAAACTTTTAAGTTTGAAAAACTTATAAGTTTCCTAAGGTATCATAAGAAGATCACACATTTCATTGTAACATTTCCTTCACACACAAAAAACATGCATAAAATCAAAATGAAAGCAGAATCAAAATCTAATATAGACAAAAGAATTAATGTCTGCAGTGAGATCATATTAATGAAGATCAGCACATTAAAATAAAAGAAATGGGAATAGTCATAGACAATGAATAAATCCTGATCAAGTGTGTTCCAGGTCAGTGATATCACAGCAAAGGAGACACAAGATCCAAGGACAGACAATGAGTGTTTTTGACAAATTATCAACTCACTTACTTTTTCAATTCTTGGATTGATTAGGGTAGCTTTAGATATGACATGATGTAAATCATACAGAGACTGAGAGAGCTCAACCATCATCATGACATGCAAGAAAGAACACATACTCAACTTATTACCTGAAACATTATGTATCACCAGAGTTCATGTTACTTAAATTAATAGAGAAAGATCATGGATAACCATTTGATCAGCTCTGACTATTCATTTGAATAGTTTGTGCACATTGGCATCTTTTGCATCAAAGAGAGAATCCAGGTCTGTAATCACTTACAACAAAGGATATCTCAGCACTTCAGGTCTATGATGACTCATAACAGAGAAGTGATATGATGCTTTGTAACAGATCTCATGATTAAACATATTATCAACAGGTGTGAGTGGTGTAACTTAACAAGCAATCAATTTCATAAGCCAAAACAACTCAAAAGTACTCAGATGAATAGACACAAGCATTAAGATTTAGTTTGATCACAAGAATTTACTATTTCAGTATAATAGTTAGATATTGTCTACACATCATATCTGATCATGTCAGACTTTATTAATGAGTTAAGTATGCAACTGTTCTCACTAATGTAGTATCATTTCTCACATATTGCATAACATATTCCTTTCTTAAAAATGTAAACTGATAATTAGAAAAAGACTCTATTTTTGTAGTTTTGATTTATATATTTGTATTTGATTTTTCTAAGGAAACAAGAATCACACACACAAAATATAAACAGGCAATTAACAATGAGAGGATCACTTATTATGATCTTTTGATTTAGAGAGTTCACATATGATTTATAAGACCAATTGACTCTACTAAATACTCAAACCGTCCTGGTAGGAAGGCTTTAGTAAATAGATCTGCCAACTATTTTTCTGTTTCAATTTGAATCAATATGATTATCATATTTTAGAGTTATCTCTGAGAAAATGATATCGAATTTCGATATGTTTGTTTTTGAATGTTGAACAGGATTAGCTGTTATGAACATAGCAGTAGTGTTATCAATGTAAATTGGTGTTTTAAGAAAATTGAACCCATAATCCAGTAGTTGATTTTGCAACCAGAGGATTTGAGAACATCCTGCTGATGCAGCAATGTACTCAGCTTCTGCAGTTGAAACAGAGACATTTGTTTGTTTCTTACATTGCCACGAGACTAATCGGGGACCAAGAAATTGACATCCACCCGAAGTAGATTTTCTATCTTGACAACATCCACCATAATCACTATCTGTGTATCCATGTAGTTCAAAGTTACCCTCGTAAGGATACCAAAGCCCTAAAGCTGGTTTACCTTTGAGATACCTGAATATCCTTTTGACAGCAATTAAGTGAGATTCTTTCGGGTCAGATTGATACCTGGCACAAACACAAACAGCATACATAATGTCTGGTCTAGATGTAGTAAGATACATCAAAGAACCAATCATTGATCTGTATAACGTTTGGTCAGTAGATTTTCCTTTTGTATCAAGTTCAATCTTGGTGTTAACATCTGCTGGAGTTCGTATGGACTGACAGTCTTGCAACTTAAATTTCTTCAAAAGCTTGTCAACAAACTTCTCTTGATTGATGAAAATTCCATCGTCAGTTTGCTTGACTTGAAGTCCAAGGAAGAAATTAATCTCTCCCATAGAACTCATTTGGAACCGAGATTTCATGATTTCTTCAAATTCATTGCACAATTTTGGACTGGTAGAACCAAATATGATGTTATCAACGTACACTTGTACACATAAGAGATCATCATTATCCTTCTTTATGAATAAAGCTGGATCAATTTTCCCTCTTGTGTATCCATGTTGGATTAAGTGTTGTGATAACGTCTCATACCAAATTCTAGGGGCTTGATGAAGTCCATATAAAGCTTTACTCAGCTTATATACTCGATGTGGAAATTCTGCATCCTCAAAGCCCGGAGGTTGCTTCACAAACACATCGTTAGTGATAGGACCATATAGAAATGCACCCTTTACATCCATTTGATACACCTAAATTTCATGAATGAAGCATAAGCCAGCAAAAGTCGAATGGATTCAAGTCTTGCAACTGGTGCAAACACTTCATCATAATCTATTCCTTCTTCCTGTGTGTACCCTTGTGCAACAAGTCTCGCTTTGTTCCTTATTACAACACCACGATCATCAGTCTTATTTCTAAATAACCATTTCGTGCCTATAGCATTTTCTCCTTCAGGTAGATCCACCAAAATCCACACTTCTTGTTTGCGAAATTGAAGTAATTCTTCTTGCATGGCTTCTATCTAACCATTGTCCTTTAATGCTTCGGTAACATTTTTAGGAACAATTTGAGAAAGAAAACAAGAGTATAAGCACATGTTTGCTTGTTCTGATTTACTCCTTATTGTTCTCTCATTCAATGGACCAATAATATGAGAAATTGGATGATTCTTGTGAATATGAGATGTTGGAATCTCATCACATTGAACATTAACATCCAGATTTGTTTGGTTCAAGTTGAAAAGCTCATGCAACAAAGTAGAAGAATGTGGATTGAAGTTTGGAACTTGAGTCGGTGAGTTAATAAAGTAATCAAAGTTACCAGTATCAACTACATCACCAGAGATGGATGATGTTCCAGACTCAGGTAGCACAAACTCGTTACCATCATTAGGAATATGTTGTGATCCTTCCTGATCAAATGAAACTGAATGATTAGAAACTGTATTATCATGATTATTGTCATCGAATTGTATTGTTGAGTCCTTGACAAATGATAAAAATGGGTAGTCTGAGCTAGAATCATCTGGGTTATCAGAAATCTGAATCCTCACTGAAAGATCCACTTACGGAATAAAGTGGTTCCACTAGTACGAGTACAGTGGAGACACAGAAAAGGATCAGAATCTACATAGGAGACTGAGGAGGAGATGAGGAAATTTTACCCTCAATTGTTTGATGACTGACAGTTTTCAAGGACGAAACCTAAATAAGTGGGGGATACTTGTAACACCCCGAAAAGTCGAAACGAGTCATTAAGGATAATGGGCTTAATTAATGGGTATTTAATAAAAGAAGGAAATGGGTTATGGGCCAAATTGGGTTTATGCGCAAGAGCCTAAGTGATTAAGGCCCATAATCAGCCCTTAACCTACCTAAATTAGCCTCTATCTCCATCATTTGAACCCTAGCTCCCAAAATTCATAGAGAGAGAATGTAGAGAGAGAAAGTGAAGAAAACTCAAGATTTGAATCTTCCAAGGTTAAGAGATTGAAGATCTGGGTGTTGGAGCATCAAGACCTAAGAAAGAAGCAACCAATCCAGGTAAGAATCGACCTCTAAACCCTTCTGTAGATCAAACCCGGATTCTAGGGTTTTGGGTTTTGAAAAGTTGCAAAGAATCGCATAAAGGTCACATTTTTACGTATGAAAACATGTATAAAGCTTAGATTTAGCCTCATGGATGATAAACTAAGAGATTGGACGTAAAAAGTTATGATTTTGGGTTAAAAACGGTCTACTTCGTAATTTTTATACGATCTGCGAAACTGCATATGCATCCAGCGAAATTGCATATTCAATCAGCGAAACTATGAGGACTTCCTGCGAAACTATAGTTTCGCAGGTAGTTTCGCAGACATGGTTTTCCAACGAAAGTTGGGCGAAACTGGCAGCGAAACTGGCAGCGAAGATGCCAGCGAAACTACCTGCGAAGTTGCCAGCGAAACTAGCAGCGAAACTGCTGGTGAAACTACCAGCGAAGCTGTTGGCGAATCTAGCTGCGAAATTGCTGATCTTGCAGCGAAATTAGCAGCGAATTTAGGCAGAAATTAACCCCTTTAAGTGTTAGCTTATCTGCAGGCTGTGTAGTGTGATCCTAGCCTTGTAAGCTTAGCCTAGAAGTTATTCGTGGTATCCAGGTGAGTTCTAGATCCCCTATTTATAAGTTTTTCCATGTTTTGGGGCTATTATGCATACTAAATTTACGTTTTTAAATGACCAAGATTTTAAGGGGTTTTAGTAGGAATAACGATTTTTCTATAAGTAAATGTTCTATATAAATCCTTAAATATAAAAATTTTCCGCGCTGACCTGGCAGCCCGGCCCCAGCCAGGGGCGTTGCCCCTTGGACCCTACTAGGGGCTGCTGCCCCTAGGACCCCGCTGTTAGGGGCTGCCGCCGCCGAACCCCCGTTGTCCTGCGGTGTGTCGGTTATTTTTATGATGATTAGTACTTGGTATGTTGTGTACTTTATAAATTAAGTATTATATATTAAAGTGTAAGGTGATATTAATGAAAAGTGAAACTTAATGAATGTTACCCCCGGGCCCGTTTGATAATGAAAAATCTTGCAAGCACTATGATAGACTTCACTTATGTGAGTCTGATGTATGATGATGGATCCGTATTCATGAGCGGGCTATGTGCCTTGCAATGTGGATCAACTGTCGGGGGTTAGCTACCGTATTCATGTGTACCAACAGGGATTGGCATTTGTTGTCGATCAACATGGACCTCTTGCTTTGTGCAATCTATGTTATTATATGAAGGTCATTATATGAAGGATAAAGTTTATATGAAGGATGCAAGCTATGTTATGTACTATGATGTATGCATGGTCATTATATGAAGGATAAAGTTTATATTTTCTTATATTATTTAAAACTAGAACTCGCTCAGCGAAGCTGACTTTTATGTATAATAGTTGGCAGGTAAACGCTGATGCTGAGGATGGCAAACGTGGCTACTTGGGGAGCTATGGATGGCATTACTATTTATGAAATCTTTATTGTAATTTAAGAACAAGTAACTTGTTTTGTTTGCAATTAAAGGACAAATGTATGAGTACAATACGATTTCCATGTTTCTAATGAATGTCTATTTAATTCCGCTGCAATATTTTGATTATAAAAATGATTTTATGCTATGATTAACCAACTGTGAGGTTTTCCGGGAATGGGGCCTTACACATAATCAGATTTTGCTTAAAATTTTCCTAATTGATCATTTGAATTAAGAATCATAATAGGACAACCAAATGATTTTAGAAAGTTTATGTTTGGTTTCCTGCCAAACATTAACTCATATGGAGTTTTCATTTTATCTTTCACAATTAAGATTCTGTTCTGAACGAAACACGCAGTTGATATAGCTTCATCCCAAAAAGTGATAGGAATTTTTTGCATCAGCTAACATAGAACGAGCATCTTCAATCAATGTTCTATTCTTCCTTTCAGCAACTCCATTTTGTTGAGGAGTTCTGGGAGCACTGAACTGATGAGCTATCCCTTTCTGTGCACAAAACATTTCAATGTTAGCATTTTTGAATTCCATTCCATTATCACTTCTTATTATTTTCACTTTATTTTCTAATTGATTTTCAACTTTAATGATAAATTCTTTTAGTAAATCAGCCGTTTCAGATTTGGCATATAAAAAGAAAACCCATGATAATCTTGTATAGTCATCAATGATAACTAAACAATATGATTTTCGTCCAATACTCTTGACATTTGTTGGTCCAAAAAGATCCATATGTAACATTTGAAGAGGTTTGGATGTTGAGTTTATGAGCTTGGACTTATAAGACGCTCTGTGTTGCTTTCCCTTCAAACATGCTGAGCAGTGATCAGTTGTTGCAAACTTCTTAGATGGATGTCCAATGACATGATTTCCTGCTACAAGCTTGTTCATATTCTTGAAATTTGAATGTCCGAGATGTCTATGCCAAAGCTGGCTTCCATCATTTGATGCCTTAGCAATTAGGAATGTTGTTTCAGTTGAAGGATCAACTTGAGACATATCCAACTTGTATACATCTCTATCTCTTTCAGCTGTAACAATCACCCAATCTTTGCTTATCTTAAAACCTGGCTTCAAAATATAACAGAATGAATCATCAAATAGAACAGAGTATGATTTATCACATATTTGAGATACACTTAAAAGATTAAAGTTCAACTGTGAACAAAAGTTGACTTTATCAAAGCTTATTATCCCATTTGATATTGTTCCTTCTCCGGTTATTTTTCCTCCAGCATCACCACCAAAGGCGACGTGTGTTCCGTCATTTAACTTAAAATCTTGTAACAAGGCAGGATTGCCTGTCATATGCCGGCTACACCCACTATCCACATACCATGTATTGAGTGGTCTTTTTGGGCGTACCTGCACAACAAGAAAAATTAAGTTGAGATATCTACCCAAGATGAGATGGTCTTGGGTTTTCCAAATTTATCAACAACTGTAAATTGTTTGTAATGAAGATTATTCAAATCAGGTTTATTCTTGATGAATTTACCAATTTTATTTTGGAAATTGTTTTGAAAATTGTTTGATTTATTTTTGAGAACATTCATATCATTTGATTGATCAATTTTTGAAATGTATTGATGACTAACATTTTTATTAGTCATTCTTACAGATCTTGGTATGAATTGTTCTTGCACATTTTGTTTAGATCTCACATAATTTTTCTTTTGTAAAGATCTAAAACCTGAAAAAGGTTGATTAGTGAATTTTTGAAATCCATCAGTTTGATTTCTCAAATATTGAGGATTAACATAACCTTTGCTCATGTTTGATTTTGCAAATCCTCTAGTAAGAGATCTATTTCTAAAATAACAATTTGCAATATTATGAGTCTTTTCATCACAATAAGTATAATATTTGTTAAAATAACAATCTGCTGTGGAATGATTTCTCATGTCACATATGTGACAGTATTTGTTGAAGTAGCACTCAGCAGTATTGTGATTTTTCATGTCACAAATTTCACCGTACTTTTGTGTAGTTAAAAACAACTTTTTGTTAACTTTTGACATTGACACAATGTTTAATTTTGGTGTCAAATAATTAATCTTTTGTCTTTTATTTTTCACAGTTTGATTTTGTGCCAAATAATTTTGCATTTGTTTAACATGAACTTCCTTCTTGAATGCATTAGGAACAAATCTTTTTGCTACAGCGGAAGTCTTAGAATCTGAACTTGATTTCAGATAAGAGTGAGATTTGTTCATAATATTTACTTTGTTGTTTTGAAGAGAATTCATATTTAACAAACCAGCTGACACAAATTTTATCGGTTTAAGTTTTGTTGCTTGATTTGTTGCTTTGATCAAATTTTCTGAACTTTTGTTTTGTTCAAATGTTGTTTTTGATGATTTCTTTCTTCTTCTTTGATTCTTTGATTTAGAAGAACTTGGTTTACTTTCAGATTGAACATCATCAGAAGAAGATTCATTTTCAGATTGAACTTGTTTCAGATTAATAGTGTTTGAATCTTCTGATGTTCCTACCTGTTGTTTATATTTTTCTTTGCTTTGTACTCTCACTTATTCTAATACAACATGAATTTGATCAGAAGTGGTTTGTTTTATTTGTTTTGGTTCATAAGATTTTATCTTGATTGGATGACCATTTTTAATATTTTCTTGATCATTTTCAACAAACACTTGTACATTTTCCTTTTCTTCTTCTGAATTCTTGTTCTTTATTCTCAGGAGAATGATCATGTGTATTGAAGTTCTCTGGTAGAGTGTTTGTAAAAGATTCAGGCATAGGTTCATGAGTGAAACCTAACCCTGCTTTTTGTTTATCTTTTCTTTCACTTACCAGTTTTTCTACAATCATTTTTGAACTTTTTACTTTAGCAAGATCCATTTGAGTAGCAGCATGTGCTATCTTCTCCTGTTCAAGATTTTTGGTCATCTCTTCCAATTGTTTAGAAACAATTACTAAATCTTTTATAGTTTTTTTCCATGAAGTTTAAAGAGAGATAATCTTTTGATCTGCTGTTTTATGATCAGATTTTAGTTTGCTATGCATAGACTCTTCTTGTTTTAGCTTCTTACAGATTTTGAATGAGCAGTTTCTATAGTATTCAACATGTTCATAGCATGATTTAGTGCAGAGTTTTTCTCTCACTTCAGATGGGTTTTCAAGGAATTTTGGAGATATGGTTTCAGATTTTGAAGATAAAGTGTCCACCTTTGGTTGATCAGACTGTGCCAATAGAGCTACTTCATCTGTATCCTCCTTAGGATCAGACTTGTCACTCCAATCATAGTCATCTTCTTCATTCTCACTTTCCACTTTTGGATCATTGTTTTCTGACCAATCTTCTCCCTGGATTTGTGCAACAAGAAATAAACTTGATGTTAAATTATTAGTAAACTGATCTGCATATGCACTCCAATCATAACCATCTTTAATGCTGACTACTAAAGCTTTCTTGATTTCATCAGATGATTTTGTTTCATCTTTAAGCTCGGGCATAGGAAGACTTTGATAAGACTTTTGAAAAGTCTTCTGAGCTGGTTGAAACCTTTGATTGCTAGAACTTGATTAAGCATTTCCTCCATTATTCCTTGGAGCTTTACATTCTCTGTAGAAGTGTCCATAACTTTTACAGTTAAAACATCTAGATTTTGACTTATCAAACCCAACAGTCTTGTTAGCACTTGGCTTGTATTTCCTGTTGACATATGAATGTTTTTGTGTCTTGTAGGCAATCATCACCATTTGCCAGTTTAAGTCCATCTCTTCAACATCTTCAGGATCCATCTCAAACAAATCATGCAAAACAAAATCTAATTGAGTTAAATGGCTACCTTGATATGCTTGAAAACTAGCCATAAATGCAGTGAATGTAGTTTTAGACTCTTCATCCTCTAATAGGATGTTTATCACATCTTTAACTTTGCTAGATTTAGCAGAGTTAGATGAAGCAATCTCTGTTTGAACATTAGATGTTTGAGACTGAGATTTAGGAGGAGATTGAGAATGACACTGAGTTGTATAAGCAGGAGCACTGGTAAATGATGAGTCAATGAAAATCTTGCTCCAACAAACAAATCTCCCTCTTCTTTTATACTTTTCTCACTCTTTGCCATGAATGCATTCTCAATAGTGGTTGCAGGAGAAGCAACAAACTGATACAGAGACATTGATGCTGCTCTATCATTGTTCCTTGAGCTTTCATCAATCTCTACTGACTCTATCTTGGCAATAAGTAGATCTAGATCCATAAGGAACTTCTCAGTATGCTTTAGTTAGGTTACTGTTTGTTTCCATGATGAGGGTAAAGCATTGAGTAGTCTAAGATTTAGATCTTCAAGATCAGGCTTAATACCAGCTGTTGACATCTCAGATGTAAGTTGAACAAATCTGTTCATCATCTGATTTATGGTTTTCCAGACAAATGTTGAAACAATTCTAATTGTCTTTTCAACTTTTGTTTCTTGAGAATTTGAATCTCCTTGCCTCCTTCACAAATGGTCTTTAAGGCTTTATATAAGGTGAAACAATTCTAATTGTCTTTTCAACTTTCAAAGGTAGTCCTTTACACATCAAGCAATATGCTTTGATATCATTCTTTACTCTTTTCAAAACATCTCCTTGAAGACCATCTTCAGGATAGGGTTCTGGAGAATCTTTAGTATAAACAAACCCTCTGTCAGGCCCATCAGTGATTATAGGAATGTATGGTCCTTTTTCTATATATTTCCAAAGATCAGTGTCAATGGAATTAAAATGTTGTTTTAGCCTAAGAGACTAATTTTTGAAATCAGCTCTATTTTTAAGTTTTGGAACTCTATTTTCAGAATCTTCTGATTTCACCATTCTTATATTTTTGTTGTTTTTCTTAGATTTTGAATTAAGAAAATAAATGCAAAAGTTTTTGAAAAATTTTCTTTTTAAAAAAAATTCTAAGTGTCAAAGGTGATACGCCTGAACAGTGATTATACTCCCAAACAGTTGATGCGCCTGAGTTGAGAAACGTCTAAGGGAATGCCTTAGAAAATTTTTCAAAACACCCAAGTTGATGCGACCAAACAGTTTTAAAACGCCTGAACAGTTGTAAAGCGCCTCAACAGTTGTCAAACGTCTAAATAGTTATAATCTGATTCAACAAAGATGATGCGTCTGGCCTTTTTCTCTTCAACAATAGTCAAACGTTTGAACTAA
Organism: Flaveria ramosissima; assembly: GCA_025215565.1. NCBI lineage: Eukaryota > Viridiplantae > Streptophyta > Magnoliopsida > Asterales > Asteraceae > Flaveria > Flaveria ramosissima. The sequence goes on from CM046039.1 coordinate 57,544,453, forward strand.
AAACGTCCACACAGTGTTAAAGCGACTAAACAGTAGTCAAACGCCTAACACTTGGATGAATTTTTCAGCCAATCTTAACTCATGCGCCACATTCATCATGTTCATATGAATGTAACTAACTCAAATCTTCTGAAATTTTTCAAATGTTGATGAATTGGATTGAAACTTTCCAATTAAGCATGTTTTATATCGATAATCATTCTTCTAACATTCATTTCTTTCAATATCAACAACAAATCAATCAATTTTAATATTTTCAGTTTGAAAACTAGTAACCTTTTTCGAAGACAAATTCAACAAATTAACTTGAATTTGATGAATTTAACTGCTAATTGTGATTCAAATCATGTTTCTGATGATGAAGCACATCTGAAATTCATAAATTTTCAATTGAATTGTATATCAATCACAGATTCAGTGAAATTTTTGAGTTCGACAACTTCAAAAATCACTCACTAACAGCTTACCAATAGCTTTGATACCATTTGATAGGATCAAATGTACCAATCTGTGATGATGTATGTACACAATTCAATGAAATACAAACAAAGTAATCAAATCAAGCAAGATATCAACAAAATTCATAGTTTCATTAATATCAAGCAAAGACAAATTACAAAGTATGTAAGCAGTTTCGTATTCAACTAGTTACCTACTACCTGTAAGTCTAAGCTATTTATAATGAAACAAAAAGGAACTAACTAATTAAAAAAGTAGTCCCTATACTATTACAAACTATTAAAAAGACATCTAAAGACAACATGTTAATCTTTCTAGAGCACAAACATTTATAACTTCTCGTTCAAATGTAGATGCTACCCGTCAATAGTTTTCCCAAGACCACCATAACATTAACATAATATTTATCACACCATTAGTTCATCACAAATTTCATAAGTTTCATCCGACTAGGATGATAAATAGAGTTTAGCTCATAATGAGCTTGAACATAACAACAGATAACAAAGAAGATAGATATGTAATCATCGGTGAAATGGAACAATCAAACCGATAATCCACAATGGATGACATTTAGATGATCCCAAGCTTCTTCCAAGTGTTGTATGCACCTCCTGAACCTCGAAATGATCTTAAAGTCTTGATTCCAGAGAGAATTCTACAGAGTAACTCTCCCACCAAAGCTTACCAAAAATGGTGAACTTACGCGTCTATTTATAGGCTTTCTGGAGTGTTTAAGCACGGCCCCGTGCTAGTACAATGCTCACGAAAGTTGGTCAGCTCGTACATGCAGGTTGTGTCAGGCACGGCCCCGTGCTAAATGGGGCACGGCCCCGTGTTGGAGGTGGGGCACGGCCCCGTGTCTACTTTTAAGGAACAGTACTTTTGTCCTTGTCAGATGTCCAAGCACGGGGGTGTGTTAATTTAGCATGGGGGTGCGTTTCTAGCAAGGCATGGGGGCGTGCTTAATGAGGCACGACCCCATGCTTGGACTCCAAAGCTCGGATCACTTTAATTTCTTGTTAAATACACTTCTTTTGTCCATCTTGCCCTTTTAAACACCTGAAAACACAATTTAACACTTTTAAGTACATTTTCATCATTTTAAGGAAGATATTAAGGAATAATTGATGTGCTTTTGATAGGATTTTTATGTATAATTTGGAGCACATTAGTACTTGACCGGATGCTAGCGGACATAGGTTCCAAACCTTTTGTCTTTTAAATTTACGCAATTCCTCTTGCATTGATTCAACCCAGCTACTATATTTCAAGGATTCTTATACTTTCTTGGGTTCCATCTCAGATAAGAAGCATGAGTACAGGAAAACATTCTCATTGTGTGTTTATCCCTTTGTTCTCACGCCTTCAGAGACATCTCCAATGATGTTCTCAACTGGATGAGTGTTGTGAATCCTAAGCCTAGGGATCACATGCAGTTGCATGGATAGATCCAGATTAGAAAAGTTTGGCTCAGGGTTCTAAACACTTGGTCTAGCTGTTGTTTCACACTCATTTAATGAGGACTGATTGAATGAAGGAGAAACAACATCAGCATCAGTTAGCTGTGAAAAAGCATTAACAGTTGCATGTTCCTTAAAAATGCTACTTCCTTCAGCTTGGTGTTATGCAGTGTCACCGGATGAGTTTTGAGGGTCACTTTTTTGACAACTTGTTGAAGCTCCACTGGTTCCTGAGATAGTTATGCTATCAGATCTGCTAATTGTGAGAGCTTGATTTTCAGCAACTCTTGGAGAACTTGGAAGAGGTCTGGGTAACTCAAACAGTTGGTCATCATCAGAATCACTTAGAGTACTTGTTCCAGCTGAAACATTCTCACAAGAAGGGTTAGAATAGTTTGGAAACAATTCTAAATCAAAGATATGATCAGGTCCATTCCCCCTAACACAAGGAGTGTGCTCATTAACAACAATGTTGGATGATTCCTCAAATAGTTGATTTTTAATGTTATAAACTCTATAAGCAATAGAGTTGGAGGAATATCCAACAAAGATAGTGCAAGACCGTTTAAGGGCTTGAACACAATTACAACACAACAACACAATGAGGAGAGCAACTAAACTTTAATTAAACAGTGAACTGGTTTAACCAAGTATGATACTAAGAACACAAGTAAAGTAAAGAGACAGAACAAGAGAGTTGGGTTTCAAGGAGCAGTATATTGCTTTCTCAAGTTCTTTTACAAGTGTTACAAAGCATAAAGAAAGATACAAGAACTTGAAATACTTATACTACAACCTACAGCCGGCTATACTTTGAAAGCCAGCTGGATACAATTGACTAGACACTAACAAAATCAATTGTAGGATCAAAAGGCATATCTGCCTTTTGACCTTGTGACTATGACATGCCATAGCTCACATCCTTATACATTACAAAAAGGATAAAGTACATAAAGTAAAAAGTTACAGACTCAAGACCTCAATGTACAGTTACCAAAAGCATGGACCTTTTCACCAACTCATGTAAGTTGGTGACTTTACAGAGATGCAGCGGAAAAGGTGCTTTATGGAACAGTACATCAGATAAAGCATGTATATTAAAAGTCTTCGGAAGAAATCTTTCTTCATAGGTTGAAGCTTCGGAAGACTTTGTCTCTGAGGCTTCGGAAAACTTCATGTTTGGCTTCGGAAGATATTGGTCTTGGCTTCGGAAGATTTTACACTTAGAGTATTTTCTAATGCATTGTGTAAAACTTCCGAAGCATTCTTCACTTCAGTACTTAGTGCATGTTGCAGAGACACTTTGGATGTTTTGGGTTGCATCAGACTTAAGGAATCCTTACAGATAGCATCATCCAAATTTTGAGCAAATTTTGCCAAATTGTCCTTTGTGTTAAGTATGGTACACCTGCTGCCAAAGGACCTAAGAAAGCCAATGAACGGTGGCCTCTTTTTCAGTTGGATCTTGTATGCCCAAGACACATACAAGATTGATGTGGTTAGTACGTTATGATTCAAGTCGGGTCATACTTAATAACAAGCTAAATAAACACCAATAAATATTTATATGTTGTTGAGATCATACAAATAAATGTTGACACCAATTTAGAAAATGGGTTTTCTAAAACGTTGCTTTTGTAATATAACAACATTATATGGATAATTTGTTCATGATAAATTATTTGTTTCATTATTTAAGTTAGTTAAATAATAACAAATAAAAGTGTGTTAATGTTATAAAATTAAAAGAGGTTATAATTTTATAAAATTATGGTTAAATAGTGCATTTTCTATAAAATTACAAAATGGGGGGAACCCATTTTGAATGCCTATTTCGGCCACCCAAGGGTGGTCCCATTCTCGGGATTGCATGCCTTGGTTTGTACAAGACTTTAATCTCTCTTGCACTCCACCTCAACCAACACTCTCTCTCACACACGCATTGCAAGAACTCTCTCTCAAAGGGCTGAAAAATTCGGATTCAAGGCAAAAGGTTGCTGAAAATTTTGGATTTTGAAGGAGCATAGGAAGACAATTTTTGTGTTGCACTCCCTAACAAACTAGATGTTTGGAAGAGCTTCTGGGTATACAAGCTTGAGGTCTTCTACTTTGGAGGCTATACATTCAAGAAGCATCATCTTCTTCTTCCCATCCTTACTACAACATCTTGTTCTTGAAAGGTAGTTTCAAGAACACCCTATGGTTGTTCTTTTCGTTTTAATAGCATGTCGTTTCACATGTATTTATGATCCTTCTTTGTGGGTTTTGTCTTTGGTTAAAAATGGTTCAAATTTTCAGAATGTTAAACACATTTTAACCACCAATATCCGCTCCGTTTTTGAAGTTTAAATGGTTAAACTGTAGGATTCTATATGCCCAAGACACTTAGAATATTGATGTGGTTAGTACGTTATGATCCAAGTCGGGTTATACCCAATAACAAGCTTAGCAAACACCAATTAATATTTATTTGATGATATGATCATGCAATTAAATAATAACACCAAATTTAGAAAATGGGTTTTCTAAATAAGTTGCATATGAGATTAAACAATTTATATGGATATTTTGTTTATTGATGTTGTTTGTAATGTTATTTAAGTTGTTTAAATAACATCAAACAATTAGTGAGTGTGTAAGTGTTATTCTAATAAAAGGTTTATTGAATGAACACCCTTTAATATGACTTGTTAATGTGTCATATTATTATTTTGGTTTTGGGGGGAAAAACCCCAATTCTTTTCAAACCATTCGGCCGCCCTAGGGGCCCTTGGTTTTGCTTCTATTTTGTCTTGGAAAGACTAATCTTTACACACTCATTCACTCCATCTCTTCTCTCTCTCTCTCTCACATGCAATAGAACACACAAGAAAAAAGGTTTTCTTGCTCTTGTTGAAGAAGAACTCGGCTGAAAGTATTTCAGAAGTGTCTCCCTTCGTTTTTGGTGTTCAATCCTAGCAACTAAGGTGTTTTGTGATAGTGCTTAGGGTATACTAACTTGAGGGGTCCTTCCTTGGAGCCTTGGCCGAGTTTCTTGCATCTTATTCTCCTCTTTTGGTCGACTTTGCAGCTGAATAAAGGTAGTTAATCACAGCTCTATGTAGATGTGATTTTATGTAGTTTAATAGATGTTCATAGCTTGTTCATTCACATATTAAAGATCCCTTTGATTATGGGTTTGTTTTACACTTGTATGGTCACTTAAAGAACATATTTTTCAGCTTTTAAAATCGGTTTTAAAGCTATATATCCGCTGCGTTTTCTGAAAGTTTAAATGGTTAAACTTGGTTTTATGTTCTAACAAACCCTTCAATAGCATCAAGAGCCGGTTATGTGGATGACTTGCTTGTTTTGTCCTTTTAAATAGGTTTTAAACGATGATAATAAGCTTAGTATAGGCTGAGTTTGGGCTGCTAAGTTCATATGATATGAAACCCCAATCTTCCAAAGTCATATCACACATGCTTGTGATTAAACTTTGAAAGATATACATGTTTGTTGTTTGTTTTGTTTGGACAAAATAAAACCCGAAATTTCAGTTTATGTTGGATGAAATTTCGTGGTTTTAAGTGGGGTTTTCATTATATTTTGGATGATATGATAGATGCTTGTTTTAGTGCATAACCTAGCCATTGACCTTATGATTGTTTGGATGTTTGTGATGGTTGTATTCATTCATTCAATTGGGTTGTATTATTTGTTGTTTGTGCTTTGTTCCAAATGTAATTTATTTATAATTGGGTTGTAATAAATAGATTAGGTGTATTTTCATTTTACTAGATATCTTGTATTAGGACTTTATATCTTGTAATATGAAGACATACACATTGGAAGCACAAAGGAAGGTCATGAAAGAAACATGGAGCATTTTGGATGCGGTTTCAAGTGGGAGGCTTTTGGAAGTTTTCTATATGCTTTGTTTGTGACCCTTAGGAATGTCCTATGGACCACACTTGTGATGGCAAACAAGTGTGGACCACTTTAGATGCTATGGTTATGCACATATGCTCATTTGGTTGATGGTTTGTTGTTTGATTGTTTGGTTGATATTTGGATATTCATAACAAACTCATTAACAAACTTAACAAGCTGAAAATTGATGGTTCTTAAAAGTTTATATAAAGTTATTAAAATGATTTAATGATTTTAAAGATTAAAATAGGTTTTAATCAAAGAACCATAGGGTACCTTGTATTTGAAAGCATGCAAATACAAGTACATAGAGTTTTTTAAACTAGAATTTTGAAACCTCTAAACTTTTTTTTACAAACAAGATCAACACCGTCCTTTTACACAACACTTGAGTCACTTGGGAACTCTTAGTGGGATAAAGGTCACCTAACCATTTTGAGGGAACTTGTGACTTGAGGTGAGAATGCCTTATTTGTGGGATAAAGGTCACCTAACCACTTGTTTTGGCAAACTCACACGTGGGTGTAAGTAGGGTGTCTTGATTTGCAAATCATGTCAAATGGATCACCTACGATGTGATTTCCAAATGGTGTTGATGGGATTAACATGCCGACTTTACATATGATGTTTCAAGTCGATCCCATATTTCTAGAAGTTGCAAATGGTTGCAATCGTCAAACGTTGACCACCTTATTAATTTAAAACGTGGGATAAAGGTCACCTAACCACAATTTAAATGTAATGTTGGGTTCTAGATTTTAATATGAAAAGACCTTAAAAGGCATTTATTATTAAAATTACAATATCGAAAATACTAAAATAAAACTTTGTTAAATTTTGTAGATGGCCTCAAATAATGATAATTCCGATAACTCATCCGCGTCCAACCAATCTCTACGAGCGATCCTCCAAAAGGAACGTCTAAATCATAACAACTTCATCGATTGGTATCGAAACTTGAGAATCGTTCTCAAGCAAGAGAGAAGATCGTATGTTTTAGACGACCCTATCCCCGATCAACCTAGCGAGGATGATGAGGAGGCCTTCAATGATTGGTTGAAGTACACTGAGGACTCCGTCCAAGTGTCTTGTCTCATGCTAGCGAGCATGACTCCGGATCTCCAAAAGGAGTATGAACATCACGGAGCTTATGACATGATAACCCAGCTGAAGGAAACGTTCCAACAGCAAGTAAGGGTTGAGCGCTTCGAAACGGTTCGAGCACTCCATGCATGTCGTATGGACGACAACCAATCTGTTTCATCTTATGTTCTTAAGATGAAAAGTCATATTGACCGCCTCGAGAGGCTTAATTGTCCCGTCTCGAAGGAATTGGCCACGGATTTGATCCTTAATGGCCTTACCAAGAAGTTCGAGACGTTTGTGTTGAACTACAACATGAATGCTTGGGACAAGAGCATTGGTGAGCTTCACTCAATGCTTAAAACGGCCGAGGCGGCCATGGGTAAAAGGGTTTACCCGTTCTCACCATCAATGAAGGTGGGAACAAGAAAAGGCCTTATCCCGCACCCAAGGCAAAGGTTGCCAAGGGTAAGGGACCCGTTTGGGGAAAGGGGAAAGGGGTGGTAAGGGTACCACCCAAACCACAAGAGAAAAAGCAAAAGGTTGCTACTAACGACCCATGCTTCAAGTGTGGGGAGATTGGACATTGGGCAAGGAATTGTCCCGTCCATCTCCAAGAGTTGAAAGCAAAGAGGGATGCCGGGCAGACCTCAGGTACAATATACATGATCCATATTGATTTAAACATGATATCCTCTAACACATGGGTATTAGATACCGGATGTGGAACTCACATTTGCAATTTGTTGCAGGGGTTCAAAAGAAGTAGTGACTTCAAGAAAGGGGATGTAAGCCTCTACATGGGCAATGGGGCTAAAGTTCAAGTTGAAGCCCGTGGTGACTACATCTTGAAACTTCCAAATGGTTTGGAAGTGATTTTGAACAATGTTTTGTATGCTCCTAGTTTGACTAGGAATATTATCTCTGTAGCCCTGTTAAAACAATTTGGATATGTATTATCATTTGTTGAAAAAGATATTCATGTTTTTTTTAATGGTATATTCTATTTTAAAGCTATTCCCATTAATGGTATTTATGAATTGGTTCATGAAAATACTTTAAATAGCTCATTGTACCAAACTAACACCAAGAAACTCAAGTTGGACTTGAGTGATACCTATCTTTGGCATTGTCGTCTTGGCCATATAAACAAGAAACGTTTACAAACACTTCAAAAGAATGGTCTTTTAAGAACAAATGAATGTGATTCATTTGATGTTTGTGAATCTTGTTTACAAGGAAAGATGACTAAGGCACCCTTTAGTGGAACTAACGAAAGGGCAAAAGATTTATTAGGAATCATACATTCGGATGTATGTGGTCCTTTTAAGCCAATGACTAGGAATGGTGAAAGATACTTCATTACCTTTACCGACGATTATAGTCGCTATGGGTATGTGTACTTATTAAGGCACAAAGATGAAGCTTTTGAAATGTTCAAAATCTTCAAGAATGAAGTTGAAAATCAACTCAACAAGTCAATTAAAGTTCTCCTGTACCGATAGAGGAGGTGAATACCTAAGTGATGTTTTTCAAGATCATCTTAGGAGTTGTGGGATTGTCTCACAACTCACTCCACCTGGAACACCACAACATAATGGTGTGTCTGAGAGGAGAATCGAACCTTATTGGATATGGTCCGATCTATGATGGCTAGAAGCACATTACCTCTATCATTTTGGGGTTTCGCTTTGCTCTCCGCGGCCCGTATTCTAAATATGGCCCCAACCAAAAAGGTGGAAAGGACACCTTTTGAGATATGGCATGGAAGGGTTCCATCCCTATCATACTTAAGGGTCTGGGGTTGTGAGGCTTATGTTAAGACTCCCACCCCAAACAAATTGGAAGTCCGATCCACCAAGTGTATCTTTATTGGATATCCTAGAGATTCTATGGGATATTATTTCTATGATCCACTGGAACAAAAGGTGTTTGTTGCCAGAAAGGGTGAGTTCTTAGAAGCAAAGTTCCTTATGGAAGGAACTAGCAGTAGAACAGTGGATCTTGAGGAGGATCAAGAACCACAACCCGATGCACGTTTGGTTGAAACTAGCACTCAACATGAGGATGTTGAGGATGATCAAATGGTTGATCAATACACGCAAAACGTTTGCAGAAGTGGTAGAACTAGTAATCCACCTGAAAGATACGGATTTTTCATGGATGGATGCTATGTGGTAGATTCAGATGAACCAACCACATACCATGATGCAGTGTCCAATTTGGATTGTGACAAATGGCTTGAGGCCATGAACGTTGAGATGCAATCCATGCATGACAATCAAGTTTGGGAACTTGTTGTACCACCTCTTAATTCCAAGGTAGTTGGAAGTAAGTGGGTTTTCAAGAAGAAAACCGATATGCATGGAAACTTGGATACTTATAAAGCTAGACTTGTAGCAAAGGGTTTCACTCCAACTCAAGGGGTTGATTATGATGAAACCTTCTCACCTGTTGCGATGCTAAAGTCTATAAGGATATTGTTTGCCATAGCTGCTCATTATGATTATGAGATTTGGCAAATGGATGTCAAAACCGCTTTCCTAAATGGATATCTTGAGGAAGATGTCTATATGGTTCAGCCTGAAGGTTTTGTCGATCCAAAACATCCTAATAAAGTATGCAAGTTAAAGAAATCAATCTATGGATTGAAACAAGCATCGAGAAGCTGGAATCACCGTTTTGATGAGGAAGTAAAGAAATTTGGCTTCATCAAAAACGCTGATGAGGCTTGTGTGTAAGAAGGCTAGTGGGAGCACAGTAACTTTCCTAGTATTATATGTTGATGACATACTACTATTTAGAAATGACATTCCAACCTTGGAAGGTGTAAAAACCTGGCTTGGAAGTTGTTTTTCCATCAAGGATCTTGGTGAAGCCGCCTATATTCTAGGAATAAAGATCTATAGGGATAGATCAAGGCGGTTGATTGGTTTGAATCAAAGTGCATACATTGATAAGATCTTGAAAAGGTTCAAGATGGAGAACTCTAAGAAAGGTACCGTACCTATTCAAAGAGGAACGATATTGAGTACGACTCAATGTCCAAGCTCAAAGGATGAGCAAGATAAAATGAAGGCAATCCCATATGCATCTGCTATTGGATCCATCATGTATGCAATGATATGCACTCGACCGGACGTGTCATGCGCTTTGAGCATGACAAGCCGTTACCAGCAAAATCCTGGAAACAGTCATTGGATGGCTGTTAAGAACATACTTAAGTACCTAAGGAGGACAAGAGATATGTTCCTGATCTATGGATCTGGTGACGAGGAGCTCGTTGTAAAAGGTTACACGGATGGGTGGCTCTATCAACTACAGATCAGAATACGTCGCCGCCTCATTGGCAGCTCAAGAACTGCATGGTTGAAGAAATTCATCGCCGATCTAGGGGTTGTCCCTTCCATTCAGGACCCCCAAGAGATCTTTTGTGTAACGAGGGTGCGATTGCTCAAATCAAGGACCTCGTGCTCATCAAAACTAGGCACCTTGAGCGAGATTCAACTACATACGAGATGAAGTTGAAAGGGAAGATATGTATTCGCAAAGTTCACACGGATCAAAACATGCGGATCCTCTCACGAAGCTCCTTGAAAAGCAAAGCATGAAGGTCATACTTGTGCCATGGGACTTCGTATTCTTTGATTGGATTTGATCTGTAAATTTTGTATTGGGATCTGTGGAACTCTTTATAATTGAATAAAATTATTTGGTTATAATGTTTCAATTATGTTCCAATTTAGCATGTTTAATCACGAGAGTAAATTGTTTACTATAATGTCCGTAGTCGTTCATACTTGTGGTAACAAGTGTGAGGTAAGATTATTATGAACTTGGATTGGTTGATATTCATAAGGATGAATATAGAGCAATGGGTTTCTACCAAGGTTCATAGATATTTGGGGATACAAATATTGGATCTAACCCGCATCTCAATTTTACTCACATGGAATCTTATTGATTGATCTAAAGTAATTTTGAGTAAAGGCGAATATCTTTGTTATCCTTCCGACCTGAGATAACATATTGGGTTTTGATATTCACCCAAGTATTATACCTTGAGCTTTTCTTTCTCTCACTTCCTGTCCTGAAATAGTGGACAGCACATAAGGGTATGTTCAGGTATGACACGAGGTGTTTATGAGAAACGTATGTAGTCAAGATGGAATTTGTTCCTCTTATCGTTGAGAGTTAGATGTCTAAGGCCTGATTAAGTTAAATCAACAAGGAATGATCATTCTGTGTCCTCGGATTTAACATGACATCTGAAACAAAAGGATAGATGATTGATTCACATAAATCATTTCAGTAGGGTACTTGAAAGGGATGGTGTTTATTGAATGGCTATAAGTCATGCGTATTAAGGGTAGTAACCGTTGTTAGCGGTATTTACTGCTTGCATCAATCTTCTATGAATCTTCTTGGGCAAGTGGGAGATTGTAGGATTCTATATGCCCAAGACACTTAGAATATGATGTGGTTAGTATGTTATGATCCAAGTCGGGTTATACCCAATAACAAGCTTAGCAAACACCAATTAATATTTTATTTGATGATGTGATCATGCAATTAAATAATAACACCAAATTTAGAAATGGGTTTTCTAATAAGTGCATATGAAGATAAACAATTTATATGGATATTTTGTTTAATTGATGTTTTTTGTAGTTATTTAAAGTTGTTTAAATAACATCAAACAATTAGTGAGTGTGTAAGTGTTATTCTAATAAAGGTTTATTGATGAACACCCTTTAATATGACTGTTAATGTGTCATATTATTATTTTGGTTTTGGGGGGGAAAACCCCATTCTTTTCACACCATTCGGCCGCCCTAGGGGCCCTTGGTTTTGCTTCTATTTTGTCTTGGAAAGACTAATCTTTACACACTCATTCACTCCATCTCTTCCTCTCTCTCACATGCAATAGAACACACAAAAAAAAGGTTTTCTTGCTCTTGTTGAAGAAGAACTCGGCTGAAAGTATTTCAGAAGTGTCTCCCTTTGTTTTTGTGTTCAATCCTAGCAACTAAGGGTTTTGTCATAGTGCTTGGGGTAACTAACTTGAGGGGTCCTTCCTTGGAGCCTTGGCCGAGTTTCTTGCATCTTATTCTCCTCTTTTGGTCGACTTTGCAGCTGATAAAGGTAGTTAATCACAGCTCTATGTAGCTGTGATTTTATGTAGTTTAATAGATGTTCATAGCTGTTCATTCACATATTAAAGATCCCTTTGATTATGGGTTTGTTTTACACTTGTATGGTCACTTAAAGAACATATTTTTCAGCTTTTAAATCGGTTTTAAAGCTATATATCCGCTGCGCGTTTTCTGAAAGTTTAAATGGTTAAACTTGGTTTTTGTTCTAACAAACCCTTCATAAACTAGCTTTGATAAACTTGTTACAAACACCAATAATGGCATCTAGAGCCGGTTATGTGGAATACTTGTTTCAAAAGTACTTGAGAAGTTAGTTTTCATGGACTTTTTTCAACCCATTAGGGGCTGTTTTGTTATGGATGATTGAATCCCTTATGTTTCAAGGTTTTATCATACATGCTTTAGTATAACCTTGAAAGATTAACATCAAATGGTTGATTGTGTTGTTTGGACAAAACCAAAGTTTTGGTTCATGTTGGCCAGAACTTTAAGGTTATAAACAGGGGTTCATTGTTGTTCTGGAATGTTGTATATGATACATATTTTGGTGCATAACATAGTCTTGACCTTATGTGTTTTGGATTTGGTTGATTGTGATTTTGTCATGTTGGTTTTGTTTCTTGAAAGGGTTGTAATATTTGTGTTTGTATTTTTTTTTGGGTTGTAATTTATTTATTCGTTGGTTATGTAATAAATAGATTAGGTGCATTTCTTTTATTAGAAAAAGTTGTATTAGGATATGATTTTGTAAAAGAAGATGCACAAGATGAAGACCCAAGAAGGACACAAAAGACATGGACACTTGAAGCATTTGGATGTGGATTCAAGTGGGAGTTCATGGACACATATTGATGTGTCATTGTTAACCCTTAAGAAGACCTTATGACAACACTTGTGATGGCAAACAAGTGTAGTCAACTTAGTGGCTATGGTTATGCACTTATGTTTGTATGATTATGCTTGTTTGGTTGTTTGTTGTATGGTTGTTGTTTGATATTTGGATATGCATAACAAACTCATTAACAAACTTAACAAGCTGAAAAGTGATGGTTCTTTATCATTAAGTGATTAATAAAAGGTTATTAAAAGGATTAATGATTTAAAAAAATGGGTTTTATTAAAAAGTGAACCATAGGGTACCTTGTATTTGAAAGCATGCAAATATAAGGTACATAGAGTTTTCTAAACTAGTATTATGAAAACTTAAAAATTCTTTTATAAAACAATTTAACACCATCCTTTTGCACACACTTTGTCACTTGGAAACTCTTAATGGGATAAAGGTCACCTAACCATATTGAGGGAACTTGTGATTTGAGATGGGGATACCATATTTGTGGGATAAAGGTCACCTAACCACTTATGTTAGAAAACTCACATGTGTGTGTAAGTAGGGTAACTTGATTTGCAAACCATGTTTAATGGATCACCTACAATGTGGTTTACAAAGGTGTTGATGGGATAAACGTGCCGACCACACATATGATGTTAAAGTCGATCTCATACCTTAGAAGTTGCAAAGGGTTTGCAATTGTCAAAACGTTGACTACCTTGTTATTTAAATAATGGGATAAGGTCACCTAACCACTATTTAAATGTAACGTTTGATTCTAGAATTTTAAAATTGTGTAAGACACTTAAAAAGGCTTTAATTTATTAAATGGAATAATATCGAGAATACTAAAATTGAACTTTGTTAATTTTGTAGATGGCCACCAACAATAATGAAAATAATGATATCCCGTCCGCTCACTCACTATCACTAAGAACCATTCTCCAAAAGGAGCGTCTAAACCATAATAACTTTATAGATTGGTTTCGAAACTTGAGAATTATTCTCAAGCAAGAGAAACGATCGTATATTTTAGACGATCCGATTCCCGATCAACCTAATGAGGAGGATGAGGAGGCCTATAATAATTGGGTGAAATACACTGAGGACTCGGTCCAAGTATCTTGCCTTATGTTGGCAAGTATGACTCCGGATCTCCAAAAGAGTATGAACATCATGGAGCAGACGACATGATTACCCAGTTGAAGGAAATGTTTCAACAACAAGCAAGGGTAGAGCGCTTCGAAACGGTTCGAGCACTCCATGCATGTCGTATGGATGACACCCAATCTGTTTCATCTTATGTACATAAGATGAAAAGCCACATTACCGCCTCGAAAGGCTGAATTGTCCCGTCTCGAAAGAGTTGGCTACGGATTTGATCCTCAACTCTTTGTCAAAAAGGTTTGACAACTTTGTCATGAACTATAACACATGAATGGGTGGGACAGAACATAAGTGAGCTTCACTCTATGCTCAAAATTGTCGAGGCGGCCATGGGTAAAAAGGTTTTACCCCGTTCTCACCATCAATGAAGGTGGGGAACAAGAAGAGGCCTCACCCCGCACCCAAGAAAATGTTGCCAAGGTAAAGGGAACATTAGGGGAAAGGGAAAGGGAGTGGTAAGAGCGCCACAACCAAAACCAGTGGAGAAGAAGCAAAAGGTTGCTTCGAATGACCCATGCTTTAAGTGTGGGGAGATTGGACATAGGGCAAGAAAATGTCCAGTCCATCTCAAAGAGTTGCAAGCTAAGAGGGATGTCGGGAAAACCCAGGTACAAATTTTCATCATGATTCATATTGATCTAAATTTAATATCCTCTAACACATGGATATTGGATACTGGATGTGGAACTCACATTTGCAACTTATTGCATGGGTTCAAAAGAAGTAAGGACTTCAAGAAAGGGGATGTTAGCCTCTACATGGAGAATAGGGCTAAAGTTCAAGTTGAAGACCGAGGGGACTACATCTTGAAGCTTCTAAATGGTTTGGAAGCAATTTGAACAATGTTTTGTATGCTCCTATTTGATTAGGAACATTATTTCTATTTCCCAGTTAAGACAATATGGTTATGTTTATGATATTTATTGAAAATGAAATTCATGTTTCTTTAAATGACATCTTTTATTTTAAAACTATTCCTATTAATGGTATTTATGAATTGGTTCGT
Source organism: Flaveria ramosissima (assembly GCA_025215565.1). Taxonomy (NCBI): domain Eukaryota; kingdom Viridiplantae; phylum Streptophyta; class Magnoliopsida; order Asterales; family Asteraceae; genus Flaveria; species Flaveria ramosissima. Next base: position 57,559,531 of record CM046039.1, read on the forward strand.
GAAAAACATTATATGATAGCTCATTGTACCAATCCACCACCAAGAACTCAAATTGGATTTGAGTGATACTTATCTTTGGCATTGCCGTCTTGGTCATATAAACAAGAAACTCATACAAAAACTTCAAAACAACGGTCTTTTAGAAGTAAGTGAACATGATTCATTTGATGTATGTGAATCTTGTTTACAAGGTAAAATGACTAAGACACCCTTTAGTGGCAAAACCGAAAAGGCAAATGATTTTATTAGGAATCATACATTCGGATGTATGTGGTCCTTTTAAACCAACTACTAGGTACAATGAAAGATACTTCATTACCTTCATCGACGACTATAGTCCATATGGTTATGTGTACTTGTTAAGACCACAAAGATGACGCGTTTGAAATGTTCAAAATCTTCCAGAATGAAGTAGAAAATCAACTCAACAAGACAATAAAAATTCTACACACACCGATAGAGGAGGTGAAACCTAAGTGATGCTTTCAGATCATCTTAGAAGTTGTGGTATTGTCTCACACTATCTCCACCTGGAACACCACAACACAATGGTGTGTCCAGAGGAGAAATCGAACTCTATGGATATGGTTCGATCTATGATGGCTAGAAGCTCATTGCCTCTATCATTTTGGGGTTTTGCTTTGCTCTCTGCGGCCCGTATCTTGAATATGGCCCAACCAAGAAAGTGGAAATGACACCTTTTAAAATATGGCATGGAAGGGTTCCATCACTATCATATTTAAAGGTATGGGGTTGTGAGGCTTATGTTAAGACTTCCACCTCAAACAAGTTAGAAAGCCGTTCCACTAAGTGTATCTTCATTGGATATCCTAGAGATTCTATGGGATATTATTTCTATGATCATTGGAACAAAAGGAGTTTGTTGCCAAGAAGGCTGAGTTCTTAGAAACTAAGTTCCTTACGAAAGGAACTAGCAGTAGAACAGTGAATCTTGAGGAGGATCAAGAACCACATACCGATACATGTTTGGTTGACACTAGCACTCAACATGAGGATGTTGAGGATGATCAAATAGTTGATCAATACACACAAAATGTTCGCAGATCTGGTAGAACTAGTAATCCACCTGAAAGATATGGATTTTTCGTAGATGGATGCTATGTTGTGGATTCTGATGAACCAACCACTTATCGTGATGCAATGTCTAATTTGGATTGTGACAAATGGCTTGAAGCCATGAACGTTAAGATGCAATCCATGTATGACAACCAAGTGTGGGACTTAGTTGAACCACCTCTTAACTCCAAGATAGTTGGAAGTAAGTGGGTTTTCAAAATGAAAACCGATATGCATGGAAACTTGGATACTTATAAAGCTAGACTTGTAGCAAAAGGTTTCACTCAAACTCAAGGGTTGATTATGATGAGACCTTCTCGCCGGTTGCAATGCTAAAGTCTATTAGGATATTATTTGCCATAGTTGCTTATTATGATTATGAGATTTGGCAAATGGATGTCAAAACCGCTTTTCTAAATGGATATCTTGAGGAAGATGTCTATATGGTTCAGCCTAAAGGTTTTGTCGATCCAAACATCCTAACAAAGTATGTTTTGTTCAAAATCTTCAAGAATGAAGTTGAAAATCAACTCAACAAGTCAATTAAAGTTCTCCGTACCGATAGAGGAGGTGAATACCTAAGTGATGTTTTTCTAGATCATCTTAGAAGTTGTGGTATTGTCTCACAACTATCTCCACCTGGAACACCACAACACAATGGTGTGTCCAAGAGGAGAAATCGAACTCTATTGGATATGGTTCGATCTATGATGGCTAGAAGCTCATTGCCTCTATCATTTTGGGGTTTTGCTTTGCTCTCTGCGGCCCGTATCTTGAATATGGCCCCAACCAAAAGGTGGAAGGACACCTTTTGAGATATGGCATGGAAGGGTTCCATCCCTATCATACTTAAGGTCTGGGGTTGTGAGGCTTATGTTAAGACTCCCACCCCAAACAAATTGGAAGTCCGATCCACCAAGTGTATCTTTATTGTATCCTAGAGATTCTATGGGATATTATTTCTATGATCCACTGGAACAAAAGGTTTTGTTGCCAGAAAGGGTGAGTTCTTAGAAGCAAAGTTCCTTATGGAAGGAACTAGCAGTAGAACAGTGGATCTTGAGGAGGATCAAGAACCACAACCCGATGCACGTTTGGTTGAAACTAGCACTCAACATGAGGATGTTGAGGATGATCAAATGGTTGATCAATACACGCAAAACGTTCGCAAAAGTGGTAGAACTAGTAATCCACCTGAAAGATACGGATTTTTCATGGATGGATGCTATGTGGTAGATTCAGATGAACCAACCACATACCATGATGCAGTGTCCAATTTGGATTGTGACAAATGGCTTGAGGCCATGAACGTTGAGATGCAATCCATGTATGACAATCAAGTTTGGGAACTTGTTGTACCACCTCTTAATTCCAAGGTAGTTGGAAGTAAGTGGGTTTTCAAGAAGAAAACCGATATGCATGGAAACTTGGATACTTATAAAGCTAGACTTGTAGCAAAAGGTTTCACTCAAACTCAAGGGTTGATTATGATGAGACCTTCTCGCCGGTTGCAATGCTAAAGTCTATTAGGATATTATTTGCCATAGTTTTATTATGATTATGAGATTTGGCAAATGGATGTCAAAACCGCTTTTCTAAATGGATATCTTGAGGAAGATGTCTATATGGTTCAGCCTAAAGGTTTTGTCGATCCAAAACATCCTAACAAAGTATTCAAGTTAAAGAAATCAATCTATGGATTGAAGCAAGCATCAAGAAGTTGGAATCACCGTTTTGATGAAAGATAATCAAATTTGGATTCATCAAAACGCTGATGAAGCATGTGTATATAAGAAAGCTAGTGGGAGCATCATCACTTTCCTAGTATTGTATGTCGATGACATTCTGCTATTTGGAAATGACATTCCAACCTTGGAAGGTGTAAAAGCTTGGCTTGGAAGCTGTTTTTCCATTAAGGATCTTGGTGAAGCCGCCTATATTTGGGAATAAAGATCTATAGGGATAGATCAAGTCGGTTGATAGGTTTGAATCAAAGTGCATACATTGATAAGATCTTGAAAAGGTTCAAGATGGAAAACTCTAAGAAAGGTACCGTACCTATTCAAAGAGGAACGATATTGAGTAAGACTCAATGTCCAAGCTCAAAGGATGAGCAAGACAAAATGAAGGGAATCCCTTATGCATTGCCATAGGATCCATCATGTATGCAATTATATGCACTAGGTCGGACGTGTCATGCGCTTTGAGCATGACAAGCCGATGCCAGCAAAATCCTGGAAACAGTCATTGGATGGCTGTTAAGAACATACTTAAGTACCTAAGGAGGACCAAAGATATGTTCCTAATCTATGGATCTGGTGAGGAGGAACTCGTAGTAAAGGGTTACATGGATGCGAGTTTCCAAACTGATCGGGATGACTCACGATCACAATCGGGGTACATTTTCATCTTGAATGGAGGAGCAATTTCTTGGAAGAGCTCTAAGCAAGATGTGGTGGCATTGTCAACTACAGAGTCAGAATACATCGCCGCGCTTCATAAGCAGCTTAGAAGCTGCATGGTTAAAGAAATTCATTGCCGATCTAGGGGTAGTCCCTTCCATTTAGGACCCCTAGAAATTCTTTGTGATAACGAGGATGCGATTGCTCAAATCAAGGAACCCCGTGCACATCAAAAGACTAGGCACATTGAACGGAGATTCAACTACATAAGGGATGAAGTTGAAAAGGGAAAGATATGTATTCGCAAAGTTCACACGGATCAAAACATTGCGGATCCACTCACGAAGCTTCTTGAAAAGGCAAAGCATGAAAGTCATACTTGTGCCATGGGACTTCAATATTCTAGTGACTGGATATGATCTTTAATTTTTGTATTTAGATATTGTAACCCTTTATTACTTGAATGAATTATTTGGTTATAATGATTCAACTAATATTCCTATTTTGCATGTTTAAAATCCATGAGTAAATCATTTACTCAGAACGTCCGTAGTCATTCATACTTGTGGGAACAAGTATGAAGGTAAGACTATTATGAACTTGGATTGGTAGATATTCATATGGATGAATATAGAGCAAAGGGTTGCTGTCAAGTTCATAGATATTTGTGGGATACAAATATTGGACTGACCTGCATCTCAAATATTACTACTTGGAATCTTCCTGATTGATCATAAGTAACTTTGAGTAAAGGCGAACATCATTTGGTATCCTCTGACCTGAGATACATATTGGGTCTTGATATGATCCTATTCATGGAGATTCCATAAATATCCCATTCCAAAAATGGAAACAATTACCGAATATTATACTTTGACTTAGTTCCTCGTTGTTTTGAAACATGGCAGTGTCTAAGTTCAGGTATGATATAAAGTAATCATGAGAGACGTATGTACTCAAGATGGGATTTGTCCCTCTTATTCGTTGAGAGTAAGATGTCTAAGGCCTGATAAAGTTAAATCAATGGAGAATGATCATTCTATGTCTCTGGGATTTAACATGACATCTGTGACAAAAGGATAGATGATTGATTCACCTAAAACATTTCGAGTAAGGTACTTTAAGGGGATGATATTACTGAATGGCACTTAATCATACATATTAGGGTAGTAAACCGTTGTTAGGCGGTATTTACTACATGCATCAATCTTCTTTGAATCTTGTGCAAGTGGGAGATTGTTGGATCTTGTATGCCCAAGACACATACAATTTGATGTGGTTAGTACGTTATGATCCAAGTCGGGTCATACCCAATAACAAGCTAAACAAACACCAATAAATATTTATTTGTTGATGAGATCATACAAATAAATGTTGACACCAATTTAGAAAATAGGTTTTCTAAAACGTTGCTTTTGTAATAGAACAACATTATATGGATAATTTTGTTCATGAAAAATTATTTGTTTCATTATTTAAGTTAGTTAAATAATAACAAACAAAAGTGTGTTAATGTTATAAAATTAAATGAGGTTTTAATTTTATAAAATTACAGTTAAAGAGTGCATTTTCTATAAAATTACAAAATGGGGGGAACCCTTTTTGAATGCCTATTTCGGCTGCCCAAGGGTGGTCCCATTCCTGGGATTGCATGTCTTGGTTTATACAAGACTTTAATCTCTCTTGCACTCCACCACCCAACACTCTCTCTCACACACACATTGCAAGAACTCTCTCTCAAGGGCTGAAAAATTCGGATTCAAGGCAAAAGGTTGCTGAAAATTTTGGATTTTGAAGGAGCATAGGAAGACAATTTTTGTGGTGCACTCCCTAACAAACTAGATGTTTGGAAGAGCTTCTGGGTATACAAGCTTTAGGTCTTCTACTTTGGAGGCTATACATTCAAGAAGCATCATCTTCTTCTTCTCATCCTTACTACAACATCTTGTTCTTTAAAGGTAGTTTCAAGAACACCCTATGGTTGCTCTTTTCGTTTTGATAGCATGTCATTTCACATATATTTATGATCCTTGTTTGTGGGTTTCGTCTTTGGTTAAAAATGGTTTAAATTTCCAGAATGTTAAAAACATTTTAACCACTAATATCCACTGCGTTTTTGAAGTTTAAATGGTTAAGCTAGCTTTGATAAACTTGTTACAAACACCAACATTTTCCATAACTCATAAGGGGTTTTGCCATAAGGCTTAACTACAAAAACTTTGTTCTGCACATAGCTTGTAGTGCTAACTGCCTCTGCCCAGAATGTTAGAGGTAGCTTTTGTAGGATTGTATATGCCAAAGACGTAGAATATTGATGCGGTTAGTACGTTATGATCCAAGTCGGGTTATACCCAATAACAAGCTTAGCAAACACCAATTAATATTTAATTGATGATATGATCATGCAATTAAATATTTACATCAATTTAGAAAATGGGTTTTCTAAATAAGTTGCATATGAGATGGAACAAATTATGAGGATAATTTGTTGATGGGTTTATTATTATTTTGTTATTCAAAAGGGTTTAAATAACACAAATAACATGAGAGTGTACTTTAATTAATTGTTTAATTAGAGAAGACATATGTCACATTTTAAATAAGTCTAGTAGATGACTTATTAATGTGTGACAACAGGCTAGTTAAAGTTTAAGTGTGTGTGTGTTTGATTAAAGAGGGAAACCTCTTTTATTTTAAATTTCGGCCGCCGCCCCCCCCCCCCCCCTTTTGATTGATTGGTCCCTTTGTTGTCTTGAGAACACACAACTTTAACTAGTCTAGCACTCCTCATTTTCCAATCTCAATACATGCAAACACAAAACAAAACTCTCTCTCTTTTCTCTCTTGAACTCACGGATTCAACAGCAAAAATAAGAGGTTTTGAGTTGTGCTTGGTGGACGTTCTTCCTAACAAGAAGGTGATTGCAAGTAAGCTTGGGTATACAAGCTTGAGGACCTCTAATCTTGAAGTCTTGGCCGAATTTTCAGCATCTTTTCTACTCTTTCTGTCGACTTTTGAAGGCTGCTGGAAGGTCGTTTAGGCAGCCCTTTGTGGCTGTCATATTATGTTGTTTTATGCACACATAGCATGCTTGTTCACATAAAATGATCCTTTGATATATGGGTTTGTTTCATACATTTAAATGATCACCTAAAGAACATGTTTTTCAGCTTAAAAACAAGTTCATAAAGTTGTTATTCCGCTGCGTTTTCAGAAAGTTTAAGAGGTTAAACCGTGATTTTATGTTCTAACAAACCCTTCAATGGCATCAAGAGCCGGTTATGTGGATAGCTTGCTTGTTCTTGTCCTTTAAAATCGGGTTTTAAGGATGATTATCAACTCATAATAGGCTGATTTTGGTTGATTCAATAAACCCCATGTCTTTCAAGTATATCTTCATGCTATAAACTTTGAAGATTAAATGTTCAATTTGTAGATGTGTTTTGGTTGTTGTTGTTGTGTTTGGACAAACAACCCAAATTTTCAGTTTATGTTGGCTGAAAAATTTGGGGTTTGATGGGGTTTATTTTGTTTGTAAAATGATGTTTATGATTGTTCATATGATAGTGCATAACCTAGCTTGACCTTGTGTTGTTTGGTTTGGATTGTATGTATTTATTTGATTATATTCATTCAATGGGGTTGTATATTAATTTGTGCTTTGTTTGAAAATGTATTTTGTCTATTTATTCATTGGGATGTAATAATAGATTAGGAGTAATTTTATAAGTGTGAGGGTCCTTTTAAGCCAATGACTAGGAATGGTGAAAGATACTTCATTACCTTTACCGACGATTATAGTCGCTATGGGTATGTGTACTTATTAAGGCACAAAGATGAAGCTTTTGAAATGTTCAAAATCTTCAAGAATGAAGTGGAAAATCAACTCAACAAGTCAATTAAGTTCTCCGTACCGATAGAGGAGGTGAATACCTAAGTGATGCTTTTCAAGATCATCTTACGAGTTGTGGGATTGTCTCACAACTCACTCCACCTGGAACACCACAACATAATGGTGTGTCTGAGAGGAGGAATCGAACCTTGTTGGATATGGTTCGATCTATGATGGCTAGAAGCACATTACCTCTATCATTTTGGGGTTTTGCTTTGCTCTCCGCGGCCCGTATTCTAAATATGGCCCCAACCAAAAAGGTGGAAAGGACACCTTTTAAGATATGGCATGGAAGAGTTCCATCCCTATCATACTTAAAGGTCTGGGGTTGTGAGGCTTACATTAAGACTCCCACCCCAAACAATTGGAAGTCCGATCCACCAAGTGTATCTTTATTGGATATCTTAGAGATTCTATGGGATATTATTTCTATGATCCACTGGAACAAAAGGTGTTTGTTGCCAGAAAGGTGAGTTCTTAAAAGCAAAGTTCCTTATGAAGGAACTAGCAGTAGAACAGTGGATCTTGAGGAGGATCAAGAACCACAACCTGATGCACGTTTGGTTGAAACTAGCACTCAACATGAGGATGTTGAGGTTGATCAAGTGGTTGATCAATACACACAAAACGTTCGTAGAAGTGGTAGAACTAGTAATCCACATGAAAGATACGGATTTTTCATGGATGGATGCTATGTGGTAGATTCAGATGAACCAACCACATACCATGATGCAGTGTCCAATTGGATTGTGACAAATGGCTTGAGGCCATGAACGTTGAGATGCAATCCATGTATGACAATCAAGTTTGGGAACTTGTTGTACCACCTCCTAATTCCAAGGTAGTTGGAAGTAAGTGGGTTTTCAAGAAGAAAACCGATATGCATGGAAACTTGGATACTTATAAAGCTAGACTTGTAGCAAAGGGTTTCACTCAAACTCAAGGGGTTGATTATGATGAAACCTTCTCACCTGTTGCGATGCTAAAGTCTATAAGGATATTGTTTGCCATAGCTGCTCATTATGATTATGAGATTTGGCAAATGGATGTCAAAACGGCTTTCCTAAATGGATATCTTAAGGAAGATGTCTATATGGTTCAGCCTGAAGGTTTTGTCGATCCAAAACATCCTAATAAAGTATGCAAGTTAAAGAAATCAATCTATGGATTTAAACAAGCATCTAGAAGCTGGAATCATCGTTTTGATGAGGAGGTAAAGAAATTTGTCTTCATCAAAAACACTGATGAGGCTTGTGTGTATAAGAAGACTAGTGGGAGCACAATAACTTTCCTAGTATTGTATGTTGATGACATACTACTATTTGGAAATGACATTCCAACCTTGGAAGGTGTAAAAACCTGGCTTGGAAGTTGTTTTTCCATCAAGGATCTTGGTGAAGCCGCCTATATTCTGGGAATAAAGATCTATAGGGATAGATCAAGGCGGTTGATTGGTTTAATCAAAGTGCATACATTGATAAGATCTTGAAAAGGTTCAAGATGGAGAACTCTAAGAAAGGCACCGTACCTATTCAAAGAGGAACAATATTGAGTACGACTCAATGTCCTAGCTCAAGGGATGAGCAAATAAAATGAAGGCAATCCCATACGCATCTGCTATTGGATCCATCATGTATGCAATGATATGCACTCGACCGGACGTGTCATGCGCCTTAAGCATGACAAGCCGTTACCAGCAAAATCCTGGAAACAGTCATTGGATGGCTGTTAAGAACATACTTAAGTACCTAAGGAGGACAAGAGATATGTTCCTAATCTATGGATCTGGTGATGAGGAACTTATTGTAAAAGGTTACACGGATGCGAGTTTCCAAACCGATCGTGATGATTCTCAGTCACAATCGGGATATATTTTCATTCTGAATGGAGGAGCGGTCTCTTGAAGAGCTCCAAACAGGATGTGGTGGCTCTATCAACTACAAAATCAGAATATGTCGCTGCCTCATTGGCAGCTCAAGAAGCTGCATGGTTGAAGAAATTCATTGCCGATCTAGGGGTTGTCCCTTCCATTCAGGAACCCCTAGAGATCTTTTGTGATAACGAGGGTGCGATTGCTCAAATCAAGGAACCTCGTGTTCATCAAAAGACTAGGCACATTGAGCGGAGATTCAACTACATACGAGATGAAGTTGAAAAGGGAAAGATATGTATTCGCAAAGTTCACACGATTCAAAACATTGCGGATCCTCTCACGAAGCTCCTTGAAAAGGCAAAGCATGAAGGTCATACTTGTGCCATGGGACTTCGATATTCTAGTGATTGGATTTGATCTGTAAATTTTGTATTTGGATATGTGGAACTCTTTATTATTTGAATAAAATTATTTGGTTATAATGTTTCAATTAATGTTCTAATTTAGCATGTTTAATCCATGAGTAAATTGTTTACTCTAAATGTCCGTAGTCGTTCATACTTGTGGAAAAAGTGTGAGGGTAAGATTATTATGAACTTGGATTGGTTGATATTCATAAGGATGAATATAGAGCAATGGGTTGCTACCAAGGTTCATAGATATTTGTGGGATACAAATATTGGACTAACCCGCATCTCAAATTTTACTACATGGAATCTTATTGATTGATCATAAGTAAATTTGAGTAAAGGCGAATATCATTTGGTATCCTCCGACCTGAGATACATATTGGGTTTTGATATTCACCAAGTATTATGCCTTGAGCTAATTCTTCACTGTCCTGAAATAGTGAACAGCACATAAGGGTATGTTCAGGTATGACACGAGGTGTTTGTGAGATGGAATTTGTTCCTCTTATTCGTTGAGAGTTAGATGTCTAAGGCCTGATAAGTTAAATCAACAAGGAATGATCACTCTGTGTTCTTGGATTTAACATGACATCTGTAACAAAAGGATAGATGATTGATTCACCTAAATCATTTCAAATAGGATACTTGAATGAGATGATGTTATTGAATGGCTATAAGTCATCCGTATTAAGGGTTGTAAACCGTTGTTAGGCGGTATTTACTGCTTGCATCAATCTTCTATGAATCTTGGGCAAGTGGGAGATTGTAGGATTGTATATGCCCAAGACACGTAGAATATTGATGCGGTTAGTACGTTATGATCCAAGTCGGGTTATACCCAATAACAAGCTTAGCAAACACCAATTAATATTTAATTGATGATATGATCATGCAATTAAATATTTACACCAATTTAGAAAATGGGTTTTCTAAATAAGTAGCATATGAGGTGGAACAAATTATGAGGATAATTTGTTGATGGGTTTATTATTATTTTGTTATTCAAAAGGGTTTAAATAACACAAATAACATGAGAGTTACTTTAATTAAATTGTTTAATTAGAGAAGACATATGTCACATTTTAAATAAGTCTACCAGATGACTTATTAATGTGTGACAAAAGGCTAGTTAAGTTTAAGTGTGTGTGTTTGATTAAAGAGGGAAACCTCTTTTATTTTAAATTTCGGCCCGCCCCCCCCCCCCCTTTGATTGATTGGTCCCTTTGTTGTCTTGAGAACACACAACTTTAACTAGTCTAGCACTCCTCATTTTCCAATCTCAATACATGCAAAACACAAAACAAAACTCTCTCTCTTTTCTCTCTTGAACTCACGGTTTCAACAGCAAAAAATAAGAGGTTTTGAGTTGTGCTTGGTGGTGGTTCTTCCTAACAAGAAGGTGATTGCAAGTAAGCTTGGGTATACAAGCTTGAGGACCTCTAATCTTGAAGTCTTGGCCGAATTTTCAGCATCTTTTCTACTCTTTCTGTCGACTTTTGAAGGCTGCTGGAAGGTAGTTTAGGCAGCCCTTTGTGGCTGTCATATTATGTTGTTTTATGCACACATAGCATGCTTGTTCACATAAAATGATCCTTTGATATATGGGTTTGTTTCATACATTTAAATGATCACCTAAAGAACATGTTTTTCAGCTTAAAAACAAGTTCATAAAGTTGTTATTCCGCTGCGTTTTCAGAAAGTTTAAGAGGTTAAACCGTGATTTTATGTTCTAACAAACCCTTCAATGGCATCAAGAGCCGGTTATGTGGATAGCTTGCTTGTTCTTGTCCTTTAAAATCGGGTTTTAAGGATGATTATCAACTCATAATAGGCTGATTTTGGTTGATTCAATAAACCCCATGTCTTTCAAAGTTATATCTTCATGCTTATGATTAAACTTTGAAAGATAGAAATGTCAATTGGTTGATATGTTTGGTTGTTGTTTGTTTGGACAAACAAACCCAAATTTTCAGTTTATGTTGGCTGAAAATTTTGGGGTTTGATGGGGTTTATTTTGTTTGTAAAATGATGTTTATGATTATTCATATGATAGTGCATAACCTAGCTTGACCATGTGTTGTTTGGTTTGGATTGTATGTATTTATTTGATTATATTCATTCAATGGGTTGTATATTAATTTGTGCTTTGTTTGAAAATGTATTTTGTCTATTTATTCATTGGGATGTAATAATAGATTAGGTCTATTTTAAATGAATACACCCTTTTTGTTTTGGGTCTATTTTAAACTTGGACTAAGCCACTTTCTTGGCAGTTTTTCTAGCTGCTTTAGCCTTGTTTCTTCTGGATTTGGTGGTTAGGGGTTGATCATCACTGATGGATGAGGTTGATTTACCTAGTTCTTCCGTGTGATGGTCTCCATAGTTGCATCACTCTTTAACTCATGTGAAGGTGGGTCAGTAGATGGAACCTCTTGCTCTTCAGTCTGATACCTTGGTTGTCTAAAAGACTCATACAAGTGTGGTGGAGAAATTTCATTGGTTCCCAACCCACCTTTGTTTTGATAACAAAGTTTTGAGTGAGAGGATGATGCAAGAATGGCTTGGAAGTTTTGCTCAGAGATAGCATGCTTCCTTGCTTGAGCCTCAGCTATGACAAGCTAGGCTTCAGCCTCAGTAAATTTGGAGATTAAATCTTTGATTCGAGTCTTGTAGTTGGTATGTTCATGTTTTAACAAGGACACATTTTTCTCTAACTCTTTAATTTTCTTTTGATAGTCAGATTCAGCCCTTTTAAAATCAATTTTAAGATGTTTAAAGACTCAATATCAGATTTAATTTCCATATTGTAGTCATGATACAATTAAATTTAGCAATGCAAGCTGGAGTACAGACGTGTTCAAATACATTACTGTATTCAGTTCCAGCCATCAGTGCTTGAGCAGGAGTCACATCCTGTACCATGAAGCTCCAGTCAACTTCTTAAGCTACAACAGTTGTATGTTGTTCAGTTGACTTCCAGTGACTTAATGTGTAGAGTGACGTGTTTTGATTTGGGAGCCCTGCATTTCCTGGCAAAGTGACCAAGTTGGTTACAGTTGTAACATTTGACCTCTGTCTTGTCAAACCCAAACTTGCTGTTAGTTGGGTTTTGGGGAAATTGCCTTCCAGTTCTTTTGAAGAACTTCTTCGCGCTGTAAGTTAACAGAGCCATATGTTGGACAATGTCCACATACTCGACATCATCTGGACTAAAACATTCTAGATCATCAAAGCAAAACTGGAAATCGCTGGAATGTCCATTTCCTGAGACAAAAGCACAACTATCCTGGAAGGGACTTGGTTGAGCCTGTTGAGACCTTGGAGTCTCAAGGAATGTAATGTATGGCCAAGAAGAACATGATGGCTGTTGGGAGTAAGTCAGGTACTGCTGAGGTTGGGGGTCCTGAGCCTTCAACAACCTAAAGCGTTGCTAGCAGGAAGGCTTGAGGGTCTACTCTCACCTGGTGGCCTTTATTGTTCACCATCTCTAAACGGTATCCATCAAGGATGCCATATAGTTCAGTCATGGTGAAGGAGTTCAGATTTTATGTCATCTTGATAGAGACAAAGTAGAACATCCACTCATTTGGGAGAGCTTCATGAACTTTCTTGAGATATCTCTCATCTCAGGAGACACTGCCATGGACTGAAGTGAAGAAATAATATTCATGTACCTAAAGTATTGCTGGCTAAGGATCTCTCCAGCAATATAAGTGAAATTTTCAAATTGTTGCTTCAGTGAATCTTTCTTGGAGTCATAGGAGCTTGAATACATCTGAGTCAAAGCACCAAAGAGTTCTTGGCTGACTGGCAATTCTCAAAGCCTACCATGATGGAGTTGGGTATGGCAGACATGAGAACAGTCATAGCTTTGCTGTAAATGTCCAGTCGTTTGTTGTCTTCATTAGAAGAATCTTCAACTGCCTTCTCAATCATAGCACCATTTCCACCCGGTGCTGAAACCTTTGACTTGTAAAGAGCATTGGTGATAGATTTCCATATTTTACTGTCTTGATATCTGATGAAGCCTTACGCTCCATGATCTGAAGTTTTCAGGGGTGACGATATGTGCTTTGGTCATCGTCCTAGTTCACATTCAGACTTTTGGTTGAGGTCTATTTTTAGTGTGGTGAAAGAATGAGTGAAGAAAAGGTTGATTTGGATGGTAAGATCTCACAATCAGAGCCTAAAAAGCTCTGATACCAATTGCAGGATTGGTTTGGTCACTCAACACTTATGTTGTCTCTCAAACTCACTGAATCACACTCGGTTCGATGATGCAGAGTCCCTCTAAGAGTTGATAATATATACAAAGTAATCAAAACACAAGAAGATAATATTCAAGGTACTTGTATATATTATTTCTCAACTCAAAGTATTACAAGACTCTTACAAGCATTACATGAGTTACAATGAGAAACTATATATACTACTACCTACAGTCGGATATACTTTGATACCAACTGGAAACCTATGACTAAAGAAAATATCACATTGCTAAAGATAAGATATCTTAGATAAAATATTATCTAAGATATGGTAGTCATGACATGTCCATGACTTATCTTTTGTCAAATTTTGTATTTAATCTAAGTTTTCACATATTTAGTTTCTCTTTAAGACTTAGTTTCTAATTTTGTTGCTTTTAACAAAAATCTACGTTTTCACAAATTTCAAGTAAGTGATAACAGATCCATGTGAAGAAGTTCAAGAGGAAGTTCTATGGAATGAACTTTCTTTTCCTTATGAGACTTCTTCGTCTGTTTGCCTTTCTTGCACGCCACACAGAAATCCGGAAGTTGGAAGATTTTGACGTTAACTCCTCTCACTAGATCATTCTGGATCAAGTGATTATCTTTCGTGGATTAATGTGTCCCATTCTCTGATGCTAGGAGATGGAGTCCTTCTCAGTAGCCTTTGACAAGAAGCACTGAACTTGATGATCCGTTGTGGAGGCCTTTGAAAGATCCAAGACATAAGGTCATTATTCTTGAGGCAGACATTAAGACTTGGTCCTCCAGGATCACATAGTCCTTTTTCAGGACATAGCACTTCTTGTTGTCGAATATTACCTTAAAGCCTTTGTCACATATTTGAGATACAGAAAGTAAGTTGTTTTGAAGTTGTTGAACGTAGTTTACTTTATCAAACTTCAGTTTCTGATTTCCCACTTCCCCTTGAGCTGTGATATACCCTCCTTTGTTACTCGCAAATGAAACATGGCCTCCTTTTATTTGTTTGACGTTTGATAAGAGTGCCATGTTCCCAGTGTCTGCTTGGATGCTCCGCTATCGACAATCCACGTGTTGGTTCAGCACTATAGCAAACACCCTGCACATTCAATTGAAAACATTAGTTCAGGTTAGGAACCCAAGCCTTTACTGGCTTGGGTTCCCAAAGGCATCACACATCATAATTCAACCCATTGACCTATAGATGGTGAGGGAAGCTCAGGTGTCTTCTTGTCCTCATTATCAGACATTGAGGTTGATGTTTCTTTCCATAAACCAGCTTTGTGTAAGGCCTGTTTGTGATAAACAGACGACTGGATAATGGGTTGAACTTTAGGTTCACTAGCTCTTCTAGGTGGAGTCATTGAGCTCCTCTTAGAAGATCTAGGTTTTGGTTCCTGAAGTTCAACTTTCTTCCTAGGTGTATGATAGTAAGGACAGTAAGAAGCAATGTGTCCACACTCACCATAGTTGTAGCATGACCTGCGATCAACTTTATGATTTAACTGTTTTTATGGAGACGTGTGTGACACCCGAGTGACATTGTTCTGTTTGGGTTTTGACTCTACTTTATTAGATGTTTTATCTTGTTTAACAAATTTAATTGTTTTAACATTTTTAACATTCTTTCCATTTTGTTTTACCTGGACTTTGACATGAAACACGTGATTGGTTAACAGTAATGGTCTTTTTAGGTTCAGATTTGACTGTGTTTGACCCAGACTTTATATTAACCTTTTCAAACTCTTCTTCCATATTAACACAAGGCATTTTACCTTTGCCTTTGACGTGGCCTCCTTTTGTTTAGTTCCAGATTCATTTGATGTACATGTGGAATCTGGATCACTTACAAGAGGAGTGGACACCACATGATCCTTGATTGGATTGTTATTGATTGGTTTACTTTTAGTGTTCATCAAGGTCTCAGGTGGTGGTGGAACCACTTTATATCCCGAACCCACCCCATTATTACACTCTCTCACTAAGTGTTGGATAATATGAGATGAACTTGTCCAACTATGCAGTTTTTGCTTTAATGAATTAACTTCTTATACTTCTAAAACTACGTTTTGTTTCTTAGTGTCTTCTAGGGAGTGAAGATAGTACCTAATGTCATTAGCTTGGTTAAAGGCTACTACTTTTGTTTCCTTAAGCTGTTTGTTAATAGGTCTATCTTTTCTTGTAACTGTGCTCATTTTGTTTTAGAACTCTGTTAGCTTCAGTGCACAGTTGCAGTCCTTTACTAAGCTATCATTATGATCTAATAACCTAGCAAATTTCAAGTCAATGCTCTCCCTAAATTTATTACAATCAGAACAAGCATGATTTGAAAAGTTGGTCAGTAGTACTTACCTAAGAAGGTTCTGATGAATCAGCCATCAAGGCAGAGTCTGGTGTTTCTGGTTCTGGTGATTCGATGTTGTTGTTGTAGTTGTCCCTTCTTCAGGCATGTAATTTACCTTAGTTGCAGTCTCTTCAATGTTTGACATCACGAGTTTCACTGCAATATCTCTTTCACTAGCTGAATCATCATCTAAATCCTCAACACTAGCAATGTTGGATTCTCCCAGAGAGACAAACCGAAAGCTCCAGTCCTGTCCCTCGTCATCATGGGCAGTCAAGGCTTTAGGATCCTTGCTTGATGAAGTAGTACTATTAGTGGCTTATCTTGACGATTGAAGGACGAGAATGGATTCCCGTTTCCAGTTTTCTTGGGCTTCACACACTCTCGTTTGAAGTGCCCCTTTTCTCCACAGTTGAAAACAGGTCACCTTGGTCTGTCGAAACCCAAGGTAGTGTCCTTAGTTGCAACCAAGTTTTGTCCGGTCTTCTTGACAAACTTCTTAGCTCTCCGGACAGCACTTGCTAAGCCCACATTATATCCATCCTTTCAGCTCTGTCTCATCTATCTGCTCGTAGTCCTCGTCTGCCAGATGGCATTTCCCAATTCTCCCAACGACTAGTCCATCATAGGAGTGGACTACAGCTGCTAAGAGATCCATGTGCTCTCTTGCTACTTCTACTGTCACATTACTGAGATTCTCGGTCTTCAGTTTTGTAGCATTTGCTTCAGGGGGCAATGTATTGGATACCAGACGACCCTGACGTTTCTGACCGTAGAGGCTTGAGGAGGACTAGCTGAACTTGACACAAAAGCTGTCTGAAGTGGTGCTCCAAACATTTTGGCTTGTGGAGTCGTGTTGTACAGTGCCGGATTCTGAGTATAACAAGACTTTTGGGCTCTGTATTTCATCCTTAATGCTTCCTCTCTCAGCTTTAGAATGAAATCATTTATATCTAACTTCGTTAGCATACCATTCTGTCTGAGATTTGAGACAAAGGAACCCCACTTCTCTGGCAACCATCTGCAAAGTTTGAGACCTTGTCCTTCATGGTCGTTGTAACTCCATGAGTGTGCAGCTCACTCATCAAGTGGTAGAACCGATCGATGACGTCATCCAAGATCTCATTACCCATTGACGAGAAGTTGTCGAACTCCTTCTTCAACTCTTTGCCTTATAGCTTTTAATGACGCATTCCCGTCATACCGTTTTTCCAATTCATCCCACAGCTTCTTTGCTTGCTTGTTCTCAGAAAATTGATGGAAGATGTCCTTAGGAATTGACTAAGTAAGCAAAGCATAAACTCTCTTTTCAGCATTGTACTTGACCTTTTGTCCATCAGTCATGCCACCTAGTGTAAGTTTGACTCCATCAGCACATACTGGCATACTATACCCCGTCTCAATTGCTTCCCACATATTGGGCTCCATTTAAGTAGATCTCAAAACGTTGCTTCTAGTGTGGGAATCCATCTAACATGATTAGCTTAGGGGGTTTGTTGTGATTCCCTACTTCACTCTCCAGAAGCAGTAGGTTTTGAATCCTTGAATCTCTCCCTGCTGTGAATGCTGAGTATTGGTCCTCCATTGCGATTAACTTTAGTCCTTGGAACAAATTGTTTCACTTGTGCGAATGAAGGTGTGCGATTGGGCTATTCATGCGATTGAACAATGCGAATGGTTCAATCATGCGACTGAACTAATGCGGATATATCAATCGGGCGAATGAACAAGTGCGGTTCAACAATGCGAATAGACTGCTCAGTCGTACGAATGGAGGTACGAATGAGTCCAATCGTGCGTATGAGGGATGCGAATGTATCCAGTCGTGCGATTGAGTCAATCGTGCGACTGAAGCTGCTGGATTTCGAAAATTCGTAGGTTTAAGGTGTTTTGGCTGCAAAACACGAATTTTCACTAACCCTAATTGTCGTATGCCGGAAAAACTAAACTTTACGAACGAACAGGAGACGTCTAAGACACCGTTTGACATGAAAAGATTGTGTTTTTAGTGAAAAACACAATTTTTGTATCAAAAACGATTGAATCACACGTAAATCAAGAGCCAAAGCTCTGATACCACTTGTTAGGATCGTGTATTGAACGAAATACTAACTGATTAACGTGTATACCGAATCAGATAGTGCGGAATCCTATTTGATGGGCGATCCAATCAGTGAGAACGCATGTAGAAACAATTATGGATTGAATCTAACGTTAAGAACAATATGGAATCTATCTAGTGCGATCTATGAACTTGGAACAGGTTCTTATGTAACACCCGGAAATTTCCTTTGTAGCCGACGAAAGAAGAAAAAGAAATAAAGACCAAACTCGAGGGACCAAAACCGCCAACGAGAGAGAAACTTTGATGCACGGGAGTATAAAAAGGGGGGAAAACACCCCCATTCTCCCCATTTTTCAGCCAAGGGAGAGAAGAGAGGAGGAGAAAGAGAAAGAGAAAGTGTTGGCCCGGGTTGGTTCGAGTAGCCAAAATCGACGTGGAGCGAGTCAAATCGAAGCTCTATTCGACGGGATCGTTAAGGTGAGTTCTAGGACCCCCTCTTTTACATGTTTTCAACCGATTTTGGGGCTGGAACACGTCCAAAAACCTATTTTTGAGTTTTTGGTGAAGACCCGTTTGATGCATGTGTGTATGTGTATGATGCGTTAGAGGCTTGATTTCTTGCTTGCTTATGCTTGTATGAGGTCATGGTATGTTTCCCTAACCCTTAGAAGGGTTGATTTGAGCTTAAAGAGGTTTGGAAGGGGTTGGAGGTCGAAAACCCGCGGCTACAGTCGACCTAACTGCACTCTGCACCAGCTAGGGCTAGGCGACCGACTGGAGGGCGACTGGAGGCCATTCGGCCGATTGAAGTGCGACTGAGGTCCATACGCACGTTTGCTATGCGACTGAGGTCCATACGCATGATGGTCATGCGATTGGAGTTCATGTGCTTGAGAGCCATGCGATTGAGGGATGGTGCGACTGAGGTTCATTCGCACGGAGGTTATGCGACTGAAGTCCATGCGCCTGAGGCCATGCGACTGAGGTTCATTCGCATGAATAGTATGCGACTGAAGCCCATACGCCTAAAGTCATGCGACTGAAGGCCATACGCATGAAAGCTATGCGACTGGGAGTCCATTCGCATAGAGGTCCATTCGCCCATAGTCCATTCGCATAGGGTCCATTCGCATAGATGCCCATTCGCCTAAGTGTTCAGAAATGATAACCGAGATGGAATTACTCGACGATGTGAAGGGCATGGACGGTATAAGGTAACGCATGATGATGGGATTATGATGTGAATGTTGATGGAGATGATGATAATATGCATGATGTTATGTGTTATGTTAGGCATGGCGGTGCGTGAGATGCATAGTATGTATGATGTGCGTGATGTGATGTATGATTGATGCGTATGTATGATGATGCCGTATGTTTATGTTTATGTTGTGTTCCTTGCTATGTATGATTATCTTTCTATGTCTTTGCGTTGAACGTTAATGAATGAAATGAAAGTATTATGTAACGTAAAGTGAAAGATAAAGAAAAGAGGAACGTAATGAATGAATGCATGCATTAATAAATGAATGAAATCGTGTGAGGTATGTATGTGAAGCGAAGTGAAGTGCACGGCTCTAATGCCTTAGGCTCAAGCGTGAGGGGTTCAGCTAGTCTATAGTGTGTACGCAAGGGTTCCAGTCTTTGTGACTGACCTTCGATGAGGTACCCATGTTGATGGGGGTGATGTACCCACTTCGGTGGGGGTGATGTACCCACTTCGGTGGGGGTGTAGTACCATAATGTTGGGGGTGTAATGTATGTGATGGTTACCGGGTTACGCACAACTCCGGGGGTGTAGCATGAAGCCATGCATATGTATGAGGTGAGCAACCCGGTCATTGCAAAAGCCTCGGATGGAGTTCAATCCCTGTGATTGACTCGTATGGGATCTTTGTCGCGTATCCCGGTGTTGTGTCAGTCTTCGGACATGAGTCGGGGGCTTGTGAGCAGGTCCCGGCACAGCATCAGCTTTCGAGCATGAGTCGGGGATATTGCATAAGACAAGATTCGAGTAAGGAAGGGTAATGAGTAAAGAGATGATTGAAAGAATGAATGTATGAAATGAACGTTAACGAATGATCCTAATAATGTATGAAATGGGATCCTTGCCATTCGACCTCAGTAATCGTGGCTGTGTGCCATGAAGAGGGTAAAGTCTGACAGGATCTAGAATGAGGTGAAAGATAATGATGTATGATGAATCATGAATGTAATGAACGTAATGATGAAGATAATAATGATATTATATGTATGTACGTATGATGTGTGAACGCATGTATGTAAGAATGTTCTTGTTAAAGAAAGTAATGAACGGTTTTACGAAAGAAAAGTAAAATTTATTACAAAACTAGAACTCACTCAGCAACGCTGACTTTGATGTGTTTCCAGTTGGCATGTATGTTGCTGAGGATGGCACGGGGCGGCTACTCAGCGTATTTTGGATGGCATCTTTATGTTTAATGCTTTTGTAATAAATGTAACATGATAATGTTAAAGGAACGATTGTACTGATGTGCAAAAGTATTTTAATGAAATGAAATTATGTTTTAATGTTTCCGCTGCACTATTTATGAAAGGAAAAAAAATAATAGTATGTTTTATGTGCGATGAATGACCAACTGTAAGCGTCCCGGTAAGGGGTCTTACAAGTTGGTATCAGAGCCAAAGTTTAAGTGAATTGGGTAAATATTTTTTCAAAACCTAATCTTAAACTGAGAATGGGACGGAAAGGGGATGGGATGCCAATTTGAGTAGCTGCGTGCCATCAGGTATGTTTTTGTAAAGTTAACCGGTTTTACGTGCGCATGTTATATGGTTTATGTGTTGCTGGTAGATTTAGATATTGATGTAGTCAGGATAGGTAATGCTCGGAGTATGAAGAGTAAAGTAAGTGGCTAATCACAACTGGCCACTGTAATTAGGGACTTACTATACTTGACATAAACTGAGCTGTTCCTTGAATGACCGTGTTAGTGTTTGAATCTTTCAGTGTGTTTAGAGAATGGCTGGTGGAAGATCTTCGAAAGCTTCTCGTGGTGGAGGTGACGGTGGACGTGGTGCTGAACCACGGGTCACAAGAGGAAGGGCAAGGGCCGAAAGGGTAGTTCACGAAGAACCTGTGACCCCTCATCCTGAGGGCGGTGACGAGAATGCTAATCAGAGGGCCTCGATGAGAGAGGCGGTCGTGGAGGAAGTGCATCAGGTCATGCAGACTATCCTACCGTCTGTGGTGACCGAAGTTATAAGGCTGTTAGAGATGAGGAGAGAAGGGAAAGGGGTAGACCTTCGGGCGAAAGGAGACGACCTGAGACTGAAACGTTTCTCTCCGATGACGAAGAGGAAGAAGAAGAGGAAGAGCCTACGCCGGAGGCGGCACGAGGCTGTAACTATGGGGCGTTTCAGCGATGCAAGCCCCCTACTTTTGATGGTAATGGCACTGCTGCTGCTGCTCACCGATGGGTGAGAGAGATGGAAGCTGTTTTAAATATCAGCGAGTGCCGAGAAGATCAGAAAGTCAAATTTGCTACCCACTCTTTCGTGGACTCAGCTTGTGCTGGTGGGACAACATAGTCCAAGTTGAGGGAAGCAGGGCTATCGGAAGATGAGATGGTCAGAGTTGAAGAGGCTGGTGATTGAGGAGTTCTGTCCTCACCGTGAGATGGATAAAGTGGAAAGAGAGTTCCTGCAGCTGGAGGCGGGAACAATGACGCATCAGCAATACACCACCAAGTTCAACGAAATGGCACGACTGGTGTCGGATCATGTGACACCCCCTCTCACAGAAGATCAAGAGGTATATCCATGGCCTGCCAGCGGACATTCGTAGGCACATGATTGCTGCCCGACCAAGTATGTTGAGGTCGGCAGTTGATTTAGCAGGAAGATTATAAACGAAAAATTGATGGTGGTGACGGAAGGTAGCAAGAAGGGAGATGATGATCGGGATTGGAATGGGAAGCGATTGGGACGCGACGAGCCGCTCCAATTAATAAAGGCGCACGGGTGGAGGACCAGCGTGTGGTCATAAATGATGTGGGTTCGGAAAGGTGTGACAAGTGCAGACACAAGCACCCCGGGGAATGTAGATTGGGAACAGATGCCTGCTTTCGTTGTGGAGGGACCGGCATGTAGCGAAGAACTGCGGTATGGGGAAGTGTTATTCTTGTGGTGAGAAGGTCATAAGAGCAGGGACTGTAAAGAAGCAAAGGGCTGGAGGTTCGGGAGTGAAGAAGATCGGAGGAAGCTAGGACGGACTTCGATGTTGTGTCAGGTATGTTCTTAGTAAATAGATCTTTAGCTTGTGCATTTAATGTTGGCGTTAGTAAAAGTTTTATTCCTGCTGCTTTCTGTGCAAACTGCCTGTTAGTGGTAAGGACATAGATACGCCATTCGATATAACCCTAAGAGTGGATTGTTTGGCGGACTACGGAGCGAACACTATGTGTTGCAAAAAGATAATATGGTTGATAGCGCCTGAGGGGATCATGGTAATGGCTTAAGGTGATTGAGCCACGACGATTCCGAATGTGATTTCGATGACAGTGGCGGGAAGGTGCATGAATCGCGATATGGTGGAGTGCGAGATTAATGCCTTACTTGTTCACAAGTGAAGGCCAAGCGCCAAATGCCGTATAGAAAGTAATGAGGTGATCGAGGCCACGATCGAGAGCTCGAAAGGATTAAGCATTGATGAAGCTAGCCAAAGATAGATAAGAAGTCGTGTGTGGATAAGCGACGTAGACCGATTGAACTTCAGGTGGGAGACTGGAAAAGAGATGAGACAGAATTGCTCGCGACGGTTTTAAGGAATAACAGGTTTCGGGGACGAAACCTATATAAGGGGGGTGGACTTGTAACACCCGGAAATTTCCTTTGTAGCCGACGAAAGAAGAAAAAGAAATAAAGACCAAACTCGAGGGACCAAACCCGCCAACGAGAGAAACTTTGATGCACGGGACCTATAAAAAGGGGAAAACACCCCCATTCTCCCTCCCCATTTTTCAGCCAAGGGAGGAGAAAGAGAGGAGAAAGAGAAAAGAGAAGAGTGTTGGCCCGGGTGGTTCGAGTAGCCAAAATCGACGTGTGAGCGAGTCAAATCGAAGCTCTATTCGACGGGATCGTTAAGGTGAGTTCTAGGACCCCTCTTTTACATGTTTCAAACCGATTTTTGGGGCTGGAACACATCCAAAAACCTATTTTTGAGTTTTGGGTGAAGACCCGTTTTGATGCAGTGGTGTATGTGTATGATGCGTTAAGGCTTGATTTCTTGCTTGGTTATGCTTGTATGAGGTCATGGTATGTTTCCCTAACCCTTAGAAGGGTTGATTTGAGCTTAAAAGAGGTTTGGAAGGGGTTGGAGGTCGAAAACCCGCGTTGCAGTCGACCTAACTGCACTCTGCACCAGCTAGGGCTAGGCGACCGACTGGAGGGTGACTGGAGGCCATTCGGCCGATTGAAGTGCGACTGAGGTCCATACGCACGTTTGCTATGCGACTGGGTCCATACGCATGATGTTCATACGATTGGAGTTCATGTGCTTGAGAGCCCTGCGATTGAGGGATGGTGCGACTGAGGTTCATTCGCACGGAGGTTATGCGACTGAAGTCCATGCGCCTGGAGGCCATGCAACTGAGGTTCATTCGCATGAAGAGTATGCGACTGAAGCCCATACGCCTGAAGTCATGCGACTGAAGGCCATACGCATGAAAGCTATGCGACTGGGAGTCCATTCGCATAGAGGTCCATTCGCCCAGTCCCATTCGCAATAGGGTCCATTCGCATAGATGCCCATTTGCCTAAGTGTTCAGAAATGATAACCGAGAATGGAATTACTCGACGATGTGGAAGGGCATGGACGGTAATAAGTTAACGCAGGATGATGAAATTATGATATGGATGTTGATGGAGATGATGATAATATGCATGATGTTATTGTGTTATGTTAGGCTGGCGGTGCGTGAGATGCATAGTATGGATGATGTGCGTGATGTGATTATGATTGATGCGTATGTATGATGATGCGTATGTTTATGTTTTGTTTGGTGTTCCTCTATGTATGATGATGCCGTATGTTGGACCAAAAGAACCAATGAGCCGATCAGAAAAACCTTTAAGTCCCACAGACGTCACAACAACCGCTGAAGTCCACAACAGCTGAAGACAACAACTGAAGACAAAGTCTGAAGACAAGTGCTGCTGAAGACAAAGTCTGAAGACAAGTGCTGAAGACAAAGTCTGAAGACACAAGTGCTGAAGACAAAGTCTGAAGACACAAGTACTGAAGACCAAGTATCAGACGTTGTCATAACAGCTGAAGAGGACTTCTTCAGTAGTTGTGACGGTTTACTTTCAGTAGTTTTATGTTTTCAGTAGTTTTGTAAAACGACTGAAGAGCTTGTTCTTCAGTCGTTGTAGTTTCAGTAGTTTCTTATCAGTAGTTTTATATTTTGTACTTAGCACTCTGATATGTTCTCAGTAGTTGTGAACATTTCAGTAGTTTGTTAAGTGTTAGTTATTTTTGTAATAGATCTGCCAGTTGTCACTATCCCGTGATAACAGCAGTGATTGCACTCTATATAAGGAGTGTCAACCTTATTGTAATGTGAATGATTGAGCAGAAATATTTGGTATAATTGAAACATTCCTTGTCACAGAAATATATTCTCTCGTATTTGTTTACAAATATCAAATTCTTGCTACAATTTGTCTAATTCTTGATCTTATTCCGCTGCATTACACTCTAATCAATCGAACTTGTGATCACTGATCCTGACAAATGGTATCAGAGCAGGTTAATCATTGATCGATCTAATAATTGATCATTGAAACTGCTATTCAAGATCCAAGTTTGATTGAATTAGCATTTTTGCAAGAAACGGTTATAGAGATTGAATTTTCTGTGTTTTTGGTCATTCATCCTGAGATTTATTCTTGGTTTTTCATTGAGTCTGTTGTGGTCTGTGTAAAATCTTTTAAAAGCTTGAATTAAATTGTTTTTGGACCTAAAATGACTACTCCTTCCAATGATCCTCACAATACTGGTTCCTCAACCAAGCCTCCAATGCTGGTTAGGAATGAGTATAACATATGGCAACGACGTATGCTCCATCACCTGTCTGTTAACAGCTCAGGTTGTTGGACATCAGTGGTACATGGTCCACACAAGCCTATGGTGAATAACCCGGAAACCAATCAAATGGTTCCGAAGAGGAAGGATCAATACTCAGATGAGGATAAGAAATTGTTTGAGATTGATGCAAAAGCCCATGGAATTCTGGCCATGGCACTACCCAATGAAATCTATTCTGGGCTAATGCATTATGAATCTGCCCATGACCTCTGGAATGCCTTGAAAGAACAATTTGGAGGAACAGATGAGGTCTTGGCAAATAATAGAGAGATCCTTGCCCAACAATATGAGACATTCTCTCATAGGAAGGGTGAGACACTGACTCAACAGTTTGAGCGGTTCTCTTGTTTGATCTCTGAATTAAAAATGGTCAAACATGAGTACACCAATATCCAGATGAATAACAGATTTCTCAGATCACTGCCTGAGAGATGGGACACATATACTATTGTCCTACGCTCCAGTGCAAATTTGGACAAACTATCTCTCACCCAACTCCATGGGAAATTGCTCACATTTGAGAGAGAGATAGAACAAAACGAAAACTGTCTTCATCTGGTAAGCTCACTGAAGACTTTGTACCAGGCAACACTGCCTTGGTTAGTCATGAGTCAGAATATGCTTCATCTGAATGCCAGTATGATGAGCATATTGATTTCTCTTCAAACATTTCTGATTCTGCATTTGTGAGTGTTGATAGTCAGTTTACTGGGTGTAATAATGACAATCTATGCTTCATCATGGATGATCTCAAGGGGATTGCTGATGATGACTTAGAAGAGATGGATATTTTGAGCCAAATGGCCTTGATAAATATCAGATCTCAGAAGTTCTACAAAAGAACTGGAAGAAAGTTCCCAGGACTCTCTGGCAAAACCAAAGTTGGTTTTGACAAGAGTAAGTTGAGGTGTCACAAATGCCAAAGGCTTGGACACTTTGCTAGAGAATGTAGATCATCTGGATCTAATTCCTCTGCACCTTTTGTGACTTTCCCTGGCAATAGTCAACAAAACAAAGGGCAACATCCTGTCAATTCTAGTCATCATTCTCAACCACAATCTCCTGCATATTTTGTTCCTCAGGGTCAAATGCCATACCCTTACCCTTGTTATTACATGCCACAAACCAGTCAAGTTCAAGCTCCTATGGTATCACACACCTCATGCACTACCAGAACCTCAACCATCTCATCAACCTCCTCAACCTCAACAACATAGCTTCTTCACCCCTGAAGTTGTTGACTGGAGCAGTTTGCCAGATGACATGTCTGGTCATGAACAACTGTTCACAGGTGCTGATCAACATGGTGGTGACAGTCCTTTTGGGAATCTGGCACTTATGGCTCTGGAGTCTACTGAGGGTTCCTGCTCAAATGCATCATCTTCACAGGTAACTCAGGTATCTTCAGAGGCTAAAGCCAAGTTATGTTCTGAATCATGCATAGCTGCCTTTGTCTCTATTAGAGAGGCAAATGTAGCATTAATAAATCAAAAACTTGAGTTTGAGAAAACCATTTCCAAAAGAAAAGCTGAGTATGAGTCTGCTCTTAATAATAAAAGTGATGAGATTTATAAGCTTAAATGCCAATTAAATGATGAAAAGGCCAAGCTAGAGGTTATTCTGGAAGACCAGAGAAGTCTCAAAGAAACCCTTGCAGTCACCCAAGTAGAGTGTGATCGATGGGTACAATCATGCAAAGGTTTTGAAATGCTTCTTAGTAAGCAATCAGCTTCCAATGTGAAGTTTGGCATTGGTTATAATCACACTGCTCCTCCTACAGATTTTGCTTCAAGAGCAGAAGTGAAATCTGATGGAGAAAGCAATAACCAATCCACCTCATCATGTGATTCACTTTTTGATAGAGCATCATCAAAAGTAGAAGTCAGCACTAAGCCCTCTCAGAACCAATCAGCTGATGTTGATGGTTCCATTGCTGACACTCACATGATCAAAGAGTTGATCAACTCAGGAGTTATTTCTGGAAGTCCTGAAAGGACTGGAGAGCAAGATTTAACACCTGAAGTTCAAACTCCAACTACTGTCAGCACTGAAGAGAAGAAAACTGTCAGTAGAAAGAGTTTGAAGACTACTAAAGAGGAAGTCAAGAAAGCAAATAATGCTTCCAAAGTACTGAAGAGCAAGTCTTCAGTAGTTTCATTCTTTTAGTTGATGATCAACATAAGATGAAGAAGAAACCATGTGAAGTATGTGGTTTGTTTAATCATCTTACAGATGATTGTTGGTACAAAAGAGGATCCAAACTCAAACATAAAGAGGAAATTAAAGAGAAAATGGTTAAAATGAAAACTGAGTTTGAAGCCACATTTGTACCAGCAACATCAAATCCTGTAACCCTTAAGTCCAAAAAGAAATCCAAAAAGGAAGGGGTTAAACAGGTAACAGCTGAGATTGCTCAAAAGAAGAAGGTGCAACATAGGAACTTATCAAACTCCAATGCTAATGTGTCTGAAGAGCTGAAAGCTTTATCACAAAATCAGACACAGCTGGTTATGATGGTTCAACATCTATTGGGAAGAGTTAACCAATTAGATGTTCCTATGTTGAAACCACAGAAAAGGAGGTCCAAGCCAAAGGATTCCTCTTCTTCACCATCTTCTTCCTCTCAGGCTGTTGTTTCCAACAAACCTGTTAGTCTACCATCTGTTGATGTGAACAGGCCCAAAACCAAAAAGGTTTGGGTCTCAAAATCTAACTAATTTGTTTTGTTTTGCAGGGTTCTTCAACATGCCACAGAGGCATCTGGTATGTAGACAGTGGAGGATCCATGCATATGACAGGAAACAGATCACTTCTTAATGACTACTCTCAAGGAAGGAAGGGGTTTGTGTCATTTGGCAATGATGCAAAGGGTTACATCATCGGCAAAGGCTTTGTTTCCAATGGGGAAATAAAGTTTGATGATGTTAACCATGTGGAAAATCTCAAGTACAACCTCTTGAGTGTCAGTCAAATGTGTGACAAAGGCCATGTTGCTCTTTTCACCAGTCAGAACTGTCGGATTCTGTCATCCAAAGTTCTAAGTTTGATTGATAAGGTGTTGGATGAATACACTCTCCTAAAGGCCAACAGGACAGGAAGAGTGTATGCCTTAGATCTTTCCAAGAAAATAGATCTCAAAGGCCATCCTTGCCTATTTTCCAAGGCTTCCCCTCAAGAATCTACTCTATGGCATAGAAGGCTGGGTCATGTTAATCTCAAAAACATAAATCAGCTGATAAACCATGGTTTAGTAAGGGGACTGCCTATGAAGGAGTTCAAATGTGAAGATAACTGCACTGCTTGTTTAAAAGGAAAACAGCACAAAGCTTCATTTCCCTCCATAGAAGAACCTAAGTCCACTGCCTGCTTACAGCTTCTTCACATGGATCTCTTTGGTCCTGTGAGAGTGATGAGTATGGCTAAGAAGAAATACTGTCTGGTAATTGTGGATGATTACTCCAGATTTGTATGGACTTTCTTCTTGCATTCAAAGGATGAGGCAGCTCAGAAGATTATCAACTTTGTGTTGTATGTTGAGAAGCAGTATTCCCTCTCAGTCAAGTGTATTAGAAGTGATAATGGAACAGAATTTAGAAACAATACACTTGATGAGTTCTACCTCTCAAAGGGAATCAAGAGGCATTTTAGCATTCCAAGAACTCCTGAACAAAATGGAGTAGTGGAGAGAAAGAACAGGACCCTTATTGAAGCTGCAAGGTCCATGTTGGCTGATTCTGGACTGCCAATGACTTTTTGGGCTGAAGCTGTCAATACAGCTTGCTATGTACAGAATAGAGCTCTAGTAAATCAGAGGTTGATGAAGACTCCATATGAAGTTCTTCATCATTTGGCCCCTCTAATTTCATTCTTCAGAGCTTTTGGATGTCCTTGTTTCATTCTCAACACACGGGATCAACTCCAAAAATTTGATTCTAAGGTGGATGCAGGGTACTTTGTTGGTTATTCATCAACTTGCAAAGCATACAGAGTCTTCAACTGTAGAACAAAGATGGTTGAAGAGACTCTACATGTTAAGTTTAATGAATCTCCAAAGGACAAGATTCCACAAAGCCCTGTGGAGATATTTGATTTGGACATACTGCAATATGTTCCTTATCAAACTCCTGCTGTTGCTCCTGTCAACAGTTCACCACCTGGTGGTACTGCTGGTGCTGATGATGATGATGATAGTAGTACTCACCTCTTCAAGTTTAGTGATCAACTGCCTGATTCAGCTAGACCTGATGTTCCTGTAGCTCCAGCAGCACAATCCACAACAAATGCTGATGAGATTTCTACAACTTCAACTTCCTTTGAATTACCATCTACTGATTGGTTTCAAGGAAATGCTTCACCATCACCATCTGTTGCTGCTGAGCCTGCTACAAACACTTGCACTGATCTCATTGTGTACCAAGATCTGAAGAATCACCCTATGTCTCAAATCATTGGTGATATCACTGCTGGCGTATCAACAAGAAGTCAATTGTCAAATTTCTGCTTCTATGCTCTCTTCATCAGCCAGCAAGAGCCAAAGAATTATCACATTGCTTTAAAGGACAATGGATGGGTTGATGCCATGCAGCTTGAGCTTCTTCAGTTCAAGAAACAGCAAGTGTGGGAACTGGTTCCTCTACCTCCAGGTAAGTGTGCAATAGGCACTAAATGGGTGTTTAGGAACAAAACTGATGAAAATGGGCTTATTGTTAAGAACAAGGCCAGACTGGTTGTTCAGGGGTTTGCACAAGAAGAAGGTATTGATTATGATGAAACCTTTGCCCCTGTAGCCAGACTGGAAGCAATTCGATTGTTTTTAGCTTATGCTGCTTATCAAAATCTTAAAGTTTTTCAAATGGATGTCAAAAGTGCATTTTTGTATGGGAAAATTAAAGAAGAGGTTTATGTATGTCAACCACCAGGTTTTGAGGACAATAAACATCCTAATTGGGTGTATAAGCTTGATAAGGCTCTTTATGGGTTGAAACAAGCTCCTAGAGCCTGGTATGAGACATTATCAAACTTTCTTCTGGAAAATAATTTCACTAGAGGCTCCATAGATAAAACTTTATTCATTAAGAAAGCTGGGCAGCATAATCTACTTGTTCAAATTTATGTAGATGATATTATTTTTGCATCCTCTGATCCACAGTTGTGTGATGCCTTTACAAAGTTGATGCAACAAAAGTTTGAAATGAGTGCCATGGGAGAATTACAATTCTTTCTGGGTTTGCAAATCAAACAAAAGGCTGATGGAATTTTCATTCATCAGTCCAAATACACAAAAAATCTTTTGGAAAAATTTGATTTACAAAACTGTAAGCCCTGTTCTACTCCCATGTGCAACACCACACAACTGGATACAGATCAGAAAGGTAAAGTGGTTGATGAAACACTTTACAGATGTATGATTGGGTCCTTGATGTACTTAACAGCTTCTAGACCAGATATTATGTTTGCTACATGTGTTTGTGCTAGATTTCAGGCTGCACCTAAGGAGTCTCATTTGATTGCAGTCAAGAGGATCTTTAGATATCTGCAAGGCACTCCATCTCTAGGTTTATGGTATTCTACTAGACATTCTGGTAAATTAGTTGCTTTTTCTGACAGTGACTATGCAGGGTGTAAGTTGACCAGGAAATCAACTTCTGGTGGATGTCAATTCCTAGGCAACTGTTTGATTTCTTGGCAGAGTAAGAAACAAACCTCAGTTGCTACATCAACTGCTGAAGCCGAGTACATTGCTGCTGCAAGCTGTACATCTCAGGTACTCTGGCTTCAAAACCAATTATTGGATTATGGCATAACAGAGACTAAGACCCCATTGTTAATGGACAGCTCTTCAGCTCTTTGTATTGTCAAGAATCCTGTCCAGCACTCTAGGACTAAACATATTGAAATCAGACACCATTTTATTAGAGATTGTTTTGAAAAAGGTCTGATTGATCCAAAATTTGTTCCTAGTGCTGATGAGCTTGCAGACATTTTTACTAAGCCTTTGGATAGTTCAACTTTCCACAACCTGGTGTTAAGGCTTGGTATGCTGCAGCTAGAATAAGTGACAACTACTGATGATCTCAGTAATAAGTACTGATGATCATTGGTAACCATGTCACATATAAGTACTGATGAGTTCCTTTACCCTCAGTAGTTTTTATAACTACTGAAGGCTACATGCCTCACAAGTACTGAAGTACTTTATTTGTTAAAACAGCTGATGTAGTTACAACAGCTGATGAAATCACAACAGCTGATGTAGCTACAACTACTGATGTCAGAAATGCAGATAAGTACTGATGACCAATGAAACCTCTGAAACTCAGATTTAAGTCTGATGAGTAAGTGTGGAGGTCAGACTGAAACAGCTGAAAAGCTATGAATTGACGAAAACAGCTGATGAGTAATTTTCTACAACTTCAGCTGATGAGTAATTTCTCTTCAGTTGTTTCTACAACTGCTGTTTCTAAACAACTGAAGCCAAACCTATGTCTTCAGTAGTTTACAACTACTGAAGACTAACACCAAGTCTTCAGCTGTTTACAACAACTGATGACAAAACCACTGTCTTCAGTAGTTTCACAACTACTGATGACAAAAACCATGTCCTCAGTTGTTTCACCACCTGAAGTCAAAACTGTCTTCAGTAGTTTTATAACTACTGATGACTAAATCAGAGACTTCAGCTGTTTCAACGTCTACCGGTTAAAACCAAGTCTTCAGTTGTTTTATAACAACTGCTGATCACACCAATACGGTCAGTCATTTCAAACCTCTGAAAGTTAATACCACGTCATCAGTAGTTTCAACAAATGATGACTAACACCAAAACCTTCAGTCGTTTTCTACCCTACCCTTTAAATACCTTATCCCACCTTCAGAGTTTTTCTCACCTCTCTTCTCAAACCTAACGTTCAAAAACTCTGTAACCTCTCTTCATCAATGGCGACCATGCAACTAAAACCACGACACAACTGTGTCGCTCATCTCACAAAATCGCCATACTGGACCAAGTTTCACAACGCCATTGATTTAATGGTTCAGTCACCTTACCAAACGGCTTTTCTGTTAAACCCCACCATATATGCCGAATCTCTTAGCCAATTCTGGACAAACGTCACTCTTGTCTCTGAGGAGAATGACACAGAGTCTCTTCAATCGTTTGTCCATCGTCAAAAGGTGGTCATTACTCCAGACACTCTTCGCCAAACCCTCAATCTGGATGATGCCACTTTCCCAACTGGTTATCCAAAGGGCACAACAGATCTATCATTTGCCCACCATGGATACCAAGGTAACCTGAGTGCCTCTACCATATTGAAGAAACATTTCCAGGATGCCGAACGTCTCATCTTTCATATGGTAAATGTCTGCCTTGCCCCCAAGACTTCATCATGGGATCAAATGTCCACAAGGTGGCAACAGGTAATGTACTCCATCCTTGAGCAACAACCTTTAAATTTTTCTGAAATACTATTTTTAGAGCTCAAGGATATGGCCCAAAAACAACTTGCTAACCGTTGGATATTATATCCTCGGTTCATAATGGCCATAATTGAAAACCAGCTTCAAGCTGAGGGACTTGTTGGCCTGGGAGTCCCTGCTATGGCTGTATTGCCTGAAGTATACTCCCGGCACAACTCTGACCAATCACTAAAAATGGCTGCCAAGCTGCGCAAACCCACGCAGCTGGAACCCACAGCCACCACCACAAGATCCAGAGTCCCCACCAAACCAAAAACCAAACGCCCCAAAACAGCTATTCAGGGAGATGAGTCCCCTGAAGATGCTCCTGTACCACCAAGACAGGATATACTTGCTGGTGTAAACCCCCCAGCAGTATCAGAGACTCTACCAGCCACAGCCGCTCAGGATTCCTCTCAAAAGGAGCCTGCAGCAACCAAAGAAGGGGTACCCACTAATCTGGAATCTTCCTCATTTGAGGAGATTGCCATTGAAGAGCACCATTCTCCCCAGGTGCATAATGCTTTTACCCCATCTCCCCATGAAAATGCCCCCCAAAGTCCAACCATTATAATTGCAAACGTGCTGACTCAGCTGCATGCCTCTCCTCCTCCCCACCAAACACCAACAAAGGGGACAACCACAGCCATTGAGGAAGAGGATCAACATGCTTCTGACAACCCACAGCACCGGGGTTTAAATGTTCTGTCTCCTGGTGTGGATATGGAGATCAGAATATCTGGTGAGGCTGCCACCTCTTCTGAATCAGCACATGATCAGACTGAGGCTGGTAACATTGCTAAGACCTCATCAGAGGCAACAGCTGATGAAGGACATCGTCCTGAGGCTGGAAGTCCCCAGTTCCAAGAAAAAGGGGCACATGCTAAAACTGGTCTACACCCAGTGCATGTACATCCTGCTACAAGCAGGAGGTCAGGTGATTCAGCATCTGCTGATGATGACCTGGGCTTCTTTTATGATGTTCTGGCCCAGAACACAATTCTTGAGGAAGAAGTCCGTAGACTACAAAGCCTACTTGACCAATTCTCTCAAGAAGCAAGTCCATCTGACACCAACATAAACCCACAGATGGCACCTTCACCTGAAGGTCTCCCAAACACTCAGCCACTCCAAACTTCCAACCCACCAGCCTCTATTTCTGGCACTGCTTCTCAGGGACAGAACCCCTCTGAGCAAACAGCTGCTATCTTTCAACAATCCCTACCTCTCATCACCCCAATGATCACAGACATTGTGATCAAAACCATGGATGAGAGGCTTCCCTCAATCAAACCCCTGGTGGAGGAGATTGTGAGCACAAGGCTTTCTGCTACTCAAACCCTTGCAACCAATGCAACCAAAAAGGGGAGAGTCAGTCAGTGAAAGCAAAGAGGAAGAGCATACCGAAAGAAAAGGAGACTGAGAAGGAAGAGGAGTTTGTGAAGGAGACTGAGAAGGAAGAGGAGATTGTGAAGGGAGCTGACATTGATCAAGTGGGTGAAAGTCACAAAGACTTTCATATCACATATAAGAAGAGGAAGGTTGAAGGAAAAGAAAAAGAACTCTAACTCGATGAGATGATCAAAATGGCGGATGCTACACATAGTAAATCAATGGACTCCATTATTGATCAACTGTATAGACAAGGGTTCGATACTGCACAGCTTGACTCAGAGATTAGGAGACTTGAAGTTGAAGAAATTAACTCAAGATGGGCAAGTTATGATGCATTAGAAAGAGAAAGACTAGAGATCATGATCAGATTCATTGCAAAGTACCTTGGGAGATCATTGATAGAGATTAAGTCATGGACCAGGGACAGTATCTTGGCAATAACCACCAAGATCTGTACGTCTGAAGCATACACTAAGGGATTGGTGATTGAAGCACTAAATGAGGCAGGTGCTGGGAACAGAAATGAACTAGCAAAACACTCAAAAGCCTCATTCCTACAAGAATGCTAGAACAACCTGCAAAACTTCCCACTTCAAAATCACCACTACCACAACCCATTAAACCAACTCCTTTACCCTCAAAACCAACAGCCGATGATGCACCCAAGAAGAAGAAGAGAAGGATGTTGAGGCTAGAAGAAGAAGAAGAAGAGGATGATGAGGAAGAAGATAGGCTGCCTCTTTCCGCAGTCCTAACTTTGCCTAAAGCCAAACCTATGCCCATCACTCCCACCTCACAGATGGAAACGGTGAGAATAAAGATAGAAGAAGAACAGCAGCAAAGGCTTCATGATGATGAGATGCTGAAAAGCATAGACAAAACTTATGCTGCTTCTTCATCAATAATCAGTATGAAGAAAGAAGCTCTGAGATTGTACACCCTTGCTAACACATTTCAATACAAAAGGAAAAGGTGAGAATATGGCCTGATCCTAGGGTGGCTCACAGAATTGTGAAGAAAGACATTCCTGCGAGATACAAGGGCCAAGTAAAAAGGATCGTAGATGAAGAGATCACAGTGGTCCTGGTAGTATCACCCTGGGAAATTGTAGAAGATTTCAAGAAGGCTTATGAGACTAAACAGCCACCCCAAAAGATGTTAGAGAACAGAGTAATTAAAAAGGGGTTAGTCTACAAGAAGCTTGAGAACTTCAAACAAAATGAGCTCAGTCTGTTACTTGAAGGTACTCACCCAGATGAGTTTGCATACAGACAGATTACAACAGTTGAGCTCAAAAATGGCAAACAGGCTAAGTACATTTCAGAGCTGTATGGGCGTGAAGGATTGTTTGATGGTGAAGCCAGAAAATCTTACCATGGAAGAACAAATTATGTTTCTCAGAGCATACACCAGAGAATCCTACAGGCTTATACATGGGAAGTGAGTCTCATGGATGGGGGAACAGCTCAGTGTCCAATTCCCCAATACAGAGCTCCCATCATACATTGCCAACCAAATCATCAGAGACTCATTCCTAGGCCAGTGCTTATAATGGGTCATCTTCTCAACTGATCAAGAAGGAAAAAGACCAACCATTCTGCCAACAATAAGTGGGACCTCAATAAAGTTAAAGGTTTTGGCTGCATTGGTTTAGGGGGAGTTTGTTGGACCAAAAGAACCAATGAGCCAGATCAGAAAAACCTTTAAGTCCCACAGACGTCACAACAACCGCTGAAGTCCACAACAGCTGAAGACAACAACTGAAGACAAAGTCTGAAGACAAGTGCTGAAGACAAAGTCTGAAGACAAGTGCTGAAGACAAAGTCTGAAGACACAAGTGCTGAAGACAAAGTCTGAAGACACAAGTACTGAAGACCAAGTATCAGACGTTGTCATAACAGCTGAAGAGGACTTCTTCAGTAGTTGTGACGGTTTACTTTCAGTAGTTTTATATTTTCAGTAGTTTTGTAAAACGACTGAAGAGCTTGTTCTTCAGTCGTTGTAGTTTCAGTAGTTTCTTATCAGTAGTTTTATATTTTGTACTTAGCACTCTGATATGTTCTCAGTAGTTGTGAACATTTCAGTAGTTTGTTAAGTGTTAGTTATTTTTGTAATAGATCTGCCAGTTGTCACTATCCCGTGATAACAGCAGTGATTGCACTCTATATAAGGAGTGTCAACCTTATTGTAATGTGTGAATGATTGAGCAGAAATATTTGGTATAATTGAAACATTCCTTGTCACAGAAATATATTCTCTCGTATTTGTTTACAAATATCAAATTCTTGCTACAATTTGTCTAATTCTTGATCTTATTCCGCTGCATTACACTCTAATCCATCGAACTTGTGATCACTGATCCTGACACCGTATGTTTATGTTTATGTTGTGTTCCTTGCTATGTATGATTATCTTTCTATGTCTTTGCGTTGAACGTTAATGAATGAAATGAAAGTATTATGTAACGTAAAGTGAAAGATAAAGAAAAGAGGAACGTAATGAATGAATGCATGCATTAATGAATGAATGAAATCGTGTGAGGTATGTATGTGAAGCGAAGTGAAGTGCACGGCTCTAATGCCTTAGGCTCAACCGTGAGAGGTTCAGCTAGTCTATAGTGTGTACGAAGGGTTCCAGTCTTTGTGACTGACCTTCGATGAGGTACCCATGTTGATGGGGGTGATGTACCCACTTCGGTGGGGGTGATGTACCCACTTCGGTGGGGGTTTTGTACCCACTTCGGTGGGGGTGTAGTACCCATAATGTTGGGGGTGTAATGTATGATGGTTACCCGGGTTACGCATAACTCCGGGGGTGTAGCATGAAGCCATGCATATGTATGAGGTGAGCAACCCGGTCGTTGCAAAAGACTCGAGTACGTGCTATCGTGATATTGCCTTGGGGTGAGCAACCTTGTTGTTGCAAAAGACTCGGATAGCTTGCTATCGTGATGGGCAATGAGGTGAGCAACTCTAGGGGTGCAAAAGACTCGGATAGCGTGCAATCATTGAGATGGCTATTGAGGTGAGCGACTTGGTGTTGCAACAGCCTCGGATGGAGTTCAATCCCTGTGATTGACTCGTATGGGATCTTTGTCGCGTATCCCGGTGTTGTGTCAGTCTTCGGACATGAGTCGGGGGCTTGTGAGCAGGTCCCGGCACAGCATCAGCTTTCGAGCATGAGTCGGGGATATTGCATAAGACAAGATTCGAGTAAGGAAGGGTAATGAGTAAAGAGATGATTGAAAGAATGAATGTATGAAATGAACGTTAACGAATGATCCTAATAATGTATGAAATGGGATCCTTGCCATTCGACCTCAGTAATCGTGGTTGTGTGCCATGAAGAGGGTAAAGTCTGACAGGAAATAGAATGAGGTGAAAGATAATGATGTATGATGAATCATGAATGTAATGAACGTAATGATGAAGATAATAATGATATTATCTGTATGTACGTATGATGTGTGAACGCATGTATGTAAGAATGTTCTTGTTAAAGAAAGTAATGAACGGTTTTACGAAAGAAAAGTAAGTTTTATTATAAAACTAGAACTCACTCAGCAACGCTGACTTTGATGTGTTTCCAGTTGGCAGGTATGTTGCTGAGGATGGCACGGGGCGGCTACTCAGCGTATTTTGGATGGCATCTTTATGTTTAATGCTTTTGTAATAAATGTAACATGATAATGTTAAAGGAACAATTGTACTGATGTGCAAAAGTATTTTAATGAATTGAAATTATGTTTTAATGTTTCCGCTGCAACTATTTATGAAAGGAAAAAAAATGTAATGTATGTTTTATGTGCGATGAATGACCAACTGTAAGCGTCCCGGGAAGGGGTCTTACATCTTAAAGGTCTCTGGATGGCTAGGGTACGTCTGTAGTCGAAGTGTTCTCAATTCTTTTGTTTTTCCACGAATTAAGTGGTATTTATGGGTTAGGGTTTCTCATTCGGGCGACTGAACCATTAGCATGGTTCAGTCGTGCGATTGAGCCATGCGGTTGATCCATTCGCACGACTGAGTGTTCAGTCGTGCGATTGAGTCAATCTCATGTTACACTCATGCGACTGATCCAGTCTCCTGGTTCAGTCGTACGACTGAGTCATTCGCATGAAGTTGTTCATGCGTATGGTCCATTCGCATGGGCCATTCGCATGAGAACTTCATATTACTAAGTTTGAATTATTTAGTAACTATTACATTATTAAGATTCATTCAAACAACCACAAACCTATACAGTCAGTTCAATAAGCGTTAAACTACTAATCAATGAAATAATAAACATTATAAGCACAACAACACATTGTATTTCATTAAGTACCCATTCAACTACATATGTCTAAGATAATAAAGACATATTACATTAAGCTCAGAAACTAGGTACACATGTATCTACAATTACCTTTCAATCATTAAAGCATTTTCATTACTATCGCACGTGACCACACATCATATGTACATCAAGGTAATAATTATTATCTTCATCATCATTTGTTTCGTACATTTCAAATGTTTCGCACATTTCGTACTTATTGCACTTTTTGTACATTTATTATCTTTCACTTCTATCTAGGTCCTGTCATGTACTTAACCCCCCTCTAGAGCACCAAGCAATTTTATCTAGGGTTAAGCGACAAGGACCCAATATCGCACGTATGGAGTGGTCACAAGGACAGACTCCCCCCTGTGTGTGTGAACTCTTATGGGTTCGCCAAGATCGCACGCTGTATAACACATAGTAATTAGGAAATCACACGTACTGGAGCAGTCACCAAGACTGAACTCTTACTGTGTGTATGAAACCTTATGAGTTAGCCAAAATCGCTCGTTGTAGACACACATAGTGAGCTAACAACTCTCAATGAGTTGTGAAGCTCCTTTCATTTGCTTGCAAGGCTTTTCATTCGTTCATTATGTTCAACTTTCATTATCTTAAATCTTTCACTTCGTTAAGATAATACTTTACGTTCATAATAATAATCACACCACGTAAAGTCACATCATCATACGTAATCAGGAACATAACATACAATCATATAATCATACATAATCGTCAAACATCATCAATCACACATCACCATGCATAGGCATCAATCATACATCACATCATACATCGCCCAACACATCAACTATGACCTCAAAAAGTCAACTTACATACCCCCGGGAACCTCCCAAGTCAAAGCCTACATCTACTCCTTCCCCAAAAGATCAGAAAAATAAACTAAATCCTTTTGGGCGCATGAGCCCTATTGTAACACCCGGTTATTATTTCTTTAAGTCAAAGAAAGAAGAAGAAGAAAGAAAAGGAAAGAAAAGAAATAATGTCCAAGTTAAGGGACCAATTTTGTCAAAAAGGACAAAAGTTTGGAAGGGTGGGTGTAAAAGGGGCATGGCTGCCCATTTCCCCCTTCCATACTCATTCAATCGGCCAAAGAGGGAGAGAAAGGGAAAAAGGCAAAGTTCGGGTTTTTGAAGAATCGAGGTGAAAAAGTCGAAGTCAAGCGGGTTTGTGAGAAGCTCTACTCGAAGAGGCTGTTAATGTGAGTTCTAGGACCCCTCTTTAACATGTTTTTGACTTATTTTGGGGCTGGAGCACATAGCGAACTGATTTTTTGTTTGTGTGGGTGTTGAACCCGTTTGTGTGTGTTTGTGTGTGGTGTGCGAACGGGTGGGACTCTTGTTTGGGTTTGTGATGCTTGAATGATGTTAGGGTTGTGTTTCTAAGGCTTAGGATGGATGGTTTGAGCTTAGAACAGGTTAGAAAAGGGTCGGAGGCTGAAATCTGCAGTTAGGGTTTGAAGGGGCTGCAATTTGCACCCAGCTACGACTCATGCGACTGGAAGCCATGAGACCGAATGGCATGCGACTGGAGGCCATACGGCCGAAAGGCATGCGACTGAAGTCCATGCGCCTGAATGGCATGCAACTGAAGCCCATGCGCCTGAAGTCATGCGACTGAAGGTCATACGCATGGAAGTCATGCGACTGAAGGTCATACGCATGGAAGTTATGCGCCTGAAGGCTATGTGACTGAGAGTCCATGTGCCTAAGTGTTCATTCGCCCCATAGTGTCCATATGCCTAAGTGTCCTCATGCGCCTGTAAGGCCATGCGATTGAATGGTGCTTATACGCCCAAATAGGGCTCATGCGCCCGAAAGAACTTAGTTTATTTCCCTGATTCTCGGGAGAAAAGGATAAATGTAGGCTTTGACTTACGAGATTCCCGAGGGTTTATGTAAGTTGACTTTTGAGGTCATAGATGTTATGATGGGCATATATGATGTATGATTGGTGCTTATGCATGATGGTATATATGTTGT
This sequence comes from Flaveria ramosissima, assembly GCA_025215565.1. NCBI lineage: Eukaryota > Viridiplantae > Streptophyta > Magnoliopsida > Asterales > Asteraceae > Flaveria > Flaveria ramosissima. The sequence goes on from CM046039.1 coordinate 57,600,138, forward strand.
ATGTTATGTATGTATGATGGTGCTTTGTATGGTGATGTTGTATGTTTATATTCATGTTCCTTGTTATGAATGATTATTTTCCCGTGGCTTTACGTTGAATGTTAATGAATGAAACGAAAAGTATTATGTAACGTAAAGTGGAAGATAATGAAAAGAGGAACGTAATGAAAGAATGCATGCATTAATGAATGAATGAAAGTAGGAAAGGCTTGCAAGCAAATGTATGGAGGTTCACACCCAATGAAAGGTGTTAGCTCAACCGTGTGCGGGTTAGCTACCCGGAAGGATGCACACTAGGGCTTGATCCGTGTGATTAAGCAAATGTATGGAGGTTCACACCCAATGAAGGGTGTTAGCTCAACTGTGTGCGGGTTAATTACCCCAGAAGGATGATTGACCATATGTATGAGACCCTTGTCGCTTACCCTAGGTACTGGAGTCAGCTTCGTGCATAATGTTCGGGGTTTATGAAAGACCTCAGGCCCAGTACCTACCTTATGCATGATGGTGGGGTAAGCACATGGCATTGGTACAAATGAAAGTAAAGATTAAATGATGAATGTACGAATTGAGCGAACGGATAATGAAGATAATAATGATATATCTATGTGTGTACAGTGCATGATCACGTACGATTGTAAAGAACAATTTTAAACGAAAGATAAAGTAAGTTTTATTATAAAACTAGAACTCACTCAGCAACGCTGACTTTTATGTGTTTCTAGTTGGCAGGTGAGCATTCCTGAGGATGGCGCGCGGGGCAGCTACTTGGCATTTTTGGATGGCATTCTTTTGATTAATGCTTTTGCATTGTAATGCGAACAAACGATGTTTTATAACGAAAGTTTTATTACTTGCGAAAGCATTTATAATGAAATGTTTGTTTTAATATTTCCGCTGCAATGTTTTCTTTAAGTTAATGAACCTATATGTTTTATGTGCGATGAGGCTAGCTGTAAGCGTCCCGGGAACGAGGCCTTACAAGTTGGTATTAGAGCCAAAGTTAAGCGATACAGGTAAATTTTCAAAATAAACCTTAACTTAAACTGAAAATGGGACGGAAAGGGAAGGGATGTCAGTCTGAGTAGCTGCGTGCCATCAGGTATTTTCTTAATATTAATCGGTATTACTTGCGCATGTTATGTGGTTTTTGTGCTGCTTGTAGATTAAGATACTGATGCAGTCAGGATAGGTAATGATCGGGGTATGGCTAATCACAACTGGTCACTGTAATTAGGGACTTACTATACTTGACATAAACTAAGCTGTTCCCTTGAATAACCGTGTTGGTGTTTGAATCTTTCAGTGTGTTAAGGGATGGCTGGTGGTGGTAGATCATCTAAAGCTTTGCGTGGTGGAGGTCGTGGTAGAAGTGGTGCTGAACCACGGCCCAAAAGAGGAACACCTAGAGTCGAAAAGGTGGTTCATGAAGAACCCGAGACCCCTCATCCGGAGGGCGGCGGCGATGAGAGTGCTGACTTGAGAGCCTCAGTAAAGGAGGCTGTTGTTGAAGAAGTTTATCTAGTCATGCAAACGATCCTACCGTCTGTGGTGACCGAACTGATTAAGGTTGTGCAAGAAGGAGAGAGAAAGGAAAGGAAGAGGTCCTCGGGAGGACAGGAGAGGCCGGAGACCGAAACGGTTCTCTCCGATGATGAGGAAGAGGAAGAAGAGCCTGCGCCGGAGGCGGCACGAGGCTGCAACTACGGGGCATTTCAAAGATGCAAGCCCCCTACTTTTGACGGTAATGGCACTGCTGCTACTGCTCACCAGTGGGTGAGGGAGATGGAGGTTGTTCTTGATATCAGCGAGTGTCGAGAAGACCAGAAGGTGAAGTTTGCTGCCCACTCGTTTGTGGATTCGGCTCTATGTTGGTGGGACAATATTGTCCAAGCCGAGGGTAGTCGGGCGATTGGAAGAATGAGGTGGTCTGAGTTAAAGAAGCTGGTAATTGAGGAGTTCTGTCCTCACCGGGAGATGGATAAGGTGGAAAGGGAGTTCCTGCAGCTGGAGGCGGGAACAATGACACATCAGCAATACACCATCAAGTTTAATGAGATGGCACGGCTGGTGCCGGATCAAGTGACGCCTTTCTCACGAAAGATTAAAAAGTACATCCGAGCACGTTTAGTTGGCGGTAATTTGGAAGGAAGGTTGTATGACGAGCGGGAGGTGGTGGTGGTTGAGGTGAGCAAGAAGGGTGGTGGTGACCGGAATTGGAATGGGAAGAGTTTGGTCGGGGTGGTGCCCCGACGATTAACAAAAGTGCATGGGTGGATGACCGCCGTGTGGTCACATCTAGTGCAGGGTTGAAGAAGTGTGGCAAATGTGGAAAGGAGCATATCGGAGAATGTAGGTTGGGATCGAATTTATGATTCAAGTGTGGAAGGACGGGGCATATAGCAAGGGATTGTCGTGCGGCGAGATGTTTTAACTGTGGTGAGGGGGTCACATGAGCAGAGACTGCAAGAAGCCGAGGGCTGAGAGTTCCAGTGCGAAGAAGAATATGGTTGGGACGGAAGGGCAGAAGGCGAGCGCCGAGCGTTTACGATGACGCAGGAGGAGGCTAGGATGATGGACCTTGATGTTGTGTCAGGTACGTTTCAAGTAAACCAAACTTTAGCCTATGTGTTATTTGATTCTGGTGCGAGTAAGAGTTTTTTTTGCTGTTTTCTGTGCTAAACTGCCTGTTAGTAGTAGGAGGGTAGATGTGCCCTTTGATGTAGAAACTGCCATAGGTAAGTCTACCAGGATTTCTGAGATGATAGAAGGTTGTGACGTGGAATTAGAAGGACACAAGTTTCCTGTTAGAACCTTCGTGATGACCTTGGGCGGGTTTGACGTGGTCCTAGGAATGGATTGGTTAGCGGACTATGAGGCGAACATTGTGTGTCGCAAGAAGAAGATTCGTTTGACAGCGCCTGACGAGAGTTCGGTGACGGTTTTTGGTAATTCGGTCGGGTCACTACGATTCCGAAAGTGATTTCAATGGCGGTGGCGGGAAAGTGCATGAGGAGGGGATGTAGTGCCTACTTGGCCTATGTAAAGGATGTGGATACGCCAACACCACAACTATCTGATGTACCGGTTGTGTGTGACTTTTCAGATGTATTTCCTGAAGACTTACCAGGAGTGCCACCTGACCGCGAGATCGATTTTCAGATTGATTTAATACAGGGTGCCCAACCTGTTGCCAAGGCATCCTATCGGTTGGCTTCGACAGAAATGAAGGAGTTGATGGAGCAATTACAAGAGCTGCTTGATAAGTGGTTCATTAGACCGAGTATCTCTCCTTGGGGTGCTCCGGTCTTATTCGTGAAGAAGAAAGACGGTAGCATGAGGATGTGTATCGACTACCGTGAGTTGAATAAGCTGACAGTGAAGAATCGATACCCGTTACCGAGAATTGATGATTTGTTTGATCAGCTTCAAGGTGCCAGTTGGTTCTCAAGGATAGATCTTCGATCGGGCTACCATCAGTTGAAGGTGAAAGAGCAGGATATCCCTAAAACAGCTTTTCGCACGCGTTATGGTCACTACGAGTTTGTCGTTATGTCATTTGGTTTGACCAACGCGCCAGCTGCTTTTATGGACTTGATGAATCGAGTGTGTCGGCCGATGTTGGATAAATCAGTGATCGTGTTTATTGATGATATCTTGATCTATTCGAGGAGCGAGAATGAGCATGCCGGTCACATTCGAGAGGTGTTGGAAACATTGAGAAGGGAGAAGTTGTATGCTAAATTCTCCAAGTGCGCGTTCTGGTTGTCTGAGGTTCAATTCTTGGATCACGTGGTGAATCCCGAGGGAATTATGGTGGACCCGGCAAAGGTGAAGGCAATGATGCAATGGAAGTATTCAAAGACGCCATCCGAGATCGTCGTAGTTTCTTGGGTTTGGCGGGCTATTAAAGAAGGTTTATTCAAGATTTCTCTAAGATCGCTTCTCTATAACCAAGTTGACCCGTAAGGACGTAAAGTTTGTGTGGGGTCAGGCTCAAGAGAAGGCATTCGAGGAATTAAAGACGAGATTGACTCAAGCCCCTATTTTGTCGTTACCCGATGGAGTGAAGATTTGGTGGTTTATTCTGATGCTTCCTACTCGGGGTTGGGGGTGTGTGTTAATACAGAGAGGAAATGTTATAGCCTATGCAACCGACAGTTGAAGGTTCATGAGGTTAATTATCCTACTCATGACTTGGAGCTAGCAGCTGTGGTCTTCACATTAAAGATTTGGAGGCACTACCTGTATGGGACGAAGTGCACCATCTTCACTGACCACAAAAGCTTGAAGTACTTCTTCGAGCAGAAGGACTTGAACATGAGGCAGAGGACATGGTTGGAGCTCATAAAAGACTATGATTGCGAGATCCATTACCATCCAGGCAAAGCCAACGTGGTGGCGGATGCCCTTAGCCGAAAAGAGAGACCCGAGCCGATTCGGGTAAAAGCTTACTAGTTGATCATGACCTCGGATGTGATGAAGAAAGTTAAGGAGTATCAGGGAGGCATTGAAAGAAGATCATCTTAACTCTGGAAGGTGGAGAGGTCTGGTTGCGGAATTGGGTGAAAACACACTCGGTGTTAGAACCCGATTCGGGCGGATGTGGATTCCTCGTTTTGGGGATCTCGTGTGAAGATCATGGATGAAGCTCATAAGACTCAATACTCTTTCATCCCGGTGCTACGAAGATGTACCAAGACATGAAGAAAGATTATTGGTGGTCGGGTATGAAGCGTGATATGGTGGAGTATGTGAGTAAATGCCTTACTTGGTGAAGGCCAAGCACCAAAGCCGTATGGGAAGATCCAACCTTTGGATATACCGGAGTGGAAGTGGGGGCACATCACTATGGATTTTATTACAAAGCTGCCGCGTACCGTGCGAGGGTATAGGGTATGACGCTATATGGGTGATTGTTGATCGTTTGACAAAAAGTGCTCACTTCCTACCGATTCACGAGACATATTCATCTGAGAGGTTGGCGGATCTGTTCATTATAGAGGTTGTTGTAACTCGTCATGGTGTGCCGTATCTATTGTGTCTGATCGTGACACCCGGTTTACATCTAAGTTTTGAAGAAGTTAGAAAGTTCCATGATGCGATGGGGACGAAGTTACATATTATCACGGCTTATCATCCTCAGACGGATGGTCAGTCAGAAAGAACCATTCAGACGCTGGAGGATATGCTTCGGGCATGCGTCATCAACTTTGGAGGAAGTTAGGATGACCACTTATCGTTAGCTGAGTTTCTCATATAACAACAGTTATCATGCCAGTATTGGTATGCCTCCTTATGAGATGCTATACGGTAGGAGATGTAGGACACCCGGTTGCTGGGGTGGGGTGACATCGGCCATAAAGAGTTAGGGAGCGTCGAGGTGGTAGAGGCTACGAAGAGAAGCTAGAAAGGATCAAAGCCTTTATGAAGGCAGCCAAACATAGACAGGAAGTCGTATGCTGATAAACGACGTAGACCGATTGAGTCACAGGTGGGCGATAGAGTTATGTTGAAAGTCTCACTTGGAAGGGTATCATTCGG
>CM046039.1:57633240-57750740 GCA_025215565.1 Flaveria ramosissima
TTGAGGAGGAAGAGAGAGAGAGGAAAAGGAGACTAAGGGGAGAAAGTTCCACTGGGTCATCTAGCTTCATGCAAGCTGCAATCAGGGCTGCCCCCAGACCAAATACTCAGGATGATGAGTTAAGGGCAGTCAGGATTACCTACTTACAGACCAGGAACTATGACATTGATGAGATCATCTCCCTCCCCTTAGAAGAACTAAATGAACTGGCTGACAGAGAAGTGTCAAGAGAGTTGAAGGAGAAAGAGGATGCAATGATACTTCTCCAACTCAAAGAGGAGAAGAGACAGAAAAGACTTTACAAGCATGCTCCTACTCTCTCACCAGTTCAAGAAAGTCCTGCACAGGAAGATGTGGCTCCACAAGAACCTCAGGTAGATAAAGAGGAAGATAGGATCAAGATGATCAACTACCTGAGTGCCACAGGCTTCTATCAGGCAGATGCACTTCTCCCTTTGTCCTATGACTTCATTGAGTTCGAGTATTAAAGCAACTTGAGCTTGAGTTAGTCAAGGAAAGAAAGACAACCAAAAGGAAACTAAGGGAAGAAGCTGCAAAGTCAAGGGCCACCATTCAAAAGAATGCAAAGAAGTCTGCTGACAGACAAAGAATGGTGAGCTTCTTGAAGCTGTATGGATTCTCCGGAAGGAGACTTGGCCCCATGTCTCTATCCACTATGGATGAGCATATTAGGGTGATCAAGCAGAAGATTAAGAGTGGAGAACTTATTGACTTGCACTCTCTTCCAAGTCAAGTCCCACCTGAAGTGGAGGTCAAGTTTGAACAACCAGAGACACCTCAACCAGCACCTCCAGCTGAGCCCCAGCAAGCTTCATCTTCTGATCCTAGGCAGGGTCAAACTCCCTCTCCTTCTGAACCTGTGAGGGAGGAACACCCAACTGAGAAAGACACTGATGATCAACATGGTGCTGCAGACCAGTCTTCTCAGTTAAAGACAACCAAGAGGAAGAAGAGGATGGCTTCTAAACCAAAGACAAAGAAGAAGAAGCCAAAGTCATCTACCTCTGCACCTCAGGCTGAATCAGATCAACCTGAGGAAGTGCATGATGAGGCAGCCCAATCAACTCCTATTCAAGTGGCTCCTCTAACTAGTGAGACACCCATCTTGTCCTGGACATACTCTACCAATCCAGAGAGATGGACTGTTATCAGAGATCAAGGTGTTGAGAATGTCTACTCATGGCAAGACATAATCAACTTACCTCTGCATGATCTCTTTGAGATGAGAAGATACTATGAAAGTCTTGATGATCCTGACCATCTCATGAAGAAAGGAATGGTCCTGATTGTACTGAAGACTACCAACATTTGAAGATCTTCTAAGTGTTTTGGTAGCATCAGCCTAGGGGGAGTTTGTAAGGATTCCTGAAGTCTGATGCAACCCAAAACAGCCTAAGTGTCTCAGCAACATGCACTAAGTACTGAAGTGAAGAATGCTTCGGAAGTTTTACACAAAGCATTAGAAAATACTCTAAGTGTAAAATCTTCCGAAGCCAAGACCAATATCTTCCGAAGCCAAACATGAAGTCTTCCGAAGCTTCAGAGACAAAGTCTTCCGAAGCCTCATCCTATGAAGACAGATTTCTTCCGAAGACTTTTAGTACACATGCTTTATCTGATGTACTGTTCCATAAAGCACCTTTTCCGCTGCATCTCTGTAAAGTCACCAACTTACATGAGTTGGTGAAAAGGGCCTTGCTTTTGGTAACTGTACATTGAGGTCTTGAGTATTCAACTTTCTACTTTATGTACTTTATCCTTTTTGTATTGTAAAAGGATGTGAGCTATGGCATGTCATAGTCACAAGGTCAAAAGGCAGATATGCCTTTTGATCCTACAATTGATTTTGTTAGTGTCTAGTCAATTGTATCCAGCTGGCTTTCAAAGTATGCCGGCTGTAGGTTGTAGTATAAGTATTTCAAGTTCTTGTATCTTTCTTTATGCTTTGTAACACTTGTAAAAGAACTTGAGAAAGCAATATACTGCCTCCTTGAAACCCATACTCTCTTGTTCTGTCTCTTGCTTTACTTGTGTTCTTTGTATCACTTTGGTTACCCAGTTCACTGTTTGATTAGAGCTTAGTTATTCTCCTCATTGTGTTGTTGTGTTGTAATTGTGTTTAAGCCCTTAAACGGTCCTGCAGAAAAACAAACATGAATTTAAACTAGACTTATTATCTAAACAGACTGCTGTTTTTTCAGGTGTACAAAACTAGTGCATCCAAGCCCACTAGTTGGTCCATAGTCGTAGTCTTCACGAATGTACTTAGAGTTATTCCCAACTAAACCTGCAGACATACTGTCAGTATCTGATTTGATTAAATCATAGAAGGATGAGGAACAGGCATAGGAGAATAACAATATGTACTAGGAGGAGGATAAACCTGTACATTTTCATACCCAAACAGTTTTAATTCTTGCTCCCCGTTGAGATTTACAAAGATCATCATGTTTCATTCCAGAAATAGTCCATTTATCTAACTTTGACTGAAGTTTGCTTGCTTCAAATTCAGCCAGAGCAACCCGTTCAGTCAAAGTATTAATCTCTACATTCCTTTCCAAAACAATTCTTTTTAAATGATCAGTTTCTTTTAAAGCCTCATTTAATTTCACAAAATATTTTGATTCATTCAATTTAAGTTCATCATTAATGCATTTTAAATCCTTTTCATTATCAATTAACAAACGATTAGCCTTATAAACCCCAAAAAGTCTAATTTTGCAAGCAGATGAACACATATCCTGTATTACCTCATAAGGAAGTCCCATTACCATCTTTTCGGCAGCTAAAGCTTTATCGCACATGCATACTGGAGTACTCGATTTCCTTTCCTCAACAGTAGCGGCCGCATCATCCTTCTCTTTCCTTTCACAGCTTTTGAATCTGTAGTTTTCTCTTTCTTCTCTCCATCATCTTTCTTCTTTCTCCTTTACTGAAGATTCATTCTCTCCTTTGAATTCCTTAAACAACACAAACTCATCTTTCTCAACTTCCATCTCATCACTTTTCACAATCTCAGCAACTAAAGCATGATTTATTTCAGATCTGGTTTCTTCCACCTCTGCACTCCAGTCAAAATTAGAAATCAAGGCTGACTCCTTTTTTGAATTTCCCTCTTCCTTTACTTTCTCTGTCAATCTTGGCACTCCAGTGTTACTAGGATCTGTTACAATTGGTAATGGACATTCACGTTTAAAATGTCCCAATTGTTTACAGTTGAAGCATCTCAGTTTTGACTTGTCAAATCCTAGTTTTGAGGTTGATGATTGACCACCGAAGTTCTTTCTTCCTGTTCTTTCCATGAACCTCCGAGCTCTTAAAGTTAACATTGCCATTTGCCATTGAATGTCAGTTTCTTCCAAATCATCAGGATCAACTTGATACATATCCTCCATAGTCATTCCTTTACCTTTCAATTCACCAGCAACAAGAGCTTCATAGCTCTGAACAAACATTCCAAAAAGAGCCATTGTTTCAGATGGAATAGTAGTTTCAGCATTCACCTTAGAATTTCCCAATTCCTTTCCAACATGATTACTACCACTTGAGAAATTACTTGTATTGCTCCCTCCTTGAATTGGATTCTGAATGTGAGAGTTTGCAGCGGATGACAATAAAGCAGCATTTTGAGAAAAACCAGGTGTGGGCATCATAGTCTGGTTAAATTCTCTTCTTTTCATATCCAACTCAAAAGATTTCAACTTATTAATGATATCCATCAGCTTATAATCTGTAAAACCTCTTTCTTGTTTGAGCATCCTCACTTGAAGACTCCATTGTGGTGGAAGAGAATCGAGAAGTCTGTTAACTTGTTCGCTGTTGGAGAGTCTTTCATCATATTTCTTCAGAGTGCTTGAAACAGTTAAGAATCGATTTGTAAGATCTGTCAAACTTTCATTCTTATATCCTACAAACGAGTTAAACTCCTTTTCAGCTTGAATACTCTTGTCTTTCACCAGATCTGCATTCCCATCAAAGAATTCACAGAGAGCATCATAAAGAGATTTAGCATTTTTATGCTCTGCAAAACGATTGTAGATGTCAGGAGCCAAGCAGAGAGTTAGAGAACCAAATGCTTTTGATCACGATCAATCAGTTTCAGATCTCTTTCAGTATAAGAAGATGGATCTTTATTCTGAGAAACGACATCACCAACAGTAACCGTAGGTATATGAGGACCTGAAATAATCGATTCCATTGATTATGATCTGTATAGAAAAAGAAAGCCTTGAGACATCTCTTCCAATCTTCAAAATTATCTCCATTAATGAGTCTTGGAGGTCTATTAGGAGCAACACTTTCAAGATCCGCAAGTGTGAGAGTAGTTAATTTTGACATGATAGTTTCGCAGAAAGATTGGTAATTTCGCTGGTAAGTTCGCTGACAAGTTCGCTAACAACTTCGCTGAGAAAGTAGACTTGCTTAACAGTTTCGCTAAAACAAATACTTTCGCAAACACAGACACTTTCTCTTGCAATTTCAGCAGCACTTTCGCTTGAATCAGAGACAACAATTGCTTAGTTTCGCTGCTAATTTCGCAGGAAACAAGCTTGAACTTTCGTTCAGAAATAGATTCGGCAGCACTTTCGCTTGATAATTGATCAAAAACACTGCTGAACTTTCGTTCAAAGAGATACTTTCGCTGAAATTCTAGAAAACAACTTCAAATCCAAAATAACTCATAATTTCGCTGAATGAAGATCACAGTTTCGCTGTAAGAACTGTAGTTTCGCTCGTCGATCTGAAAACCCTTTTTCACCTTAAAATCAATCCAAAATCATCCAAAACTCAATGAATTTGAGATCTGATGATTGTAGAATCTTCCTCAATGAAGAACAAGCATAATTCAATCAATTTCCATCCCAAAAACAGCTGATAATCCAATGAGAATTGATTGAACCTAGATATTGACCAAAACCACCAAAACTCAACAAATCAAGAGCACTAAGGCTCTGATACCATATTGTTGGTCCAAATGATCGATGAACAGTACAATTGATAGAATAGTTTGATCAATATCACATACATAAAGCCAAATAACAAACAATTGAGAGATGAATATGATGAATCAAGACATAATTGATATTCAAATGAACAAACTCACTCAATAACAATAAGCACAATGTATTTCAATGAAGTAACTGCTTGAGAATGATAGTTTGCAACAGAATTCCACGTTTTGGGTTTTGCAAACTTATCATGCAAAATGAAATACAAAAGTAGTATATATAGCAGTCATAGTTTCGCTGACAGTTTCGCTACAAGCGAAACTGTCATGCCGAAACTATAGTTTCGCCCGGCAGAACATAAGTTCGCCGGGTGAACCAAAACAGCAAACTGTGAGCGAAACTATAGATTCGCTCACAGTTTCGCTGGACTGCCACAACTGCTTATAACTATCAAAATACAAAATGAAACTAACACAAGTCCTATTACAATGAAAAGTAAACATCTATACTAAAGTGAGTCCAACCTATCATGATCTTCATCTCTCTCTCTCTGAACCGGCTGGAATGGGGAGAATGGGGGGTGAGTGGGCTGCCATGCCCCCTTTACACCCACCCTTCCAAACTTTTCCTCTTTTTGGCTAGATTGGTCCTCCCACTTGGGCTTTATTCCTTTTCTTTCTTTTCTTTCACTTTCTTCTTCTTTTCATTGACTACAAGGAAAATAACCGGGTGTTACACCATGTTTGTTCCTGCACACATAAAGAAATCAGTTAGAACTGGGAACCCAAGCCTTAATGATCTTGGGTTTTCCAGTAGTGTCTAAAATTGTAACTCCCTCATGAATGAGTCTTGATGTTTCAGTATTAATTTTAGACTCAATTGATTCATTATTGTTGTTTGTGGTGAGGATGATTCTGTTGAAGATGAGCTTGTGGAACTTTGTTCTTGTTTTTCAATCTCTTCTTCATTCACCTTTTCTTTGCTTGTTTGTTGCTTTGATTTTGATGATGAACCTTGATTGTAAAAAGTTTCACCATCCTTTGATTTTGAATGTAGTATATGAGTACCCTTTTCAAAGTGATCAAAGAATGTATCATCAGTATTTGCTTTCTTATCTGTCAAATACACCTTTTTTATGAGGTGTATTGAGTTGCTAATGTGGTTTCTCTTTCTTCAAAGGTTTACCATCAGCAGATGTTTTCTTCTTTGTTTTTGGCAACTTTTGTTTTGTTGCTACTTCTTTGGTTTTGAATCTCTTGACTATTACTGGATTGAGAGTCTGATTCATCCTTCTCAAATTGTTGCTTCTTTGTGCTCTTTGTCTTGTTTTTTTTGTTAAAATAACATTCCTAAGTGGAATGGTTAGTTTTGTTACAAATTGCATAATATTTGTTGAAATAACAATCAGAAGTCATGTGATTGTTCATATTACAGATAGAGCAATAACTGTTGATGTAACAGTCTTCAGTGTTGTGATTTTTCATGTCACACCATTTGCATACTTTTCCTCTGACTCATTTTCAGATTCAAAAACTTTCTTCTTCTTTTGCTGCCCTTTGAGTCTTTAATTCTTTTTCAAACTTTGCAGTTGATGAATTCTTCCCCCTCCCTGACATAATGTCAAAGGGTTCTTGTTTAGCATCAGCTGATTTCTGTTGCGTAGGATTCATAACTTTCTGTTTTGTTTTCTTGGTGGTTGTTGCTTTTGCTTTCGCAGATCTTCTACTGATTCAGCAGATTTGTTCTTTCGCAGATCTGCTACTGATGAAGAAACTTTCTTCTTCCGGAAAAGTTCTGCTAATTGTGGTTGCTTTCCCTTTTCTATGGAAGATATGTTTACTTCTTTTGTAGATGTGCACTTCTCATCAACTTCTGTTGAAGGTTTTTATTGCTTGTGAAGTTCTTGAAGTCCTTCATTTAACTGAGCTATTCTCTTGCAGATAGTTTTCAACATGTTTCTTTTCTTAGGAGGATAAGGCAGCTTGGTTTCTTTAAGGACCTCTCTAGCCATAGGTGGAACTTTGTTCTCCATGTTGGCCATTAGAGCTTGATTCTCTTCCAACACTTCCTTCTCATACATGCTCCAATCACACGTTCCATCTTGTAAAATGATCAACCCAGTTTCTTTTGAATTACTAGGCCCTGCTGATGCATTTGTGGCTGGTGGGGATGAGTTGGTTAGCTGAGGTTGTCTGAAAGATCTTTGAGATGTTGTTGGTTGATGAGATTGATGTTGATGAGACTGATGTTGCTGATTTTGTCTCATGTTAGGAGTTAATTGTTGATTATATTCTCTTGAGAAGTGCCCATAGAGATTGCATTTGAAACATCTCACTTTTGACTTATCAACACCAATTTTAGTTGTTTTACTTGATGCAGCCAAGTTTTTGTTTCTTCTCAGGTACCGCTTGGCTCTATATGCAATCATTGTCATTTGCCACTGAAGATCCATTTCCTTTACTACATCTGGATGAAGTTCTTCCAGGTCTTGTTGGCAGGTGTTAAAGTGCTACCCAAGTAAGCTTGAAAGCTTGAGCTGAAAGCTACAAATCCTGCTTTTTGTTCTACAGAGTCCAGAATCACAGTGATGGGCTCTACTTGATTATTGTTTGATGAAGACTTTGCTGATGATGTAGATGCATCTTTTCTTTCATCAGGTCTTCCTTTTTCTTTTCCTGATATACTTTGAGAAGATTTATTTGAAGGCTTTGAGGCATAAAAACTAACTTCTTCTTCATCTTCACTCAAAGTACAAGAGTTTTCATTATCATTGTTAGAAATAAAAGCACTTCCAGCACTTTTAGTTTCTTTAAAATGATAAGGAGTGATATGTGTTCTCACCCTCTTGTTTCTTGACTTTTCATCCATTTCAAGAGCTTCAACTTTAGCCACCAATGTATCTAAACCAGTGGTTTTGAGATCAAGGGTGTTCTTGAACATGGACACAGTTTGCTTCCAACTTTCAGGCAAAGTATGGAGCATCTTTTTGTTTAATTCCTCATTGGTATACTTTAAATCCAAGATGTTCATCTCGGTTACCAATTACATAAACCTATGGAGTTGTTGAGGAATTGATTCACCCTTAATATGATAAAATGTTTCATATTGGGAGCGAAGAGTATCCTTCCTTATGCTTCTGATTTCATCACTCTCTTCACAGAGTGTATGAAGTATCTTCCACAAGGAATTTGTTGTTTTATAGTTCTCACACCTGATTAGTATCTCTTCAGGTAAAGCCATACTGAGCAGACTGTATGCTCTAATATCTACTTTAACCTTTTTAACATCCTCAAGTGATAGATCTCTTGTACTTATGGGTTGATTATTGTCATTATAATCCGGCCCAAGAGCGGGTGGAATATAAGGACCTTCAGTTATTGATACCCATAAGTCGGAATCAGTATAATTCACATGATTCCTGAATTTCATTTTCCAGGATTTAAATCCGCTTTGGTTTCCAACTTTGGAGGTTGGTATGATGATCCACTGTAACTCCAGGATAATCAAACTTGAATCAAATCATGAAGAATTAGATCAAAATATGATGAACACAATGAAAACCCTTTGATCTTCAGTTAGATTGCCAAATGTGTGTTTAAAAAATCCCTCAATCTATTGGTTATGCAACCATTAACCAACACTAATGACAATTAACCTATTTATAGTCTAGACTAATATTCACTAATTACACTTAACCCCCTAGACTTAGGCTAATTAATACGAAATTACATATTAAGCATAAAAATGACTAAAAACAAGATAAAATATATTTTGTTCGCACAAAATATATTTATTACAATAAAACTCCTAGTCATCTAAATGTTCAACGTCTCGACTCGGTTCTTCGTCTTGAACGTGTCGGGTTTGACTTTTGTTGACTTTGACCGTGACGTTGACTTTTGTTGACTTTCATAGTGTTGATAATATAGACTATTTTCCAGCTCCAACAATACTCCCCTTTAGTCTATCATTATCAACGTCTTCATATGAATTCATCCCTGAGAAATCAACAGTAGAAAAAGCTTCAAATTAAAGCTTTTGAATTTGATGAGAAAAGTTATTCATCTCATATGCTCCCCTATTTATATGCTCTCCCTTTTTGAGTGCATCCTTTGTGAGTATATTGGAACAACTTTCCCAAATCTCTAATCTCGAATGCTTCAGAAGATGTAGGAGGAGGATTCCTAGCTCGGTATCTTCTACAAACTTGAGGAACAGGTTCTCTGATCAGGTACTCTGCTCAACTGATGATCGGCCATCACTTACAGCAAAAATCTGAAACACATTCTCAAACACAATCTCGACATTTCTAATTAGATCATTTAATTTTAACAAAATAAACCCGTGTTTATCTGTGTGTGAAAAACAAGCGAATCCGTGTTCGTTTGTACGCAATTTCTGTAAAATGCTTGAAAAATGATAAAATTGTATCAGTATAATATGGAAGACCTAAAAGAAATTTTGAACTAAAAAGTTATTATATTTTTTATTTTTATTATATACATTTATTATATTATTTTTTAATCTATATTTTTTTATAACCGAGAATTGAATCGATCATGAGATCACATCCTCAAGATATACTTTAGCACAAAGATGAATTTAATCATCGACAAGCAATGAGATCACACTGATAACTGAATCTAATAACAGTCTTTGAATAATTTGGAAATTATCAAACAGATCAATAACGATTGCTGGTATGTTTGTCCACTTAAACTCATGCCCTATCTTTTTCAACAAGCAGAAGATGATTCGTTAAGGTTCGATTAAATGCTTTAGAATGCTAGGACCCCACAATCATTTGGCAAAAAACCCTCACCCAACCTCAGGATTTCTTGAATTTTGTAACGATCTTTACAGAGCAAGGCGTGTGCATTAGTGTGCAAGTGATTATCAACAGAATATTGCATTCTATGATGAATTAGATGATTTGACACTACTTAGACCAAAATGGTGAGAGCTCCAGGTCTATACTCACGTATAACAAAGGAGATGACCATTTAATCATGTGCCGATGAGAGCTCCAGGTCAGTACTATCGTACAGCAGAGGAGATCATCACTCCAGGTCAGTACTACCGTACAGCAGAGGAGATTAGCACAGACACAAGACACATAAATACACCAGACATGGCTCAAAGATATGGCTTATATGATTTGTATCATGGTGGGTGAAATATCAATTCTCAATCCAATTTTTGTCGGGACTCAGTTTTCGTGCAGGTCAAAATGATTGCGTAAATCCAGACATCCTTAAGCATATATTTTAATTTAAATCATCATACTGCTGTCTACTTTATTCTTCAGGCTGAGTCTACCAAGCATATCATTAAAGAATCTGTTTATTTTCTATTATTTGCAATTAAAAATAAGATGTAAATCAGATAACAACATCAGTTACTATCATTTCTCATTTATAAACGCAAGTCATGCAAAAACAAGCATTTCAAGATGATATACAATCATTTCTCAGTCATCTCGAATCAAGTTCCCAGTTCTCTTTTCATTTTATTTACTTATACTCTCCCCCTAAATTTTTATTTTTGCAAACTCTTTTTTTATTATTTTATTTTTTTTTATTATTATTTTTTTCTATTTTTTATATATTTTTTTATTATTTTTTAATTTTTTTTATTTTTTTAATTTTTTTTTAAACTGTATAAAAATAAAAATTTATCAAAGAAGGTCTTCCAAACTACACTGATATGAAGATAAGAAATGAATTCTCAAGAAGTATGCAGGAACTGTGAAGTGAGAACTGTGATAATGCAGATAAAAATCCAGATTGTGGATATAATACCATGACCTTAACCTGTTTGTTCGCCTCAAATTTGAATTAGGAACAATCCCAGTCAGTAAAGCGGATTACTAACAGTCCTCCTGAATTGTTCCTGCACTCATAAACAGATTAGTTTGAAAGGGGAACCCAGGCCATCGTAGTCCTGGAAATTCCTTTTTCATCAAGATAAGTAACAAGCTTCTGCACACAACCGTTTAAACAATCGGGGATTGCTGTATCCTTCTTTTTAATTTGCCAAATTTGTTTCGGTTCAGTTAACTTGGATTTGAATGAATTAAATTTGGAAATCATTTTCTGTTTAAGACTAGAAGGAAAAGAATTTGGTTTTGAAGCTTTGGTCATTTTCATCTTTGTATCATGTGAAACCGGCTTCACATGAAAAGGTTTGGATGGAGGGTTTTTCATCCAACCATTCAAAGATGTGTGTTGTTTACCTCTTGATGCAGAGAAGCAACTCGTGTTGCCTTTACCGTCTGGAACATTCTTTTTAGACTTACATTCGGATAAGCAATTTGTTTTGCCTTTACCATTCGTAGCAAGCCTTTGAGGACATTTCTTTACCACATGACCTTCTTTTCCACACTCAAAACAAGCCTTGAATGGCTTTTGATGCTTGACTGAACCGTGTGATGCAGGTGGGGATGAGGATTGCTTTGAGCTTGTAGCAGATTCTTGCTTGTTTTGGCATTTGTTATGCTGAACAGGGAATGAGATCTTCACTGATTGACTAGATTGCTTTGCAATTGGAGAAGAGATCCGTATTGGTCTTGATTCAGCATTTGGAAGCTTTTGTGACTTGACAATGTTAGGAGACATATTGATCTGTGAGGAACCAACACACACCCCTGTGATTGATTCATCATCTGAGCTTGTCCAGTCTCGTATACACAGATCTGCTTCCAATGGATCTTGATTGACAGGAATAGGATGTATTGTTGTCGGAACTTGATGATTAGGTGATTTCGGATTTATCTCTTCTTTCACAACCCTGACAGGCTCAAAATTAGGAATTTCACCTGCTTTAAACTTATCAAAGAAGTTAGAAGAAATAGTAGATATAGATTTACAAACAACCGGGACTGAACAATCGTTAGCTTGACTGTCAGCATTCGATTTATTGTATCCCATACCAGTTGTAGAATCATAATCATCTCGCACCTCTTTAAGATTCACACCGCTCAAACCTGCATGCAAACTACCATTAGATTGTTCAAACAAATCATTTTTAGGAGAAAGTTTGGGAATTGGTGAATAACATAAAGTAGAAGGGGGTGGAACTGAATTAAATACAGTTTCACTATCAGATTTATATCCAATCACATGTTTCACCCTCGCCCCTTGTTGTTTAGCAATAAGCTCATCCTTTTTCATGTGTGAAAGGGTCCATTTATCAAGCTTTGTTTGAAGCTGAGTTGTTTCAAATTGAGCTAAAACAGCCCTTTCTCTCAGAATATTAATTTCAACGTTACGCTCCAAAATGGTTCTTCTTAAAAGATCATTTTCAGCCAATGCTTCATTAAGTTTTCTTGAAAAAGCAATTTCATTTTTCTTTAATTCTTGATTGATTGTTTTTAATTCTTTTTCATTTTCCAATAACAATCTGTTCGCCTTATAAATCCCAAATAACCGGATTTTGCATGACGAAGAACACATATCCTGAACAGTCTCATAAGGAAGACCCATGATAGTTCGTTCTACAGCTAAGCTCTTTTCACAGTTGCAAACCTTTGTGATTTCTTGTTGTTCATCATCTTTGACCTTCAGCATCTCTTCAACCTCAAATTCTTTCTTTCTTTTATCAGCTTTTCCAATCTTATCATCATCGGTTCTCACAAACTCCGGTTTAGTATCATTGTCGACTCTCAGAGCTTCATAGTTCTCTTCAACAGTTTCTTTGGATTCAAAATTTAAATCCGAATCAGTTCTCAATAACTTCAACTTTTCAATCATCTCTGTTTTGTAATCAAGTATGTTTGTTACAGAAGAGACAAGATCAGTATTAAGCGCGTTAGTTTGATGTGGGAACACGGCTTGTTGAAATTCGTTTCTTTGGATATCTAGCTCGAGAGATTTTAGTCTGTTGATCATATCCATAAGTTTTGTGTCGACATAACCTCTTTCTTGCTTCAGCATTTTAACTTGATGATTCCATTCGGATGGAAGAGACTCGAGAAGCTTTTGAATTTGTTCATGATTACTGAGATCAGGCACATGCTTCTTTAGATTATTTGCTACTTTTAAAAATCGATCAATTAAATCTGACAATTTTTCTTTCTTTGTACCTGCAAAAGAGTCAAACCGACTTTGTGCCATTGTGAGATTATCTGATTTAAAGTCTTCTGAAGATGACATGATTATAAAAATTTTGAACAATTAAACGCCCCAAAATATTTTTCCCAAAAATTATAAAAGAATTCTCCCCCGGGAAAAATATTTTTTTTTTTTAAAATGTCACGCTAGAAAATCTTAGCAACTGGGGTCAAGCTGCCAGGTCAGCTTGTTTTTTTTTTTTTATAAATCTTGCAAAATCGATGAAAATTTCTTTATCGGGTTGAACTCAATTAATCCCAATTAAAGGGAAAAAGTCATCTTTAACATTCAAATTTCGTTGAAGAAATGATAGTTTCGCCGAAATTATAGTTTCGCAGAGCTAGTTTCGCTGAGAACTCTAGATTCGCTGAGCTGACAGTAGTTTCGCTGGCAATTTCGGCAGCAGTTTCGCTAGCCAAATGCTTTAGATTGCTTAGTTTCGCCGACAATGTCGCACAAAACAAGCTTGAACTTTCGTTCAAAGATACTTTCGGCAGCAATTTCGCTTGTAATTCAACCACAATCACTGTTGAACTTTCGTTCAATGAAACTAGTTTCGCAGGACAGCAGAAAACAACTTTAATGAGGATAACCGATGTAGTTTCGCTGGAAGAACTCGTAGTTTCGCTGGATGAACTGGTAATTTCGCTGAACGAAGCTGAAAAACTTTTTCAACACGAAATCAATCTGAAAACGCCCAAATCTCAATGGATTTGATACCTGATGATTAACAGAGCTTTCCCAACCAATAACAAGCAAACTTCAATCAATTTCCATACCAATAACACTCAAATTTGATCCGAAATTGATGAAAATATGATATTGAACAAAAACTATCAAAACCTCAACTTCTCTCTCTAAAAATCTTCAAATCTTCAGTGAATTTGATCCAAAATGGCTCTGATACCAAATTGTAACTCCAGGATAATCAAACTTGAATCAAATCATGAAGAATTAGATCAAAATATGATGAACACAATGAAAACCCTTTGATCTTCAATTAGATTGCCAAATGTGTGTTTACAAAAAATCCCTCAATCTATTGGTTATCCAACCATTAACCAACACTAATGACAATTAACCTATTTATAGTCTAGACTAATATTCACTAATTACACTTAACCCCCTAGACTTAGGCTAATTAATACGAAATTACATATTAAGCATAAAAATGACTAAAAACAAGATAAAATATATTTTGTTCACACAAAATATATTTATTACAATAAAACTCCTAGTCATCTAAATGTTCAACGTCTCGACTCGGTTCTTCGTCTTGAACGTGTCGGGTTTGACTTTTGTTGACTTTGACCGTGACGTTGACTTTTGTTGACTTTCATAGTGTTGATAATATAGACTATATTTTTCAGCTCCAACATCCACCAACAAAGTTACTCATTTTAGTCAAAGTATTAGAGTTCAACTAAAACAGAGTTTCTTTTGGGTAATGAACTAATTAATGACAATAACTTAATTATTGAATAATTAAGTAATAAAGGTCACAAATCAGTCAATCCTCTTAATGATTATTAATATCAAATCTAGGATTTTGTTAAGATATTTGTTCAGTTGATTTGAACAATTGATGAATATCAATCAATAACACAGATCTATGTTTCAATTAATGTGAATATAGATCAATGTTAACCGAGCAATGTAACAGTACTCGCTGAAAGACGAATCACTGTTTTATTGTTTTAAAAAATTGATTCACACCAAAACAATTTTACTCAAAATCAATAGATCTAATCAGAAAACTGATAGATCTAATGAAATAAACAATCAATTAAACAATTCTAACACCGATAGATCAATCGATCTAAATCAATGAGCACTTGGCTCTGATACCACCTGTGAATCCAAGGATCGCAATCAGGAATTATCAGTATTAGATTGGGTTCGATTTAATGATTGTGGAATGATCATTAATCGTTGCTCAATTGATTAATTATTAAATATCAAAGACAATAAATATTAATAATAAAAACAGAATGATTTCAACATAATAAATGAATGAACAAGATTTGATTCAAAAGAATTTCATTAAAACAAATTAATGATTACAAATGATCAAATAATGATTGCTAATGACAATGTTTGCTTCGAACGTATTGATGATTTTGGTGTATTGATGTGACGGCTGCTAGGGTTTTTGTGTTTGATTGATCGTGTGGATCGATGTGATGTTTGGTGTTTTTCCGTCCTCATGATGTGTAACCTAGGACTAGTATTTATAGGCTTAGGGTTTCTGTTAAGGAAATAGCGAATCTCTTGGAGTTAGTGTTTGACTTGTTGACTTGAATTACTTGATGATGCAAGTACAAGTGTTTGGTCTTCCGCAGGAACTTTGTCTTCCGCAGGAGTTTTCCCTTCCGTAGGAGTCTTCCCTTGGTATTCTTCATTGGAGTGCAAGTTGTTCATCCGTGGGTCTTTGGTCTTACAGCACACCCTTGACTTCATCTGCACAGGAGTGTTCTTCCGTAGAAGATTCTCGGATGTATTTCTTGTAAGAAGATTATCTACGGAAGAACATAAATGTTCATCCGTAGATGTTTCTTAGACTTAGTCAATTTCATAAATTGACTAAGCATATGTTTGAACCTGCAATCATACATATAAATCAACACAGATATGGGTTAACCTATATACATAATGCATACATTAAAGTAATTAATTACAAGAGTTTATTACAAGCATTGATTAAAGTGCTAAGCCTATACAAAAGGATCTAGACCTATTGTTCCTAGATCTAACACATAACACACGTAAAAACACTATAAATCTAAAAAAAAGTTTTGTAAATAAAGGTAATGCTTTTAAAATATTCGTTTATAAGGGGTTTTATAAATATATATATAATAGTTAAAACATTTATCCTTAACAAGTTATAACCCTGAAGTTACCAATATTGAGATTTTTTAAATTTTTAAAACAAACGGTGTTCATAAGATTGGATAACGGATTATTCGGATCGGATTGTTTGGATTTGAAATTTTAGGACCCTATCCAAAATCCGATTCGATCCGAATAAGGATATTTCTATCCGATCCGAATCTATCCGAATTTAATTAGGATCGGATTCGGATATATCCGAATAATTCGAATTTATCCGAATAAACCAAATAACATTTTTTCTATTTTGTTGTTTCTATTTTTTTTTTTTTTGCTAGATTTTTATTCTTAATATTTTATAAGTTTAAAATCACAATAAAAGATATAAAACCAGAAAATACAAATTTGAGTTGAACACAAATTCAAAATTAAACACATGATAGGTAATTGTATAGAACCCGAAGATTACAATCTATAATTTAAAACTACAGTCGATTATTGTACAATTATTTAGGATTAGAGGACTAAAATATATCAAGATTCTCAAGTATTGAGTTGAAAACATTATAGATAGTTGAGTTATGAGTATTGGGCTAGAAACATAGTTGAATCCTTGTTCGGATTAATCAGACATCCGAATAATCCGAATAACCCGAATAACAAAATTATGGTATCTGAAATCCGATCTGAATCCGGATAAGGAATTCTGATTCGGATGACCTCCGATCCGAATATCCGAATAAGGATTCGGATCAGTTTTTCCAGATTCGAATACGGATCGGATTTCGGATATCGGACTTTTTGAACACCCCTACTAAAAATATGTAATTGCATTCTTTTGCTATCCTAGAATATATCTAAACATATGTATAGAAACTGCATATAAGTATCAACCAATCACACATTTTTGAATACCTACATATCACACGTAAAAACACATGTAAATCTAAATATAAGTTTTGTTAATAAAGGTAATGTTTTTAACATATTCGTTTATAAGGGGTTTTATAAATAAATTTAATAGTGAAAACATTTCTCAATCTTTAACAAATTATAACCCTGAAGTTATCAATATTGAGATCTTTTATTTTTCTTAAACAAACCTTCTCATTAAAACGTTGACGTGGGACCCTTGTTATTAATATTTCTGAACTTTGAGATAATATGTGGTATAAATTAATGAAACTTTATGAATTACATCTAATCGGGTAACAATTGTTAATGACGAAATTTAAACAATAAACTTATGATGTATACTTGTAATCCCGCGAGCAATGCATGAGTAAAGGTCACTAACGATTAAGCATTCCAAATGCCTCTGTTGTGGCAAAGCTATAAAATCAAACAAACTAATTCAAAATGTAATTAAAATTAAAATTTAGGTTCTTATGCAAGTGAGGACGTCATCGCTTGCTCTTTCCTTGCCTATAGCTTAAGGGACGGATATTGTATCCCTACACGAAACTCGTATGGATACATAAAATCTTCTTTAAATTTACTCATATCCTTTGGGAATCCTATACGACATTTTGAAAACTCCAATTTGATATTATTATTTTATTCAATTGTACATTTCATACTTTTTTAAATTCTTTAGCTTGTACGTTGATAGCATAGCATGCAACAGACCTTATTTGGTATTAAACTTAATATTGTATGTTCGTATTGATGATAAGTTTGATATGGATTTAAAATTAGTTTTTATAATTGTCTTATTTTAATACTCTGTTACCTAAGCATATCCCTACTTGGGGGTGGGTCACCGGTGCGTCATCACAAAATCGAGGGCGTAACACTGTGTGTGATGGTAGTTTAAGATCGCAACATCGTCATTTCTAGTGTCTCATGGTACATATTATATTATTTTCATGAGACGTATGAACTTGACTTAAGATATTAATTATGATTTTTAGGGATAGATGAGGGTATGCCGATGTATACGAGTATCATCTACCTATTATATCCTTCTGATCAGCTCTAGGTAGATCCATATGATAAATATCCAACATCGGTTACTATGATATGTATTATTTTGTTACTCTTGATAAGTAATATACTGTTTATGCTCTGTTATTTTGTCGTCTGGTTATATGTTTGTGTATGCTTTACTATTCTGCTTATTCTTGTTCACTAAGCAATTGCTCTGGCCCTGTGTTTTTCTTTCATGTCGCAAGGTTTACAAGGACATCATGATGGGAAGTGAAGAGAGCATATGATCGATTAAGAGATGTAATGAATATTTAGTTTAAGTTCCAAATGACTCAACGATTATTACAATAAGATAAAGTTTTCATTTGAAGCTTACCATATGTGTGTGTGATGAATGTGTAGTGGTGCACAAAAACCAATTCACAACTTGGACCCGACTACCCTACCAATAACCGGTTCTAGTTCTTACCCGATAAAGAGGAACCAATTCCTACCCGGAAAAAACTAAGGGTTCCAAACCGAATACGATTTGCCTTAAGCAACCAATTCCAAACCAGAATCGAACCGCTCAACACCCACCAAAAACAGTTCAAACCAAACTGAAACCAATTTTAACTTGGAATCAGTACCCACAGGAAGCAATTGGATTTAGAATCTGATTGATAAAAAACCAATCGGTGCACCTCTAGTAGGATATATAAGCTTAGATGCGACCAACGTTGCTTTTTTTATATACACCTCAAAACTACGTAATTCAAATTATGACTCAAACACCTTCTCTCGTTCAGTTTATTGTAACCAAAATTCTATCCTCTTTTAAATTTAAGGGTTTGTTTGGTAGAGTAATGAAATGAATGATGGAATAGAATGGACGGGGAATGAAATGGACAAGAAATAGAATTATATCATATTTTCCATTGTTTTGTTTGTTTATACTATGGGAACGAAATAAATCATTACCTTGTGGTGTTTGATAATTAGAAAAAACAAAAGAATAGAATATGGTGGTGATGGTAGTGGTGGTGGTCAATGTCAGTGGTTATGGTTGGAGGTGGTGATGGTTGGTGGTTATAGTGGTCGACAGCGGTTGTGGTGGTGTTGGTGGTGTTTAGTTGTGGTGGTTGCTAATGAACATGGTTCGTTCTTGTGGTGGTTGGTGGTGGTTGGCAATGGTGGGTGCAATGGGGATAATGGTAGTAGTGGTGGTGGCGGCGGTAAGTACAAATAGTTGAGGTGAGAAATGGAAAATCACCAAAAGAAAGTAGAGAAATGATTTGAGACGTTTAAAAGAAGAAAGACTTCTAGTGTAATCAATGATTTTATTTCAATAACCATTTCATTCGCTCACAATGATACATTTCATTCAGTTTGTTAATATCGCACACCAAACATTACCTAAATGGTTCATCCATTCCGTCTCCATCAGTGTGTTTTATATTACCCAATAATATAACTTTACCTTATTTATCCTTTTAGAATTCTATAACCATACTAAGTTTGACTGTTTGAATAAGCATTCTGATGTTGCGTTTTATATTCAAACAATCAAATAATATATGTTATAGAATATTTTTATTTTATGTTTCTTTTTCTTTTGCTTTTTCAGGTATTTCAGGCAGGGCGTTTCAACCTGTATAAACAAATAAGATTGGACCCCACATCACGTCTAAAATTTTCAGCAGTTGATACATAAAATGAAGAATACTCATACAACATAACATAATTTCAACCATCTGATATTCATAGTTTAATAAACAAGTTGTTAGTCTTGGCTAATCTAGACTACAACAGCAACTTCAAGTTTTAGCAAGTAGCAAGGGGATTCAAGGACATTTTCTTTGAATGTAAGAACATCCGTGCTCTTCATACCTGTTTCTCAACACACAGATTCATCAATTACATCACACATACACACACACACAAATTGGTTAGTTATGAATGGTCCAACTTACTCGGATTTGGAAAACCACATCTGCTGAAAAGAACCAAGAGATGCTAATATGCTCCCTCCTATCCAAACGCTGTTAAAACAATCCCGTTAACCACATCAAAAAGTTGATAATGATTAGGAAAATCTTTTAGAAACAATTATCTTGTTTTTTAACAATGAATAAGGGTGTAACTGACCCGAGCTACTAGTGAGCTCAGGCCAAACCTAAGCAAGCTCCAGCCCTAACTAAAAGCTCAAACACTATCCCGAGTAGTGAGATAGATTAAGCTCACAGGTCTAAATGAGCCCAACTAGTTATATGGATAACATATACACACACGTGTTTCATGTTTAGATAACAAATGCTATTATGTATGGTCATGAAAACTCCTTGTGAAAATTTTACGAAAAATTGCGAAAATCAGTAAAGATCAACCCAGATTTATATTGTAGAAATAGCATTATTACACATATACAACATTATATGTGCAAATTCACGTGTGTTAAAAACATTACACCGTGTGTTTACACTATGTAAAATACAATTTACACATAAATTTACCCTGTGCAAGTTACAATTTAAACATGTGTTGGTGATTTAACACACAAGAATTTGCAAATATATATGTATATAAAAGAACAAGATGTTATATGTGCAATAATGATATTCTTACAATAAAAAAGAATTAACTGTTTTCACAAGTTTTTGTGAAGTTTTCACAAAGAGGAGTTTTCATTTGAACCCTCCCTATAATGGATATATAAAATAACATGTTGAGCTCGAGTCTATAACTCATAAGACAAGAGTATTTTACACCCAAAGCTGGAAACAAGCTAAGCTCAAGCTTCTCTGATTATAAGCCTACCTAGTTGAGAAATAGCTCTAAACAAGTCAAGCTAGAGCTCGAGCTTAGGCACTCGGCCAGCCTAGTTAACAACCCTACAAGTCAATATGATCAATGTTCACGCAAGAGAAGTTAATCTTAATTATTACAATGGATACATAAGCGTTAAAAGCTGTCACTTTGGAAGCACATATGCTATTAAGGATGTTACGAAGTCAAACAAGTGCACAAAAGAAGGCTCTCTCTAGAAGGTAAACATTATTAAGTCAACCAGGAAGCTTTATAAAAACTTACCAATCATGTGACAATCATCTCCAAATATTATTGGTAACATATGATGTTAAGGATAAAGAGAATGAAGGAGATGGCAAAAGAACTCACCTGAACCTTCTTTCGGTAGAATTGCCACTAGCTAACACTTTAACTCGAGCTGCTTGAGGAGATTCCTGCAAGTTTAAAACTCAAGGGATCAAAATCCATCACTCTAGATAATCTCTGGGCCCTCTTAACACTTTTTTTGCAAACTGATAGCTCGTATTTTTTAAATAATAATTTTACATTTTTTAACTAAAAACCTATAGAAAGTTTTATGCATTAAAAATACACTTTAGGCCTACTTCTGAGGTTTTTTCTGCTTCTACGTCATCATATTTTCTGGTCTATTTGACTTCATACTATAGGCCTTAAAGTATTGCAAACAGTTTTTTTCTCCTTTTAAAAAATAGATGCTAAATGCATGCATAATGGGCTGTGAAACAGAGCCACCTCAAGCAAGTCTTTCTCAAGACGTTCTTTCAACTGTTGCATGGATGCTGTGCCACCAGCAAGCTGCAAAAAGAAGAACCACAAACGACAAACCTAAATTAATATAGAAAACTGACACATATGACAAACCTAAATTAATACAAAAAACTGAACCAATAATATAGCAAGAAAAAGAAAGCATTCCCTCATATAAGCAAGCATGTACAAAAACCAAGGACAAAGAAAGTATCAGAATTATTACCAGGATACTGCTGAACAGTTCTCTCCGGATATCAACATCACACTTATTTATGCTCTCGATAACCTAGAAAGTGACAGCTCACCTAAATGAATAAAAAATACAGAGATAGAACCCCAGAAAAATAAAACCTGAGATGTCTTACCATTTGCGGCAAGCCACGAACGGGCGCAACAATATCTATCGAACCTTCCATACCAGGTATAGTCTGAGATTAAAAGAATAAAATACATCAGAGTAACATGAAAGGTCACATCTGAGGAAATGTAATATAATATTCTCTCAAATTCATATTATTTTCCTTTGACAGAAACTTGCCAAATGTTTTTAAACTCTGTTTTAGTTGACCTAAGTCATACCACACTTAAAACGTCTATCAGTTTAGAACTAGATAGGGAATTGTAATTTAGTACTAGAGATTTCAATTTCTTCAAAGCTAAAATCATCGTAATGACCAACTTCTGATGTTTGGAATCACTGACCTTTACCAATGATGGATTGAACAGAACATCAGGAGTCTTAAATCTGTCAGAACCTATCTCTATGGTCCTGATAATTGAGATAAATCAAAATCCAAGAAACAACAGTAGAAAATGAAATACCAGAGACGGCAAATAGGATCAAGTGAGGTCTAATTTAGATGCGAGGTTAAATCCAATTCATTTTTAGAACTCATTTACTTCACCCCTTCTTAATACTCTTTGTTACTTGTTGGTTGGTTTAAGTTGAAACAGGTCATTTTGTATTAAAACTCTTAATAAATACTCTACATTTTTTTAAACTCAAAATATATAACTAATGTGTTAATTAGGATTACGAGATAACAATATTGTTACAACAATAATCTAAATCATCAAAAAAGATGTTAGGAAGTCGTATGCATTAAAAATAGACTTTTGACGACTTTCAACCTGTTTAACATGTTCCACTTTTAGCTATTTCTGTAACTTGACCGGCCTGAATAAAACACACCTTAGACAGACCCATTCATAAGTAAATGAGTCAAATTGCAAACTCTAGTTTTAGGTTTTAATAGCTTAAGTAACAAAATATGTATTTGTAATCAACTTACCACATGATCATTATGTATGATCATGTGGGTTTATTCTATGAACCTAAAACGACATGAAGAGCAATGTCCCATACAAACAGTATGCGGTCAGGATCACGTATTCAAAACTAAGATATGTGAGATGAAACTTGGTACAATTCACCAATTTCAACTTGGCATTGCAAAGGTGAACATATTCCAACAGGCTAGATAATACCTATAACCATCTAACATCAATACAATTCCAAACCAAAAAGAAGGGGCATAAAACTTACTGTCCATCAGGAAGTTCATATGATGTCATCGGGATGTTCGAATAAGATGTATCTTAAACAAAAAAAGACATGCAAGATAATCAGCATAGTGAATTTGATGTCAACACGATAATTAACTTCTAGAAGAATGAATATGACAAGTTGCCGAAAGTAAAAGACGACTGATGGTATGACTTTTCAAATGTTATAAAGTAATACATTGAAAAATGATATCAAAACTAAGCATATTAGAGAACAAACCATCGTATGGAGTATCAGGGGCACGACACACACATTCCTTTATATCATTGGCAATAACCCTCTGTAACAGAACAAAGTCATATTTACAAACATAACTTAAACAAGTCGGAAGGAAATTTGAAACTAAATAAAACGAACCTGGCAGTACAGCCTATAACTTTCAGTTGTGTTGGGAAAATCAAGATCTACAGTCTGCCACAATCAATGATGTGAGTGCAACAATAATACAAAGCCACCAACATGATCAAACAAAAAGCTCCACAGCTGACATACGTGCTACATTGGGCTAGATTGTTCAAAGTGGAGTTGGTACTTTCTACTCAAAGGGTAATTTTTTTGCACACAACCTCCTAACTCATTTTATCAAACATATTGAATAAGAATATAAGATAACTATATCAGTAATATAAATTCTAGTAATCATATAGGACAATATAATTATTTATATTTATATATATGAAAATCTAAAACTTTGGAACAAAAAGTTAATCGTGTTGAAATATTATCCAAGCCGCCTATTTTTCCACCTCTGGTTTAAAGCTTATACTTAATGTCCGTGAATGGTAAAATACAAGTGAGTGCAAACAAAATTAGCAAATGCTTCCAGGGAAGTGATTCATTGAAGTTAAATAAAAAATAAGAAAAAACAAACAAGCAAAGCACGCCAACAGTGTGGCCATGCCATGATTCTAATTCTGCATCATGTTAATTATCTGCACCATCATTGTTGATCGTTTTACAGATGAGTTGCATCTCAACATGTGCATTCAAAGTATTGAACACGACAAGGCAGTATCATTATGTTAGAAAATTTAAGAAATCTAAGGCTACAGCTAACCTGAAACTCTCCTGGGCGAATTTCTTTTCGTTTAAAAGAGTAACGAGGCCTTATCTGCATTTTTATACAACCATAAACAAGATAAATATATAACCTGCCACCTTCATCGTTGACTTAAACTTACTCATTAGAACTCACTTTTACTCCTTTGCTTTCCAAGCTTTTAATTAAGCAATCAGTAAGAAATTCCCCTCCAATTGGAGACACAGAGACAGCCTATTGCCACAGTAAAGCATAGAAAATAATTATGCACACACACAAAGTATGAATCTATCTTAAAGAAGTGTATTATAATAAACAAATTAAAACATACAGATCAATTATAAATTTTCTGCATGCCCGTAAAAAACATACAGATTAGTCATATCAACAAATCAAATAACATAAAAGTAAAAAAGTAGCATCTTAGATGCAGTTCTACAATTGGTAGGTGCATACCTTCTGTAGAACATAACCATCATGTACAGGGGCAACAATAGTTGATCCTCCACCGCTGAAGAATCCATCGTTAACAAATCCATACATCAGCTCTAGTTTAAGTAATAGCAATACGAAAAAGTAATAAACTTCAAGAAGCAGAAAGAATTCTAAGACATGCACGCTACAAACTATTACCTCAAACCATCAAGTCATCAACAAATTTAAGTGCTGACACTACATGCATACAAGTATAGTATACATTGGATACAGTGTTTATCGATGTGGAAAGAGCTTTCAGTTATTGCATATAAACTTGTGTTACCACTAGATGAGTAGATGCTACAAGTAAGGTCCTAAAATCTGTTAACACATGAGCATAATGTGCTTCCCGTTTCTTAAGGGAGCAAAGCAGTCTAGAACTTAAAGTTTCTCCTCTATTTCTAGTGTTTGTCCATCCATTTGTCAACAAAACAAAATACTGTTCATTTAATTAATTAATCTTAATAACATCCTCTCGTTTATCTATTTGACACTCCTGCTCACATACAATATACTACTTTGCGCTACAGTTCTTACTTAAATTAAGCACTAACTCGTCCATAGTTCATGCATGACCAAACTCTTTACACGAATCATGATGGCTATAACTTAGAAATGCCAATTTCAAACTATTCTCCTAGAAATGGGTTAATACTAGTTTTTACCACTACAGGTTAAATGGGCAGAACTTCAAACATGGTTAAAAGGAAAAAAGGTCAAATTGTTAGAACATGTGAAAGTGACCAAAGTGTATTTAAATAAGTGCAATGTTTTATTCAACAATGTAGATTAGTAACAAAGTTTTTCTAATTATAATTAAAATAATCGTTATCTGTAGAATTTATAAGAGAATCACAAATGTTAGTGGGTCGAACCCACTCATTTCAATCTGCATCACAAATTACCTGTTGACCTGTCACCCATCCTCCGACCCACCCATTTTTACCACATATACACAATGTCGAAACCATGCCATGTCAGGTCAATTAGATAAAAAGGCATGAAAAGGTACAAACATTGAAGCTGCATTTGTAGATTACTAGATCATAAAACTTAAAGCTGCATTCGTAGAAAATCATATTTCCATACCTATCAATGACCAGTGAGGTAGCACGTCCAGAAGCAAAAGATGTGAGAACCTGACAATTAAAAGAACAAAAAAGAAAATATTAATTAATGAATAAAATCATTTTTATAGGAGTTACGTTTTCCGAAAAGATAAAATACCGCATTTTTGGCTAGAAACAATGCAGGAGCTTGGTATTTTTCAAACATGAGCTCTGCTGTCCTGTCACAAGTTCAGGAATTAGCAAATTGCTAGAAGATGCACCACAAAGGAATTTTTCGAGTGATACAGTTTATCTACAAACTTAAAATCAGTAAATATCTAATCATACAGAATACAAGAAATGAAGAGAGGAAAAACTTATCATCCATTCATGCATATGTAATATGTTACTTTAATCTATTTTTATTCGAGTGATACAGTTTATCTACAAACTTAAATCAGTAAATATCTAATCATACAGAATACAAGAAATGAAGAGAGGAAAAACTTATCATCCATTCATGCATATGTAATATGTTACTTTAATCTATTTTTATTCGAGTGATACAGTTTATCTACAAACTTAAAATCAGTAAATATCTAATCATACAGAATACATGAAATGAAGAGAGGAAAAACTTATCATCCATTCATGCATATGTAATATGTTACTTTAATCTATTTTTATTCGCGACTGGATTGACGCAAAAAATATATATTTGTAATCTTCACCAACTGAAATACTTTTCTTAGTGATGAGACATTACATTCAAAATGTCATACATGTTTTTTTTAAACTATATGTTATATTTATTTGATGAAATGGAAAGCTCATATTCTCGTCATCGACTCTTCATAAATTATGAACTGTAACATTGTGTTTTAATATATGATGATCTTATATGAAAACATTAAAAATTATAATCCGATAAATCAGCAACTTTCATTTTTCTACACTCTAGTATCTAATTATTCTAGAAACCTCCGTTAACACCCCCATTTCCACGATAAAGCCCTTATACACGCGAAACAACAATTTAACAGGGTGATTATGGTTTTGAATTGTGTGATGCGATCCAATGCCATTTGGGTCCCAAAATCTGGCGTACAATGCATGATGTGCACATCACATATGCAATGCATTTGTTACTAAAATATCAATTATGCAAAACGCGTTCTATATAGTCAATTCTTCAACCTAGAAACATACTTATAACACACTTATGAAACAAACTTTAACATAAAAACACACTTAAATGTTAAACATACTTATTAGTGATAATTAATCCTCATTATATCATCCTAAAAGAAGGAATAACAGAAGAAGAACAATTAAGAACCAACAACAGTAGCTTTACAACCGATGAAATTTTAGACAAAATAAGATGAAGAAATAAAGCATTGCTTTTTGATGGAGCGAATCTCTAATTCTTTGAAACAAATCTGGCTTTTTTATGGAGAAGATAAAGCATGCTCATTTTTAAAAGAAAATAATCTCTAATTTTCTATGCCTGATATATATTTTGCATTCTATGTTTCTTATATCTCAAAGCATTCGCATTTCACCGACACCACAATGACAAAGGTACAATGAGCAGTAAGAGACAAAGATGCAGTAAGAGACAAAGATGCGGTGGTGGACATGGGTGATAACAACCGATGCTAGAGTGGCAATGCTAAAGGTCAACGGGACTACGAATATAACTTCGATGAAGTTCGTGTCTTTGTGCTGATGGAAGGAGACAAAGAAATGATGTGATTTGCTTTCTTGCGACTTGGTTTTAGAGGTATTAAATCCAAAAGAATTACATGACTAGTAAGAGAGGATAATTAGAGGTTTTAAGAGTTCAAAGATGTCAAAGAGAAAAAGTAAACACTTTAAAAGATAAACACATTGGCAAAATAATTCATTTTTACCCCAACAAGTGCTTAATATGAATAAACAATCGACCCTCAATAGTGATTGCCATTCTTGCTTACTTATCACCTAGGTCTTTTCCCGATTACTTGATGTGCATTCTTTGTTACTTTGGTTACTTGCATCTTTGTGATTCAAAGGTGCTACCGTGCTACATACTATAAACTAAATATTTGGAGATTACCTTGAATATCAGAAGATCAAGTCTAGCATATAATTAAAGTTTTAAAAAACTTTCACATCATGCCCAACTATGATACCAATGAAAAATAAGAACAGGTTCGAAAACGATCAATTCCTTTTTAAATTCTGCTACAGAAGGTTGTTTGTGAAATCGTGATGTAATGCGTTTTGAAATATATAATCATTCTCTACAACAAGTGTTGTTACTATTTACTAATTCCACAGAATTGTAAGGAAAAATAAAACAATTTCTTTTGGGGTTGTCCCAAAATAAAGAAAACATTCCCTTTTTGGAAAACTTTCACTCCAGTATTACTATGTGAACTTAAATAATCACAAAATATTATTGGCATAATTTTTGGTCCACAAAATTCTAGTAGTTTGATTTTTTTTTGTATACTTTTTTTTCTGCCAGTTCATTCACAGAGTAGGAATATAACATTTTTCTCTATGTGAACTTAAGTAATCACAAAATATTATTGGCATAATTGACATGTTTTAAAGGAATCACAAAAAGTATTACTATGCGAACTTAAGTAATCACAAAATATTATTGGCATTATTTTTGGTCCACAAAATTCTAGTAGTTTGATTTTTTTTAATCTTGTGTACTTTTTCTGCCAGTTCATTGACAGAGTAGGAATATAACATTTAAATGTTTCAATCAGAATTAACCACTTGCTGTAGAAGAAAATTTTACCAACTACCGCATGCTACATTCACTGCCTTCTTGTTACTTTTCTAACACTTCAACCAAGCTCTATATACTTCATTCAAGTGGTTCCTTTAAAACATGTCTTCTATGCACAATTTATGCAACTTCCATAAATTTGATATGTATGACGTGCTACAAGTTGGCAATATCCGAACTCCGAAGCATAAGGGGTGTCTAGATGTGAGTTTTAAATTTGATTGTATGATTCAATAATCAAAATCAAATAACCAATTATAGCAAAACAGGTTGTATAATATAGTCTTCGAGTGTGCTTATGATGTTTGAAGTTAACAATTAGATGTTTTAGTGTACTGTGTACGGTAAATCTGACTGTCTAAGGAATCAATAGAATGATGAAAAGGACAATATGTCGATAAAAAGAATACATTGTTAAATGGGAGTAAGAGTCTCTCAAACATGGGTAAAAAAGCTGCTATAAAGCCAGTTATACAAAAAACATTATTTACCCCAGCACTATAAAGTAATCATAGTGAGTTAGGACTTTGCAATAATCAAATAATCTTTTCCAAAACACAATCCAAACACCCCCTAAATATTCCAACAAAATTTATGGCAGCAACAAGGGTTTATTGGAACTGCTTACTTTTCTCTCTGTTGTTGCGTGTTGGAAGATGGTTCAGCAAGTAGCATCGGGTGCTCCTTAGGATCAATCAGCAGGCATTCCCTGAAAGATGATAAACATTGGTAACACAAAATAATCAGCAATTTCCAAACAGGCAAGTATAAAGAACTCAGAGAACTATAAGATAAGGAAGACAAAGTGTTAAGTCATAAGAGCCCAAACATATTACAGGCTCAAAGTCTGAAGATTTCTATAACCAGATTTACGGTTTATTACAATTTTAGTATTACTAATAACAGACAAATAATATGATCACCTGAAGGCATGATCCCAAATGCTTTCCACGATATCCCAATCAGTAACAATTCCATCCTTAATCGATGGTAGCACCTGGTGAAATGGGTACAAATACCAGCTCGCAGTGTACAATTAAGTGATTAACAGAAATATGTCGTGCATTATCATGTTCTCATGTTTTAAACACTGACCTCCATATGATCCCGGCGATATCCCATTGCAGTAGACCCGACGTATAATTTGTGTTTCCCCTTGGATTTAGGGTCTCCACCATTTTTCTCAGGGTTCTCATTCTCATCAACTTCCATTTGATCAACTGATCCAACAACCTTTCATACACACAAAAAATGAGATGTTAAGAGAAAAATGTAGATACAACTGAAGGATAAGTGGTCATCTGTATCAGGACGTTCGTTAAAAATGTCAACAAAACTGGATATTTCAAAGCTGGAAACTCGAAGGCCACAACGGCATCAATATATTTAAGACTTAGTTATAAGCATTTACCTTGAAACTAAACAAAGGGAGAATGTGCGACACAAATAACTAGTGATAACCAATGACAATGTTTATTATAGCCTGTATAAAAAGTAAGATTCAAAGGTTCAAGAAACCCCAGCAGCAAGTCTAATTGAAATTTGAAGTCCAATTGTCTCACATCATTTCAAAATAACTAGTTAGCTACTTTATGTATTATGATGCATTGCTTAATTTGTACTAGAGGACCACTCAACCACCTCGCTCTACTTAAGGCTTCGTAAAAAATTCTTTTATTAATTTGTACATAATATAAAACACAAAACTAAGAACTTCATTTACAAACAAAAACATATAGATATTGATTACGAAAACATGTTCATGTTCCATCAATGTTCGTTACAAGTTCAGCATCTACCAACCAAATAAGCCTTTTCATTTATGTGACGATGCTAGGTTTTCGATTAATACACTTTAAATAGAGATTCATGTCACCTAGGTTTTTATAAAGTGCAAGCAAAGCTCCCACACCCAAGACATGTGGTATTTAAAAATTCCTATAAACTAATTTTAGATGATATTTTCTACTTTACAAATCCTTAAACACCAAAAATAAGATGATAAAATACTTATAATCTAACTCTAGATCTTTTATATCTATATACAACCAAACAAGCTCCATGTACAACAAAACAAGCTATATTTGGAACTAGGGAACGTCAAAGAAACAAAACAATCATTTATGAAAGAAAAAATTATACATAATATTTTCTATCTTGTCAGTCTTTTAAACACTATTATATAAAATAATAATTGAAATACAAAGAATTTTTAATATATAAACTATGAACTACCATTCAAACAATGTACAAGTGTACAACTAAATATTATATAAAGAAAACAACACAAATTTGACGTCTATTTCTACCAACATACCAAGCTGCAGGCTTGAAAAAAAAAGTTCTGCAAGATGAATAGTGTCTTATTTCCACCTCTTTAATATATATATATATATATATATATATATATATATATATATATATATATATATATATATATATATACATATATATATATATACGTATATATATATACGTATATATATACGTATACGTATATATATATATACGTATATATATACACGTATATATACACGTATATATATACACGTATATATAGATATACACGTATATATATACGTACATACGTATATATACACGTATATATATATACGTATATATCTATATACGTATATATACGTATATACGTATATATATACGTATATATATACGTATATAGATATATACGTATATATATATACATGTATATATACGTATATACGTATATATATATATACGTATATATATAGATATATATATACGTATATGTATATATATAGATATATATATATATATACGTATATGTATATATGTATATATACCTATATAGATATAAATATCTATACGTATATATATACGTATATATATCTACGTATATATATATATATATATATATATATACGTATATATATCTACGTATATATATACGTATATATATCTACGTATATGTATATATACGTATATATATCTACGTATATGTATATATACGTATATATATCTACGTATATGTATATATACGTATATATATCTACGTATATGTATATATAGCTATATATAGATACGTATATATATACGTATATATAGATACGTATATATAGATACGTATAGATACGTATATATATATACGTATATATAGATACGTATATATACGTATATATAGATACGTATATATATACGTATATATATACGTATATATAGATACGTATATATATACGTATATATAGATACGTATATATATACGTATATATATACGTATATATATACGTATATATATACGTATATATATACGTATATATATACGTATATATACGTATATATACGTATATATACGTATATATATACGTATATATACGTATATAGATAGATATATATATACGTATATATACATATAGATATATATAGATACGTATATATATACGTATATATATATATATATATATATACGTATATATATATATATATATATATATATATAGATATATATAGATACATATATATACGTATATATATACGTATCTATATATAGATATATATATATATATACGTATCTATATATACGTATATGTATACGTATCTATATATACGTATCTATATATACGTACGTATATAGATATACGTACGTATATAGATATACGTACGTATATAGATATACGTACGTATGTACATATACGTACGTATGTACATATACGTACGTATGTACATATACGTACGTATGTACATATACGTACGTATGTACATATACGTACGTATGTACATATACGTACGTATGTACATATACGTACGTATGTACATATACGTACGTATGTACATATACGTACGTATCTACATATACGTACGTATCTACATATACGTACGTATCTACATATACGTACGTATGTACATATACGTAGCTATGTATATATAAGTAGATATGTATATATACGTACGTATATGTATATACGTACGTATATCTATATATATACATATACGTATATATGTATATATACATATACGTATATATGTTTACAGACATATACGTATATATGTTTACAGACATATACGTATATATGTTTACAGACATATACGTATATATGTATACAGACATATACGTATAGATCTATGTATATATACGTATACGTATAGATCTATGTATATATACGTATACGTATAGATCTATGTATATATACGTATACGTATAGATCTATGTATATATACGTATACGTATAGATCTATGTATATATACGTATACGTATATATACATATATACGTATACGTGTATACGTATATACGTATACGTGTATACGTATATATATATATATACGTATATGTATATATATATATATATATGTATCATTTTCTTTCATCTTTTCTTTATTCTAATTCAAGAACATCAGTAGCTCAAATACTCTCTCTCTCTCTCTCTAAACCTTACTAGGTACGTTATTTTTTTCTTATACAGGAATAAGAATGACTCCAACTCTCTCCCTCTCAATTTTATCATTGCTTTGTCTCCTACTGGTTTCTATAGAAAGAGCTGAAGCATCACCTCGAGCTTATTTAAAACCAAGCATATCACAAATCATATGCTTCACAAACTAAACCATAAACACTAAAACACAAATCAGACAACTTTGACAAGTATTATAACAAAAACATTTCTTGAAACTTTTGTCTTCTAATTAAACATTGCCGCTGCAAAAGTTGCTAGTCAGTTTGGCCTGCATGATCATTCATCGAGTGACATAACACTCAAATGGATGTAATTCACTTCAACAGTTCTTAGTACTTGAATCAGCAATATATACTGTTTCATTTACTCAAAATTATAAAAAAACTATGAAGTCTTTGAGAGAGTCTATTTTATCCAATAACTAAGCAGAGAATATTCCCCATAACTATAACTTCAAAGGGTTGGGAAGGGAAGTTTTTGTTCAATGTCTTCCCCTTTCATTTCTGAAAATACCTATGCTTTACAAAAATTTATATGTTTATCTTCCAAATATTGCATTGAGCATCAATGATGGAAATTCTTAGTTTATAAAAGCACTCCTCAAGAGCGCCCAAGGCATGAGGCCCTATTGGTGATTGGCTTGGCGCTTCCCCAGCAATTTTTGCTAGTCAATTTAGCCTACTCCAGGTGGAGTTTTTAAATCACACAAGGTCTATACTTTGGTCTCCATAGCTTTTGCGCATGGATGTTGCTTTATATTACTCAAAGTATGTTGTCCGTCAACCAGGTTACATCACTGGCAAATGAGACTTTCTAGATGCAAACTGATATAATTTGATATTTGTTAAATCTGCAATATATACCATTTAATTTTTTCATAAAAATGAGAGCTATGATGAGCTAAAGATTCTATTTCATCAAACAATTAAGCAGAGTATATTCCCCATAGCCAGGGTTCCTCAGCTTTAAAGGTTAGAGAGGGAAGTCAATCTTCAAATTCTTTCCCTTGCAATTTTCTGTAAAACCCCATGCTTTACAAAGACTTGTCTGTAGTGATTTCCCAAATATTGCCTTGTACAGCAATGATAGATGGTTAATCTTACAAATGGTCTTGAAAGATATGGAGTGCATTGGATGTTTTAGACGAAGATATAGAAAATAGTGTTAACAGAAGGCTGAATCTGGGCCTTTAAGACACAAAGTTCAAAAGACATAACTTGACATAGATAGACAGAGGCATCCATAGTTCAAATTCTGACATATTCAAGTAGGTTTTCTCAAATACACAACGGAATTGAAAGGTTGAACGCGTCTAGAAACATAATGTGTTAGCTTTTCCTAAATTCCGTGGAGATAGGTACCTTTTAGGCCTCAAAATTGACATGAAGGTTCATAGTTTGGTTTAGAGAGGAAGATGGTGCATAGAAAAGAAGGAGAGTGGGTTTTTGAGCTTACAGAAGGGAAGACAGCCTTGGGAGCATCTTCACCGGCATAACCAGCTTTACATGTATGCGAACCCAAGTCTACAACTATGGCAGATACTTCATCTGAGAAAAACAAAGTTAACTTGACATGAATTAGGGTTTAGGAGTGTGGTGGGTATAGTGTACATTTGATGTAGATGAACAAAAGGAATTCATGACTCACCTCCACCGTACATGATCTCGGGTAGGGTTTGCTTCTTCGGTCACCGGGCGGGGGGTTTGCTTAGCGTCGGGGTTCCGCTTTGAATGTGCTATGCTCCAATTCCAAACAAGCCGCTAAAAACAACTAGCTACTATAATACCAATGCCACGCGCCACGCGCCACGCGCCACGCCCCACGCTTTTGGGCCCCTCCTTTGGGCCTCTTTATATCCCCTTTCCAGAAATAAGAATAAAAATAAAATTAAAGAACAATAATAATTATAAAGAGTAAATTACACTCGTAGGTTAAATTTCATATTTTGTTCATAGAAATAAAAAAATTTATATGTTTAGTCTAAAGATTTTAACAAACGTAATACTTTTAGTCGTTCGGTATGGTCTAAAATTTTTAACAAACGTAACATTTTTAATCCTTCAATTGGATGATCGTTATTAAATTTCGTTAAGAGAGTGCAAATTTACCTTTTTACCCTTTAATTAGAAAAAGAAAGCAATTAATTATCAAACTATATGGGACCACCCACCCTATCAAACTCACTTTTCTTTTCTTTCTAGCCTCTTACTGATCCCTTACCCTCAAGTTTCCGATAAGATCTCCAACACCACCCCACCCTTAACAACTGTCGACTCTACCAACACCCACCATCGGCCACAACCTCCTTTTTGGTAAACTTTGTTTTCCTAAGAAAACTTGTGGTTCATGTGATGGCGGAAGCTTTGTCGGAAGGATTTATGAGGTGCGATGGTGAGCAGTGAACAGAAAAGTGGTGGTGGTTGGCGAAACTTCACCGGAAAAGCAATGGTGCTCAGAAAGAATTTTAGCGTAAGGAATGGTGACTGGGTGATTGAAATTGGACCATAAACATTAATAAATAATAGAGTATGATGGTCTTGAACCACCGTCTCCGCTATTGTTGGTGGTTAATTGACGATAGGTGTGACAATCTTGATTTTTGGGTCAGCAAAAAAATTCTAGAAACCTACACGGCCCGCACACCGATAACATATTAGTTAAGGCAGACGTTTTAATGTAGGAGCCAATAAATGGGCCCAACCATAGCAGGCTTATGCCAACACATTTAAACGAGCTTTACCCACCAACCTAATGGCCCTTGGGCCACAATACTTTGATTGGCTTAAACCCACTAAAACATTAATGGGCCTTGACCCACAAACCATCACAGGCTTGGCCAGTTAGATAAAATATATTACAAAAGCCCAACAACGATAAGACCCATGTTAACCATCCAAGCTCGATAAATAACGATTATATCGATCAAAACTATATATTGTTGGATCCTGTGTGCCCAAGACACTTAGAATATTGATGTGGTTAGTACGTTATGATCCAAGTCGGGTTATACCCAATAACGAGCTTAGAAAACACCTACTAATATTTTAATTGATGATATGATCATGCAATTAAATATTAACACCAATTTAGAAAATGGGTTTTTCTAAATAAGTTGCATATGAGATGGAACAATTTATTAGGATATCTTGTTCAATGAGTTATTTGTAATGTTATTTAAATAAGTTAGATAAGGTTACAAATTAATAATGGGAGTAACTAGATTATACAATTAAATGGGTTAGTTGTATACAT
Organism: Flaveria ramosissima; assembly: GCA_025215565.1. Taxonomy (NCBI): domain Eukaryota; kingdom Viridiplantae; phylum Streptophyta; class Magnoliopsida; order Asterales; family Asteraceae; genus Flaveria; species Flaveria ramosissima. The sequence goes on from CM046039.1 coordinate 57,669,245, forward strand.
ATCTAGTTAAAAGACTTGTTAACATATTTGATGTGTTATAATTTTAAGAGGGAAACCTCTTAAAATTTGAACCTTGGCCGCCCCTTTGAGGGCTCCTCATTGGACCTTTATGTCCTTGGAACACACAAGTCTTTTGATCATCCATCACTCCACATTCACACAATCAACTCACATGCAAAAGACTCAAGAAAAACCTCTCTCTCTCCCTCAAAAACTCACGGCCAGCAGAAAGATTGGGAGGTTTTGGAGTGCTTTGGTGTACTTTTCTTCCTAACAAGAAGGTGTTTTGCAAAGGGCTTTGGGTATACAAGCTTGAGGGGTCCTTACCTTGGAGCCTTGGCCGAATTTGAGCATCAAACATCCTCCTAAAAGTCGTTCTTAAGCTGCTGGAAAAAGGTAGTTTATCACAGCTCTATGTAGCTGTGATTTTATGTAGTTTAATAGATGTTCATAGCTTGTTCATTCACATATTAAAGATCCTTTGATTATGGGTTTGTTTTACACTTATATGGTCACTTAAAGAACATATTTTTTCAGCCTTTAAAATCGGTTTTAAAGCTCTATATCCGCTGCGTTTTCTGAAAGTTTAAATGGTTAAACTTGGTTTTATGTTCTAACAAACCCGTCAATGGCATCAAGAGCCGGTTATGTGGATGACTTGCTTGTTTTGTCCTTTAAAATAGGTTTTAAAGGATGATAATGATCTATATATAAACTGATTTGGGGCTGCTATATTTCTGTTTTGTTGAATCCCCAACTTTCAAGATTATATTTTACATGCTTAAGATTAAATCTTGAAAGATATATATATGTTGATATGTTGTGTTGTTTGGACAACATCTAAACCCGAATTTTTCAGTTTATGTTGGCTGAAAATTCGTTGGTTTTAAGGGGATTCATGGTTATATTTTGGATGATATGATAGATGCTTGTTTTAGTGCATAACCTAGCCATTGACCTTGTGATTGTTTGGATGTTTGTGATGGTTATATTCATTCATTCAATTGGGTTGTATTATTTGTTGTTTATGCTTTATTCCAAATGTAATTTTATTTATTATTGGGTTGTAATAAATAGATTAGGTGTATTTTCATTTTACTAGATATCTTGTATTAGGACTTTATATCTTGTAATATGAAGACATACACATTGGAAGCACAAAGGAAGAAACATGGAGCATTTTGGATGCGGTTTCAAGTGGGAGGCTTTTGGAAGTTTTCTATATGCTTTGTTTGTGACCCTTAGGAATGTCCTATGGACCACACTTGTGATGGCAAACAAGTGTGGACCATTTTAGATGCTATGGTTATGCACATATGCTCATATGGTTGTTTATGTTTATGCTTGGTTGATTGTTTGTTGTTTGATTGTTTGGTTAATATTTGGATATTCATAACAAACTCATTAACAAACTTAACAAGCTGAAAATTGATGGTTCTTAAAAGTTTATATAAAGTTATTAAAATGATTTAATGATTTTAAAGATTAAAATAGGTTTTAATCAAAGAACCATACGGTACCTTGTATTTGAAAGCATGCAAATACAAGTACATAGAGTTTTCTAAACTTGTATTTTGAAACCTCTAAACCTTTTTTTTCAAACAAGATCAACACCGTCCTTTTACACAACACTTGAGTCACTTGGGAACTCTTAGTGGGATAAAGGTCACCTAACCATTTTGAGGGAACTTGTGACTTAAGGTGAGAATGCCTTATTTGTGGGATAAAGGTCACCTAACCACTTGCTTTGGCAAACTCACACGTGGGTGTAAGTAGGGTGTCTTGATTTGCAAATCATGTCAAATGGATCACCTACGATGTGATTTCCAAATGGTGTTGATAGGATTAACATGCCGACTTTACATATGATGTTTCAAAGTCGATCCCATATTTCTAGAAGTTGCAAATGGTTGCAATCGTCAAACGTTGACCACCTTATTAATTTAAAACGTGGGATAAAGGTCACCTAACCACAATTTAAATGTAATGTTGGGTTCTAGATTTTAATATGAAAGACCTTAAAAGGCATTTATTATTAAAATTACAATATCGAAAATACTAAAATAAAACTTTGTTAATTTTTGTAGATGGCCTCAAATAATGATAATTCCGATAACTCATCCGCGTCCAACCAATCTCTACGAGCGATCCTCCAAAAGGAACGTCTAAATCATAACAACTTCATCGATTGGTATCGAAACTTGAGAATTGTTCTCAAGCAAGAGAGAAGATCGTATGTTTTAGACGACCCTATCCCCGATCAACCTAGCGAGGATGATCAGGAGGCCTTCAACGATTGGTTGAAGTACACTGAGGACTCCGTCCAAGTGTCTTGTCTCATGCTAGCGAGCATGACTCCGGATCTCCAAAAGGAGTATGAACATCACGGAGCTTATGACATGATAACCCAGCTGAAGGAAACGTTCCAACAGCAAGCGAGGGTTGAGCGCTTCGAAACGGTTCGAGCACTCCATGCATGTCGTATGGACGACAACCAATCTGTTTCATCTTATGTTCTTAAGATGAAAAGTCATCTTGACCGCCTCGAGAGGCTTAACTGTCCCGTCTCGAAGGAATTGGCCACGGATTTGATCCTTAATGGCCTTACCAAGAAGTTCGAGACATTCGTGTTGAACTACAACATGAATGCTTGGGACAAAAGCATTGGTGAGCTTCACTCAATGCTGAAAACGGCCGAGGCGGCCATGGGTAAAAGGGTTTTACCCGTTCTCACCATCAATGAAGGTGGGAACAAGAAAAGGCCTTATCCCACACCCAAGGCAAAGGTTGCCAAGGGTAAGGGACCCGTTTGGGGAAAAGGGAAAGGGGTGGTAAGGGTACCACCCAAACCACAAGAGAAAAAGCAAAAGGTTGCTACTAACGACCCATGCTTCAAGTGTGGGGAGATTGGACATTGGGCAAGGAATTGTCCCGTCCATCTCCAAGAGTTGAAAGCAAAGAGGGATGCCGGGCAGACCTCAGGTACAATATACATGATTCATATTGATTTAAACATGATATCCTCTAACACATGGGTATTAGATACCGGATGTGGAACTCACATTTGCAATTTGTTGCAGGGGTTCAAAAGAAGTAGTGACTTCAAGAAAGGGGATGTAAGCCTCTACATGGGCAATGGGGCTAAAGTTCAAGTTGAAGCCCGTGGTGACTACATCTTGAAACTTCCAAATGGTTTGGAAGTGATTTTGAACAATGTTTTGTATGCTCCTAGTTTGACTAGGAATATTATCTCTGTAGCCCTGTTAAAACAATTTGGATATGTATTATCCTTTATTGAAAATGATATTCATGTTTCTTTAAATGGTATGTTCTATTTTAAAGCTATTCCCATTAATGGTATTTATGAATTGGTTCATGAAAATACTTTAAATAGCTCATTGTACCAAACTAACACCAAGAAACTCAAGTTGGACTTGAGTGATACCTATCTTTGGCATTGTCGTCTTGGCCATATAAACAAGAAACGTTTACAAACACTTCAAAAGAATGGTCTTTTAAAAACAAATGAATGTGATTCATTTGATGTTTGTGAATCTTGTTTACAAGGAAAGATGACTAAGGCACCCTTTAGTGGAACTAATGAAAGGGCAAAAGATTTATTAGGAATCATACATTCGGATGTATGTGGTCCTTTTAAGCCAATGACTAGGAATGGTGAAAGATACTTCATTACCTTTACCGACGATTATAGTCGCTATGGGTATGTGTACTTATTAAGGCACAAAGATGAAGCTTTTGAAATGTTCAAAATCTTCAAGAATGAAGTTGAAAATCAACTCAACAAGTCAATTAAAGTTCTCCGTACCGATAGAGGAGGTGAATACCTAAGTGATGTTTTTCAAGATCATCTTAGGAGTTGTGGGATTGTCTCACAACTCACTCCACCTGGAACACCACAACATAATGGTGTGTCTGAGAGGAGGAATCGAACCTTATTGGATATGGTCCGATCTATGATGGCTAGAAGCACATTACCTCTATCATTTTGGGGTTTCGCTTTGCTCTCCGCGGCCCGTATTCTAAATATGGCCCCAACCAAAAAGGTGGAAAGGACACCTTTTGAGATATGGCATGGAAGGGTTCCATCCCTATCATACTTAAGGGTCTGGGGTTGTGAGGCTTATGTTAAGACTCCCACCCCAAACAAATTGGAAGTCCGATCCACCAAGTGTATCTTTATTGGATATCCTAGAGATTCTATGGGATATTATTTCTATGATCCACTGGAACAAAAGGTGTTTGTTGCCAGAAAGGGTGAGTTCTTAGAAGCAAAGTTCCTTATAGAAGGAACTAGCAGTAGAACAGTGGATCTTGAGGAGGATCAAGAACCACAACCCGATGCACGTTTGGTTGAAACTAGCACTCAACATGGGGATGTTGAGGATGATCAAATGGTTGATCAATACACGCAAAACGTTCGCAGAAGTGGTAGAACTAGTAATCCACCTGAAAGATACGGATTTTTCATGGATGGATGCTATGTGGTAGATTCAGATGAACCAACCACATACCATGATGCAGTGTCCAATTTGGATTGTGACAAATGGCTTGAGGCCATGAACGTTGAGATGCAATCCATGTATGACAATCAAGTTTGGGAACTTGTTGTACCACCTCTTAATTCCAAGGTAGTTGGAAGTAAGTGGGTTTTCAAGAAGAAAACCGATATGCATGGAAACTTGGATACTTATAAAGCTAGACTTGTAGCAAAGGGTTTCACTCAAACTCAAGGGGTTGATTATGATGAAACCTTCTCACCTGTTGCGATGCTAAAGTCTATAAGGATATTGTTTGCCATAGCTGCTCATTATGATTATGAGATTTGACAAATGGATGTCAAAACCGCTTTCCTAAATGGATATCTTGAGGAAGATGTCTATATGGTTCAGCCTGAAGGTTTTGTCGATCCAAAACATCCTAATAAAGTGTGCAAGTTAAAGAAATCAATCTATGGATTGAAACAAGCATCGAGAAGCTGGAATCACCGTTTTGATGAGGAAGTAAAGAAATTTGGCTTCATCAAAAACGCTGATGAGGCTTGTGTGTATAAGAAGGCTAGTGGGAGCACAGTAACTTTCCTAGTATTGTATGTTGATGACATACTACTATTTGGAAATGACATTCCAACCTTGGAAGGTGTAAAAACCTGGCTTGGAAGTTGTTTTTCCATCAACGATCTTGGTGAAGCCGCCTATATTCTAGGAATAAAGATCTATAGGGATAGATCAAGGCGGTTGATTGGTTTGAATCAAAGTGCATACATTGATAAGATCTTGAAAAGGTTCAAGATGGAGAGCTCTAAGAAAGGTACCGTACCTATTCAAAGAGAACGATATTGAGTACGACTCAATGTCCAAGCTCAAAGGATGAGCAAGATAAAATGAAGGCAATCCCATATGCATCTGCTATTGGATCCATCATGTATGCAATGATATGCACTCGACCGGACGTGTCATGCGCTTTGAGCATGACAAGCCGTTACCAGCAAAATCCTGGAAACAGTCATTGGATGGCTGTTAAGAACATACTTAAGTACCTAAGGAGGACAAGAGATATGTTCCTGATCTATGGATCTGGTGACGAGGAGCTCGTTGTAAAAGGTTACACGGATGCGAGTTTCCAAACCGATCGTGACGATTCACGGTCACAATCGGGATACATTTTCATTCTGAATGGAGGAGCTGTCTCTTGGAAGAGCTCCAAGCAGGATGTGGTGGCTCTATCAACTACAGAATCAGAATACGTCGCCGCCTCATTGGCAGCTCAAGAAGCTGCATGGTTGAAGAAATTCATTGCCGATCTAGGGGTTGTCCCTTCCATTCAGGAACCCCTAGAGATCTTTTGTGACAACGAGGGTGCGATTGCTCAAATCAAGGAACCTCGTGCTCATCAAAAGACGAGGCACATTGAGCGGAGATTCAACTACATACGAGATGAAGTTGAAAAGGGAAAGATATGTATTCGCAAAGTTCACACTGATCAAAACATTGCGGATCCTCTCACGAAGCTCCTTGAAAAGGCAAAGCATGAATGTCATACTTGTGCCATGGGACTTCGATATTCTAGTGATTGGATTTGATCTGTACATTTTGTATTTGGATATGTGGAACTCTTTATTATATGAATAAAATTATTTGGTTATAATGTTTCAATTAATGTTCCGAATTAGCATGTTTTATCCATGAGTAAAATGTTTACTCTAAAATGTCCGTAGTCGCTCATACTTGTGGGAACAAGTGTGAAAGTAAGATTATTATGAACTTGGATTGGTTGATATTCATAAGGATGAATATAGAGCAATGGGTTGCTACCAAGGTTCATAGATATTTGTGGGATACAAATATTGGACTAACCCGCACTTCAAATTTTACTACATAGAATCTTATCGATTGATCATAAGTAAGTTTGAGTAAAAGGCGAATATCATTTGGTATCCTCAGACCTGAGATACATATTGGGTTTTGATATTCACCAAGTTTTATACCTTGAGCTATTTCTTCACTGTCCTGAAATAGTGGACAGTACATAAGGGTATGTTCAGGTGTAACACGAGGTGTTTGTGAGAAACGTATGTAGTCAAGATGGAATTTGTTCCTCTTATTCGTTGAGAGTTAGATGTCTAAGGCCTGATTAAGTTAAATCAACAAGGAATGATCATTCTGTGTCCTTGGATTTAACATGACATCTGTAACAAAAGGATAGATGATTGATTCACCTAAATCATTTCAAGTAGAGTACTTGAAAGGGATGATGTTATTGAATGGCTATAAGTCATGCGTATTAAGGGTAGTAAACCGTTGTTAGGCGGTATTTACTGCTTGCATCAATCTTCTATGAATCTTGGGCAAGTGGGAGATTGTTGGATCCTGTGTGCCCAAGACACTTAGAATATTGATGTGGTTAGTACGTTATGATCCAAGTCGGGTTATACCCAATAACGAGCTTAGAAAACACCTACTAATATTTTAATTGATGATATGATCATGCAATTAAATATTAACACCAATTTAGAAAATGGGTTTTTCTAAATAAGTTGCATATGAGATGGAACAATTTATTAGGATATCTTGTTCAATGAGTTATTTGTAATGTTATTTAAATAAGTTAGATAAGGTTACAAATTAATAATGGGAGTAACTAGATTATACAATTAAATGGGTTAGTTGTATACATATCTAGTTAAAAGACTTGTTAACATATTTGATGTGTTATAATTTTAAGAGGGAAACCTCTTAAAATTTGAACCTTGGCCGCCCCTTTGAGGGCTCCTCATTGGACCTTTATGTCCTTGGAACACACAAGTCTTTTGATCATCCATCACTCCACATTCACACAATCAACTCACATGCAAAAGACTCAAGAAAAACCTCTCTCTCTCTCTCAAAAACTCACGGCCAGCAGAAAGATTGGGAGGTTTTGGAGTGCTTTGGTGTACTTTTCTTCCTAACAAGAAGGTGTTTTGCAAAGGGCTTTGGGTATACAAGCTTGAGGGGTCCTTACCTTGGAGCCTTGGCCGAATTTGAGCATCAAACATCCTCCTAAAAGTCGTTCTTAAGCTGCTAAAAAAAGGTAGTTTATCACAGCTCTATGTAGCTGTGATTTTATGTAGTTTAATAGATGTTCATAGCTTGTTCATTCACATATTAAAGATCCTTTGATTATGGGTTTGTTTTACACTTATACGGTCACTTAAAGAACATATTTTTCAGCCTTTAAAATCGGTTTTAAAGCTCTATATCCGCTGCGTTTTCTGAAAGTTTAAATGGTTAAACTTGGTTTTATGTTCTAACAAACCCGTCATATATTTGATTATGTAGAATGTATAATGTCAAATTATGCATAAATGATAAAAAGAATGATGAAATGAAACCTTAGGGGCCATTTGGTTCGCAGAATATTTTGCAAAGGAATTAAAATTTGAATTCAAATTAGTATGGAATCTTATTAAAATTGATAAGATGTTTGATTCGTAAATTTTGAGTGAAATTGAAATGTTAATTCTAAACAATTCATTGGATTGTTAAATATTTCATGGGTAAGTGAAAGAAAAGTAAATTCAATGAACGTAGGAAGATTTTATAATTATAATTTCATCTATTGACCAACCAACTAGAAAATTTTTCAGTTCATATTTTAATTCCAGATATTTTATGAACCAAACAGGACCTTAAAATTACAAGATTTAATTTGACATCTATAAATCACCAACTACATAAATACAAACATACATACATAAAACATTAGCATACATGGTCCATGTCTATATTACCACGAATAATAAACCTGGTAAAAATAATTTACACTCAAATGATGATGATGTAGAATCCTTTGAGAGTTGATAATAATATACTAAGTAAACAACACACAATAAATGGTTTTCAAGATACTTGTATATATTACTTCTCAACTCATGATGTACAAGACTCTTACAAGCATTACTAACTAAGTTTACAATGAGAATTATATATACTGCTATCTACAGCCGGTTATACAAAAGATTACCAGCTGGAAATTACAACTAAGCAAATACTACATTGCTAGAGGTAAGGTATCTAAGATAAAATACTATCCTAGATTAGGTAGTCACGACATGTCCATGACTTACCTTTTGTCACCAACTAAAGTTGGTAACTGTACTAACTGATAACGGATGAACATTGGAATAAAGTATGGTTAACTACATAGGCATGGGAAAGCGTCATGCAGGGTATCTCAGAGGTTGCAGCGGCTTGTCCGAAGGGCCATACTTATATCCACTGGTTCATAGTATGTTCTTCCGAAGGTTAACTGGCTTCGAAAGAATAAGTTCTTCCGAAGCCACTTATACTTCGAAAGTCATTGTCTTGAAATATCCTAGGTGTTGATCTTCGGAACAGGGATGACTATGTCTTCGGAAGACAGGATTCCTCTTCGGAAGTTCTTTTAACTTTAATCTTCGGAAGTGCAGCTTTTGCCTTCGGAAGTCTTTCACAATTGCACCAAAAATGTTCTAAGTGTTGTTTTGGTTGCACCAACCTTTCTTGATCCAACAAAAAATTGTCTCTCAAATTCATTTACAACTATCTCTACACTCTCCACTTGAAACACCATTCTTGTATTATCCATTTGCACTAAAGAACATTCAAATTCTAGCCATTTTGGAGCTAGGAATCGACCACCCAAAGAACCCCCATCAACCACCATAACACACTCTCCAATAAGGTGTTTGAAAGAGTGAAATGAAATAAATTAAAGTGTGGGGGTGGCTAGGTGTTCGGCCGATAGGCGGTGAAGGGAGGGGGTTTAGGAACCATAATTTTTGGGTGTGTATGCATATAATTATATGAAGATCTAGATTAGGTTGGACTCACCTTAGATTAGTGTTTATATTATGTTTAAATGTAATAGGATCTATGTTAGATTACTTTTAAGTTTTGTATTTTGTGTTTTTTTGCTGCCCAGCGAAACTATGAGTGAAACTATAGTTTTGCTCATAGTCAGCAGTCCAGGCTCTCCCGGCAAAACTATGTTTGTTGTCGGGCGAAACAGGTCATGGGCATGACATTTTCGCTGGCCAGCGAAATTGTTAGCAAAACTAGTTAGTCTATATATAGAATTGACTCCATCTTTGTAGGCTAACTTTGCAAAACCCTAATTCGAAATATTATTGTTGCAAGTCTGTAATTGGTGGCTGGAAGCTAATAGAATTCATTTTGAGCCTTTGATCTTATTTGTGTTTGTTTTGTATTCATTATTATTGAACACCTTTTGATGCTATATCATTGTTGTGTGGTTATCATGGATGTTTGATAGTGGATTTTGAACGTTTTGATCATCAATTGCACTGTTTATCAATCAATTGGACCAACAAAATGGTATCAGAGCCTTTGTGCTCTTAATTGATTGAGTTTTTGGTTATTTTAGTTCAAAATCACCGTTTCATCAATTATGGATCGAGTTTGAGTGATTTGGCTATGGAAATTGATTGATTTTGGTTAGTATTTGGTGTGGAAAGATTTTGTAATCATCAGATCTTAAGTGCTTTAAGATCTGGGTGATTTTGGATCAATTTCGTGTTGAAAAAGTTTTTCAGTTTCATTCAGCAAAACTGCTGATAATCCAGCGAAACTGTCACTTCAAATAGCGAAACTATTGTTGTTTTTGTTAGTTGTGTTTGTTCTTTTGACCCCTGCGAAAGTACCATTATTGAACGAAAGTTCATCAGTGTTTGTGCACTTCTTCTTAGCGAAATTGCTGCCGAATTTCCCTCTGAACGAAAGTTCAAACTGATTTCAAGCGAAATTGCTTGCAAAACTAGTATCAATGAGCTGTTTGCTAGCGAAACTACTGCCGAAACTCCGAGCGAAATTACCTAATCTTCAGCGAAACTAGATCATTCTCTGCGTAATTGCTTAATCATGTCTAAAATGGCAACTCTTACGATATCTGATTTAGAGAGTGTGGCACCAAACCGATCTCCAAGATTGATCAACAGAGATAACTGAAAGAGGTGTTTGAATGCATTCTTTTATTACACAGATCACAATCAGTGGGAATCAATCATTTTGGTCCGCATATCCCTACTGTTACTGTTGGGGAAGTTGTCTCTCAAAACAAGGATCCAGCTACATAGATTTAAAACTTATTGAAAAAGATAAAAAAGCCTTTGGAGCTTTAACCTTGTGTCTTGCACCAGACATTTACAACCGCTTTTACGAACACATAAATGCCAAATCTCTGTATGATGCCTTATGTGAGTTCTATGATGGGAATGATGAGTTAGTCAAGGACAAAGGGATATAGGCTGAGAAAGAGTTCAATTCGTTCGTGGGATACAAGAATGAGAACCTTACTGTCACACCCCCGCTAAAAGCGGAAACACGGGGATGTAACGAGATCGGGATCGTCATAACACATGGTAAGCGATAGAGATGCAATATAATAAATGATGACAAGCGTGTCATGACGACACCCGACAACAAGGGGACTTGTGTCGTGTTTGGTCAATATTCACGACAACATAGCCATAAGCATAAACATGATAACGATTCACATAATCACATAAAGATGAAATTGTAATGTAAATTCCCACGACCCGGGAACAAGTATCAAAAGATTGTCATTGTTTAATCAGACTACACATTGTTCAAAATGATTGTTTGTCAAACATGTTTAGTCCCAAAAATGCATCCTAGGGTCTCCACTAAGGCAGCACACCTAGATTCCTCAGTTTGCATGATCACCTGAAAAGATATGCTCAAAATGGTCAACAAAATTGTTGGTGAGCTCGCAGGTTGAAGTAATAAATAAGTAAGTGATGTTGTATATAACAAATGATGTGGAATACCGTGAATACAGTTATATAAACAAGTAAAATCACATGACAATGAGCTTTGCAACCAAACCTAGCGACGTACACAAAGATATTGTCGGCATATATTCACCCAAGGGCCCGTTCCTGGCCACTGATGGTACCAACTAGTATACCAACGAACAAGGGTGGGGGTGTCAACCCAGTAGTACTACCAATACCTAACCGTCGGTTCCCACACTATTATTAAATAGTTGCAAAGATAGAACCACACAACAGACCCAAGCATGTATCAGATAAGTACTTGTAAAACAGTATCACGTTGATTCCATATATGTAAATGTAAGTAAGTTGTACAGCATTGAAAATGGGTGAGCATACTTTTCCCCCAAGTTGTAAATGATTGAAATATTGTATAAGCGTAAAAAGGGGCCACGAAACTCACTTGTTAAGTGGTAAGTATGTAAGATCAATGTATCCACATGTTGAATGCAAATGAACGGTCAAAAACCTATTGACAGTTATTGTTAAGCATTAATGATATGAAATAAGCGCATAATAATGATCGGTCGGTTCGGGTTGTATCGGCTGGGTCGCGTGTAACTCACACAAACAGACACACGTACTAGATCTTATGTAGATCCAAGTACTAGACATTGTCGCCATTGCTGATGATATTTGAGTAAAAGTTTCATTGTTATTGAAGAAGTATTAGATAAATGTCAGTAGTTATAAGTCGGTTGATAATTGTAAAACGTTAGTTTGATTTGATTTTGAATAGTATTTGTGGCCTTTTTAGCGTTGACTTTAATCTTTGTGGCCGAACAATGGCAACTGTGTTAATGTTACCTCAACATCACACGACTTACACACACCACGCACAAGAAGGAAATCACACACAACAACTACAGTCGCACGACAGGACCAGACGCACGACTCAACCTCCATACGCACGAATCAACCCTCAATCGTGCGAATCAGCTTCATTCGTACGATTGAGCCTTCATTCGTTTGACTGGCATTCAGTCGTACCACACAACACCCAATCGCACGACTCAACCTCCATACGCACGAATCAACCTTCAATAGTGCGAATCAGCTACATTCGTACGATTGAACCTTCATCGTGCGATTGGACTCCAGTCGTGCGATACACGCACAATCGCATACCTTCAGTCGGTCACCTGACTCAATCGCACACATTCATTCGCTCGCATGACTCAATCGCACACATACACACAGTCGCACGACTTAGTCGCATGACATACCCAGTCGCACAACTCAGTCGCACGATTGACTCAGACGCATGGCTCAGTCGCACGACTCAATCGCATGATAAACCTAGTCGCCTGAACAGCAGAATCGCAACTGTTGACGGGCTGAGCAGCCTTCGGCTGCTCCAAACACGAGTTTTACACAACAAGGACTTTCAGAAACACTCTACACACATGCACAAACAAGAAACACAAGCAGAAAGACCTCACACGCACCCACACGACCTCATGTGTTCGGGTTGAACCTGAACACCCGAAACCCTAGTTTGGATAGCCGTGAATAAGCAAGAAAAGGGACAACCAAAGTCGTCTACCTGCTAGAATAGAGTAGACTAGGCTGTAGATGGAGTCTAGACGACGAAAACGAGACTAAGCGGGTTGGATTTGGTGCTAGAATGAAGAAGATGGTGTAGAGAGGGTGAAGAAGATGAAGAAGATGAAGATGAATGAATTAGGGCTGGAAAATGGGTTTATATACCCAGCCCAAGTTTGCAAAATGACAAGTTTAGTCCCTGCACTTAACCCCCGAGTTTTCCCAAATTTGTTTCGGTTGAAAAACGACTTTGTTAGGTTAATTATATTAATTATAAAAATGCATTTTTATGGTTTTATTAGTGACGTTAATTTTATATAAAAATGATATATTTGGCGGTTACGATGTTGAAAGTTTTAAAAAGTTTTTAAAGATAACACATTCACAATGAAGGCACAAGCACAACGATGATAAAGCAAGCATGATATCCACATAAAGAGTTAATAAAGATGAGGAATGATCGATCAAGGAATAGTTAACGAAAACCACGTTAATTGACGGACCTTAAGGTGACGGATGTCACAGTATCCCCCAGTTGAGAGAATTTCGTCCCGAAATTCAGCTGGAGTTAGGTCCAAGAGTGTCATCCTCGAATAGATGTGGATATTTGAGTTTCATCTGATCTTCTCGTTCCCATGTAAACTCTGGCCCTCGCTTTGAATTCCACCTTACGCGAACAATAGGTATTCTACTGCGCTTCAGTTGCTTGACCTTTCGATCCATGATCTCAATGGGTTCCTCAACAAAATGAAGCTTTTCGTCAATCTTGATTTCCTCGATTGGCACGTGAAGGGATTCATCGGCCAAACACTTCTTGAGGTTTGACACGTGGAAAGTATCATGCACACCGCTGAGTTCTTGTGGCAACCTTAATCGGTAAGCCACTGGACCGATTCTTTCTGTAATCTCGAATGGTCCAACGTATCTTGGGGCTAACTTCCCTTTCTTTCCAAATCGAACGACTCCTTTCCAAGGGGAGACTTTAAGTAAGACTCGATCCCCAACGTTGAATTCTAGAGGCTTCCGACGGTTGTCGGCATAGCTCTTTTGGCGATCTCTTGCAGCTTTTAGTCGGTCTTTGATTTGAAAGATCTTGTCAGTTGTTTCTTGAATGATCTCGGGCCTGTTAGCTGACTTTCACCAATCTCGGCCCAACAAACGGGAGATCTGCATTTCCTTCCATACAACGCTTCGAACGGAGCACACCCAATGCTTGTATGGTAGCTGTTGTTGTAAGAGAACTCAATCAACGGTAGATGAGCATCCCAACTACCACCAAAGTCGATTACACACGCTCTCAACATGTCTTCTAGCGTCTGTATAGTTCGTTCACTTTGGCCATCTGTCTGAGGGTGATAGGCGGTACTCATATCTAATCGAGTGCCCATCGCTTTCTGTATGTCTGCCAAAATCGTGAAGTAAATCGGCTGTCACGGTCGGATATGATTGACACCGGCACCCCGTGCCGTGTCACGACCTCTTTGATGTACAATCTCGCCAACTTATCCATTTTGTAGTCTTCTCGGATAGGCAAGAAATGTGCTGATTTCGTCATTCGATCCACAATGACCCATATCGAGTCATGACAGCTGCTTGTTCTAGGGAGTTTGGTAATGAAATCCATGGCTATATTCTCCCATTTCCACTCGGGAATTTCAGGTTGCTGTAATAATCCCGATGGTTTCTGATGTTCAGCTTTAACTTTCGAACACGTCAAGCATCTGCTGACGTAAAGGCAATGTCTTTCTTCATGCCTGGCCACCAGTACAGATCCTTGAGATCGTGATACATCTTGTCTGCACCAGGATGAATAGAATATCGCGTCTTGTGGGCTTCATCCATGACTAAGGTACGTACACCTCCCCATCTGGGTACCCATATGCGATCCATGAAGTACTGTATACCGTCATCCTTGCAAATCATCTGTTTATCTAACCCTCGGAATTCTTCTCCCGCAAGGTTTTCTTCTTTCAATGCCTCACTTTGTGCAATTTGGATCTGAGCTTTCAAGTTCGTTTGAATGGTCAATCCCAACGCTCGAGCACGTAGTGGTTTCACGCGTTCTTTACGGCTTAAAGCATCAGCCACCACGTTAGCTTTCCCCGGATGATACCGGATTTCACAATCGTAGTCACTAAGTAGCTCTACCCAACGTCGCTGCCGCATATTAAGTTCCTTCTGATCCAGAATATGTTGGAGGCTCTTATGATCATGAAGATGATGCATTTGGTTCCATACAGGTAATGCCTCCAAATCTTGAGTGCAAATACTACAGCGCCCAACTCAAGATCATGAGTTGTATAGTTCTTTTCGTGCACCTTAAGCTGTCGCGAAGCGTAGGCAATCACCTTATCCTTCTGCATTAGCACACATCCCAATCCTTGATGTGACGCATCGCAGTATACCACAAAATCATCAGTTCCGTCTGGGAGAGACAATATAGGCGCGTTACACAACTTCTCTTTCAACGTTTGGAACGCTTGTTCTTGTGCATGTCCCCAATCAAACTTCTTGTCTTTCTGAGTAAGCAGGGTTAATGGCTGCGCGATCTTTGAAAAATTCGCGATGAAGCGACGATAGTAACCGGCCAATCCTAAAAATTGTCGTATCTCTGATGGTGTCTGGGCGCATCCCATTTCTTCACCGCTTCGATCTTGCCGGGATCTACATGAATCCCGTCCTCATTAACCACATGACCCAAAAACTTCACTTCCCGCAACCAAAATTCACACTTCGAGAACTTGGCGAAAAGTTTTTCTTCCCGTAGCAGTTCCAGAATTGCCCGAAGGTGTTCTTCGTGATCCTCTTTCGATCGGGAGTAGATAAGTATATCGTCTATGAACACGATCACGAACTTATCCAAGTAAGGTTTGCACACCCGATTCATTAGATCCATAAACACAGCTGGTGCGTTAGTCAGCCCGAACGGCATGACCAAGAACTCATAGTGCCCATAACGAGTCCTAAACGCTGTCTTCGGTATGTCGTCCTCGAAAACCCTTATTGATGATATCCAGAACGAAGATCGATCTTTGAGAAATACGAAGCTCCTTGTAGCTGGTCAAACAGATCGTCGATCCTGGGGAGAGGATATCGATTCTTCACGGTTAACTTGTTCAGTTCACGGTAATCGATGCACATGCGGAACGACCCATCCTTCTTTTTGACAAATAATACCGGTGCTCCCCACGGTGAATGACTCGGTCGAATAAAACCCTTCTCCAGTAGCTCTTGTAACTGACTAGATAACTCTTGCATCTCGGATGGCGCTAACCGATAGGGCGTCTTCGCTACCGGTGTAGCTCCAGGAACCAACTCTATACGGAATTCCACCTGTCGTGGAGGAGGCAAACCAGACAAGTCATCAGGAAATACATCTGGGTAGTCCCGTACCACTGGAATATCTACTAGTTTCCTCTCTTCGTCCTTCTTTTCAACCACATGAGCCAGAAAAGCGTAGCACTGCTTTCGTAAACTTCGGCGTGCTTTCATGCAGGAAATAAGCTTTAAGTTCCTTCCCGGTCGTTCTCCCTGAATCTTGAGTACCTCCCCGTTTGGCATAGGGATTCGTACTACTTTGTCCCGACAGACAATCTCTGCTCCGTTTTGCGACAACCAATCCATACCCACAATCACATCAAACTTCCTAGCTCAAAGGGTATCAAGTCTATATCGAAGGCATGGTCCTCCAATGTTAACGAGCACTTCCTAATAATCTCATCGGCCTGAACAACCCTACCATTGGCCATCTCTACAGAGTAGCTAGTTTCTAGCCTACTAGGACTCAAATCAAGCAATTGCACAAACTCAGAAGATATAAAGCTATTGTCTGCTCCAGTATCAAATAATATAGATGCGAAGTGATGATTGAGTAAGTGCGTACCCGTGACAACATTCGGGTCCTGACGAGCATCGTTGGCTCCAATGACGAATGCACGTCCCCGAGCTGCATTCCCTTGAGTAGTCGGGCCCTGATTTCCAGCTATAGCCATCACTTGCTGCTGGTTGTTTCCTTGTTGACCCGGTGCCCGATTCAGCCTGGGGCACATGTTCTTGTAATGATCAGGGCTTCCACACTCATAACAAGCCCTTGCATTCCGGCGGGGTTAACCGCGTTGACGGGTGCCACAAGATTCGGCGCAGTTCTACAGTCTCTCGCCAAATGCCCCGGGCGTCTACAGTTCGCGCACACCCGGCACTGCATTCCTGGGGGATGATGATAGTTGCACCTGTCACATTTGGGGTGCGGCCCCACATACTCTCTCTTGCCTTGAGTCACGGCCACAAAATTTCTGGTCGTCTTGGCCCTCTTATCAAACTTCCCGGCACTCGACCGGCTCGTTTCCCCAACATCCTTTCTCTTTTCTGCTCCTCTGCCCAGAACCCCTGTTCTCACCATTTCATCAGTCAAAGCGCCAGCCTTCAGAATTGCGCTCTGAATAGTAGGAGGAGCAGCTGCTGTAACCATTGCTCGGATTTGAGGCGCAAGTCCCCAAATGTACCTCTCGATTCTCTTTGATTCCGGCGTGACCAGATGCGGAACCAATCTTGCCAGCTCATGAAAACGGTCAGTATAAGCTGCATGCCCGGCCCCCACCATAGCATGATTCCAGAACTCATGCTCCAATTTCTGCATCTCGTTGAGGGGGCAGTATTCCTCGGTGATCAAAGCTTTAAACTCATCCCATGACATCTGCATCGCAGATTCTCTTCCTCTAGCTTGAACCTGGGTGTTCCACCAGGTTAGGGCCTTGCCCTGCAGTGAACAGGTGGCATATTTGATTCTCTGGCTGTCGAGGCACTCACTGATGTCAATCACTGCCTCCATCTTTTCTAGCCACCTGGTTAGGGCTATCGCCCCACCTTTCCCATCGAATTCCCTCGGTTTGCAAGCCACAAACTCTTTGTATGAACACCCCCGTCTGGCATTAACAACCCAGTCTCAATACCGGCTGTACCACCATTTCCGGTCTCTGGTTGCTTTGTTTCCGGTCGGGTTTCCATTTCCCACCTCAGTTTCGATCCACCGTGAGCTCTTTCTCCATTATCTCCATTATCGTTGCCACCATCCCCGTGGGGGTGGTGTTGCTGGAGTGCGTCGCTCACTTGGGCCACGATAGTAGGAATCAGTGCGGCCAACTGTTGAGCGATAGAGCTGCCATATCAGAGTTTCCCGTTGCCTGATTGTTACTGGCAGGACCATCATTTGTCCTTGGTGTTCTGCCTCTGCCTCTGCCCCTTGGGGCTTCACTCCCGCCACTATTGCTGCGGGTAACTCTTCAAGGCGGCATTTTCTAATCATAGAAATAGTAAACACGTAAGCTTAAATCATTTCAAAGTGTATTATCCATAACACTCATCAAGTCCAGTATTCCCAAGTTAATATCACACTTATTGTCATCATACATGCATACAATTCGTGTAGTTCGCACACCATGATTTGGTAATGTCTCAACAATAGTCCATCATAACAGTTGTAAATCCATGTATATAATCACGTTTAGTCTAGCTGATTTTGTCTATTTCCTCCTCTTTCGAGGTTTCAGACATATCCTCCTCAGGGTTAATCTCAATGTCCAAGGTCAAGCGCAATAGCATGATCTGTGAAGATCTCTTCGGGTTTAATACCCGAATTTGATAAACCAACTTGGCGCGCAGAGGGAACGGAAGATCCAATAGAAGCATCCCATAAAAGAGTGAGCACAAGGGCTCTCTCATAGGGTGAAAAGATCACATACAGATAAATGAATGAATCAAGTAATGAGGAACACATACACGAGATATAATATGCATACAGATCCTAGCATGCAAATCTACACGAAGGTTCCTAGGTTATAGTCTAGGTCAAGCGTATTGCCTAATTCTCTATAACCAATGGCTTTGATACCAATCTGTCACACCCCCGCTAAAAGCGGAAACACGGGGATGTAACGAGATCGGGATCGTCATAACACATGGTAAGAGATAGAGATGCAATATAATAAATGATGACAAGCGTGTCATGACGACACCCGACAACAAGGGGACTTGTGTCATGTTTGGTCAATATTCACGACAACATAGCCATAAGTATAAACATGATAAACGATTCACATAATCACATTAAGATGAAATTGTAATGTAAATTCCTCAGTTTGCATGATCACCTGAAAAGATATACTCAAAATGGTCAACAAAATTGTTGGTGAGCTCGCAGGTTTAAGTAATAAATAAGTATTGTATATAGTAAATGATGTGGAATACCGTGAATATAGTTATATAAACAAGTAAAATCACATGACAATGAGCTTTGCAACCAAACCTAGCGACGTACACAAAGATATTGTCGGCATATATTCACCCAAGGGCCCGTTCCTGGCCACTGATGGTACCAACTAGTATACCAATGAACAAGGGTGGGGGTGTCAACCCAGTAGTACTACCAATACCTAACCGTCGGTTCCCACACTGGAATTAAATAGTTGCAAAGATAGAACCACACAGCAGACCCAAGCATGTATCAGATAAGTACTTGTAAAACAGTTCACGTTGATTCCATGTATGTAAAATGTAAGTAAGTTGTACAGCATTGAAAATGGGTGAGCATACTTTTCCCCCAAGTTGTAAATGATTGAAATATTGTATAAGCGTAAAAAGGGGCCACGAAACTCATTTGTTAAGTGGAAGTATGTAAGATCAATGTATCCAAATGTTGAATGCAAATGAACGGTCAAACACCTATTGACATTATTGTTAAGCATTATGATATAATAAGCGCATAATAATGATCAGTCGGTTCGGGTTGTATCGGCTGGGTCGCGTGTAACTCACACAACAACACACGTACTAGATCTTATGTAGATCCAAGTACTAGACATTGTCGCCATTGCTGATGATATTTGAGTAAAAGTTTCATTGTTATTGAAGAAGTATTAGATAAATGTCAGTAGTTATAAGTCGGGTTGATAATCGTAAAACGTTAGTTTGATTTGATTTTGAATAGTATTTGTGGCCTTTTTAGCGTTGACTTTAATCTTTGTGGCTGACAATGGCAACTGTGTGTTATGTTACTCCATCAACATCACACGACTTACACCCAACCACCACAAGAAGGAAATCATACACAACAACTACAGTCGCACGACAGGGACCAGACGCACGACTCAACCTCCATACGCACACGAATCAACCCTCATCGTGCGAATCAGCTTCATTCGTACGATTGAGCCTTCATTCGTATGACTGACATTTAGTCGTACCACACAAACACCCAATCGCACGACTCAACCTCCATACACACGAATCAACCTTCAATCGTGCGAATCAGCTACATTCGTACGATTGAACCTTCATTCGTGCGATTGGACTCCAGTCGTGCGATACACCAGCACAATCGCATACCTTCAGTCGGTCACCTGACTCAATCGCACACATTCATTCGCTCGCATGACTCAATCGCACACATACACAGAGTCGCACGACTTAGTCGCATGACATACCCAGTCGCACAACTCAGTCGCACGATTGACTCAGACGCATGGCTCAGTCGCACGACTCAATCGCATGACAAACCCAGTCGCCTGAACAGCAGAATCGCAACTGTTGACGGGCTGAGCAGCCTTCGGCTGCTCCAAACACGAGTTTTACACAACAAGGACTTCCAGAAACACTCTACACACATGCACAAACAAGAAACACAAGCAGAAAGACCTCACACGCACCCACACGACCTCATGTGTTCGGGTTGAACCCGAACACCCGAAACCCTAGTTTGGGCAGCCGTGAATAAGCAAGAAAAGGGACAACCAAAGTCGTCTACCTGCTAGAATAGAGTAGACTAGGCTGTAGATGGAGTCTAGACGACGAAAACGAGACTAAGCGGGTTGGATTTGGTGCTAGAATGAAGAAGATGGTGTAGAGAGGGTGAAGAAGATGAAGAAGATGAAGATGAATGAATTAGGGCTAGAAAATGGGTTTATATACCCAGCCCAAGTTTGCAAAATGACAAGTTTAGTCCCTGCACTTAACCCCCGAGTTTTCCCAAATTGGTTTCGGGTGAAAAACAACTTTGTTAGGTTAATTATATTAATTATAAAAATGCATTTAGTGATATTTATTACCTAAAAATGGTTTTATTAGTGACGTTAATTTTATATAAAAATGATATATTTGGCGGTTACGATGTTGAAATTTTAAAAAGTTTTTAAAGATAACACATTCACAATGAAGGCACAAGCACAACGATGATAAAGCAAGCATGATATCCACATAAAGAGTTAATAAAGATGAGGAATGATCGATCAAGGAATAGTTAACGAAAAACCACGTTAATTGACGGACCTTAAATTGACGGATGTCACAGTATCCCCCAGTTGAGAGAATTTCGTCCCGAAATTCAGCTGGAGTTAGATCCAAG
This sequence comes from Flaveria ramosissima, assembly GCA_025215565.1. NCBI lineage: Eukaryota > Viridiplantae > Streptophyta > Magnoliopsida > Asterales > Asteraceae > Flaveria > Flaveria ramosissima. Next base: position 57,690,538 of record CM046039.1, read on the forward strand.
AGTGTCATCCTCGAATAGATGTGGATATTTGAGTTTCATCTGATCTTCTCGTTCCCATGTAAACTCTGGCCCTCGCTTTGAATTCCACCTTACACGAACAATATTCTAGTATTCTACTTTCTACTGCGCTTTCAGTTGCTTGACCTTTCGATCCATGACCTCAATGGGTTCCTCAACAAAATGTAGCTTTTCGTCAATCTTGATTTCCTCGATTGGCACGTGAAGGGATTCATCGGCAAAACACTTCTTCAGGTTTGACACGTGGAAAGTATCATGCACACCGCTAAGTTCTTGTGGCAACCTTAATCGGTAAGCCACTATACCGATTCTTTCTGTGATCTCGAATGGTCCAACGTATCTTGGGGCTAACTTCCCTTTCTTTCCAAATCGAACGACTCCTTTCAGAGGGGAGACTTTAAGTAAGGCTCGATCCCCAACGTTGAATTCTAGAGGCTTCCGACGGTTGTCGGCATAGCTCTTTTGGCGGTCTCTTGCAGCTTTTAGTCGGTCTTTGATTTGAAAGATCTTGTCAGTTGTTTCTTTAATGATCTCGGGGCCTGTTAACTGACTTTCACCAATCTCGGCCCAACAAACGAGTGATCTGCATTTCCTTCCATATAACGCTTCAAACGGAGCGCACCCAATGCTTGTATGGTAGTTGTTGTTATAAGAGAACTCAATCAACGGTAGGTGAGCATCCCAACTACCACCAAAGTCGATTGCACACGCTCTCAACATGTCTTCTAGCGTCTGTATAGTTCGTTCACTTTGGCCATCTGTCTGAGGGTGATAGGCGGTACTCATGTCTAATCGAGTGCCCATCGCTTTCTGTAATGTCTGCCGAAATCGTGAAGTAAATCGGCTGTCACGGTCGGATATGATTGACAACGGCACCCCGTGCCGTGTCATGACCTCTTTGATGTACAATCTCGCCAACTTATCCATTTTGTAGTCTTCTCGGATAGGCAAGAAATGTGCTGATTTCGTCATTTGATCCACAACGACCCATATCGAGTCATGACAGCTGCTTGTTCTAGGGAGTTTGGTAATGAAATCCATGGCTATATTCTCCCATCTCCACTCGGGAATTTCAGGTTGCTGTAATAATCCCGGTGGTTTCTGATGTTCAGCTTTAACTTTTGAACACGTCAAGCATCTGCTGACGTAAAGGCAATGTCTTTCTTCTTCATGTCTGGCCACCAGTACAGATCCTTGAGATCGTGATACATCTTGTCTGCACCAGGATGAATAGAATATCGCGTCTTGTAGGCTTCATCCATGACTACGGTACGTACAACTCCCCATCTGGGTACCCATATGCGATCCATGAAGTACTGTATACCGTCATCCTTGCAAATCATCTGTTTATCTAACCCTCGGAATTCTTCTCCCGCAAGGTTTTCTTCTTTCAATGCCTCACTTTGTGCAATTTGGATCTGAGCTTTCAAGTTCATTTGAATGGTCAATCCCAACGCTCGAGCACGTAGTGGTTTCACGCGTTCTTTACGGCTTAAAGCATCAGCCACCACGTTGGCTTTCCCCGGATGATACCGGATTTCACAATCGTAGTCACTAAGTAGCTCTACCCAACGTCGCTGCCGCATATTAAGTTCCTTCTGATCCAGAATATGTTGGAGGCTCTTATGATCAATGAAGATGATGCATTTGGTTCCATACAGGTAATGCCTCCAAATCTTGAGTGCAAATACTATAGCGCCCAACTCAAGATCATGAGTGGTATAGTTCTTTTCGTGCATCATGAGTGGGTTAAGCATACATGTATATATAAAAAGTTTACAAGTAGCAATTCATGTCAATGGTTACGAATTATGCAAGTTTATAGAATACATATTGTTACAATCAAACCTTGATGAAGAATAAGTTTACGAGTATATAACGATTAGCTAAGCGTACTTGGTTCCCATGATGAACAAGCATACGTCATCAGGAGCCGACAATAACCTCGGCTTTAGCACCAAATAGGCTTGCTAGACCCATAGATCTATGACGTCGCTAGACTAGCAATAGTTAATGATTGTCAACATATAATGTATATCATATTAAACTCACAATAATACAAATAACCATGATAAAAAGTAAAGATGAATTGCATGTGCGTTTACAAGTATCAAAAGGTTTACAAGTGTAAGTTGATAAGTTAACATGTTTCACCACAAAAAGGTATGAAATAATAAAGGAGGGGCATGAAAACTCAAATGATATAAGATGCACTTATGATAATCATAAGAAGATATGATTCTCCAACTATTACTTCACGATTCAACCTAAAGGTTGATGTCTCATAATTAGAATAAAGATAAGATTAACGACTAAATATGAATTAGGGTTTCAAATGGGAATTTGGGAGTTTTAATAATTAAGTCAAATGAAATAATGCAATCGATTATTTTTGGTTCAATAAAGATGGAATAAATCAATTAAGATTGGGAAAGATAATGAATTATTCAATAATTTAATTTATTGATTTAATAAATATTAAGTATAATGTGTGAACATAAATAATTAATTTAATAATTTTATTTTAATCAAGTATTAACATATAAAACACATAAAATCCTATCTAAGCATATAAAATACATGAGAGGACTCATGTGTAAGGGTACTTAGTTATAGTCTAGGTCTTTCCATTTATAATAACCTAATTCCCTATAACCATGGCTCTGATACCAATCTGTCACACCCCGACCGACGGCGGAATCATCGGAGCGGGAATGTGAAACGATTGTTCATAGCTCATGGAATTAAATAAGTTTAAATAATATTAAATGTCATTTTTCATTGAATAATACTAGACAATCAAGTCATTACAATACAACAAAAATTTAAACAACAGCATAAGATATTTAATTAACTAAGTCCAAGTCCTATATGAGCAAGAAGAATTCCTCAAGAAGCAATCCTGAAACATGTTAAAAATAAAGGGGTCAACTTTGAAAGTTGGTGAGTTTCCATGGGTTAAGCATACATGTATATATAAAAAGTTGACAAGTAGCAATTCATGTCAATGGTTACGAATTATACAAGTTTATAGAATACATATAGCTACAATCAAACCTTGACCAAGAATAAGTTTACAAGTATATAATGATTAGCTAAGTGTACTTGGTTCCCTTGATGAACAAACATACGTCATCAGGAGCCGGCAATAACCTCGACTTTAGCACCAAATATGATTGTCAGGCCCATAGATCTATGACGTCGCCAGGCTAGCAATAGTTACAAATAACCATGACAAAAAGTAAAGATAAATTGCATGTGCATTTACAAGTATCAAAAGGTTTACAAGTGTAAGTTGATAAGTTAACATGTTTCACCCCAAAAAGGTGTGAAATAATAAAAGAGGGGCATGAAAACTCACATGATATAAGATGCACTTAAAAGAATAATAAGAAGATATGATTCTCCAACGATTACTTCACGATTCAACCTAAAGGTTGATGCCTCATAATTAGAATAAAGATAAGATTAACGACTAAATATGAATTACGGTTTCAAATGGGAATTTGGGGGTTTTAATAATTAAGTCAAATGAAATAATGCAATCGATTATGTTTTGGTTTAATAAAGATAGAATTAATCAATTAAGATTGGGAATGATAATGAATTAGTCAATAATTTAATTTATTGATACAATAAATATTAAGTATAATGTGTGAATAGAAGTAATTAATTTAATAATTAATTTTTTAAAATTTGATAAAGATAATTAATTGATTACTTATTTAAATGACTTGCAAAATAATTTAAAATTATTTAAAATCATTTTATAAAGTTTTTAAACTTTTAAATGATTTTTATAAAGGTCTTATAATATCAAAACCTTAAAATAAGAATAATAGAAAATTATATTGTTTTATAAGTTTTAAGAATTTAAATAAAAGTTTAAGGAATAAATTTATTAACTAATTATGATATAACATGGTTAAATGAACAGATGAATAATTAATTATTTAAATAATTATTTAAATAACTATTTGAATAATTAGTTATTTAACATGTAAGTTTATAATGTTTTGAAATAACCTAAATTTGAACCAAAATAGATTTATTGCATTTAAATTACATAAAAGATTTAATAATGTTTTTATAACCTTTGTTATTTTTTAAAGTAATAAATTTAAAATCATAAGTTTCTAAAACCTTTAAAAATTACTTTATTAATTTCCAAAATGTTTTAGTTAACAATTTATTTTTTATTTTGATTTAATAATATATTAATAAAATTTCTAAAATTTAAAATACATAAAATTGGCTTTAAAAAAGTAAATGATGGAGGCTGGGTTCGAACCCCAGACCTCTGGTTTCAAAATGTAAAATGTTAACCAGTTGGGCTAGCAGCTCAGATCTGGTTAAAAGCTCCATTAAAATGTTTAAAACTATTAATTGCAAAATCCCCCAATTCACAAGAACCCTAGAATCAAATTGAACATCGCTACGTGAATGTTAATGGAATCAAACTTAGGGCTTTTGATCCCTAAGTGAAACCGAGTATATTGGTGTGATAACTTACTTGGATTGAAGTCTTTTCGGTGATAAAAGAAAGAGCACGGGTCACGACCGAGATGGATTCGTTTCATGAAGGTAGTGCTGATTAAAATCAAATTCGTGGTAGCAGGAACTTCTAATGGTGATGATAAGTAAAAGACCTCACTCTATTTTGGTTTAAGGTGTCCAGAAGAGGTGTTTTGAGTTATGAGTTTGTTTCAAGTGTTTCGAGTATATTTCGTCTATAATTACTTGATGTTAACTGAGATGGATGATATACTTAAATTCGAAACTCCAAAAGAAGCGTTTTTTATCAACTAATTTGATTAATGGTGTTAACGACCGAGGTGAAACAATTTCGGTTTTGAATGTAATGTTTTGGTTTTGATTAGAACTTTAAACAAGTTCATTAAACAAATTAAAATGGGTATTAAGTCCGAATAGCACAACCGAGGGCATTGGAGTGGTTATTTGCATTAAAATTGGGTGTTTTGGATAGGAGGAGATCGCCGAAGGTGTTGGCCGGAGTTTGGTTGATCACAGGGAAAACGACGTGGACAAGGGGGGGTTTTAAATGATTTTACATTTTGGTCTCTGTGGTTTAGAAGACTTAACATTCAATGTAAATAGTTTATGAATTAAGTTATTAAATTTACAATTTAAACCTTAATCTTTTAAAAGCCTGTTCGACCAAAAGAACCAATGAGCCAGATCAGAAAAACCTTTAAGTCCCACAGACATCATAACAACTGAAGTGGTCTACAACAGCTGAAGACAAAGTCTGAAGACAACAGCTGAAGATAAAGTCTGAAGACAACTGCTGAAGACAAAGTCTGAAGACCAAGTTCTCAGAAGTTGTCACAACAGCTGAAGTAGTTCTTTTTAGTAGTTTTGATGGTTTACTTTTCAGTATTTGAAATCAGTAGTTTTATTTTATGTAAAACATCTGAAGTTCTTACACTTCAGATGTTATAACTTCAGTAGTTGTAATTTTAGCTTGTACTTAGCTTTTTGTGAAGGTGTCCTCAGTTGTTGTGGACATCTTCAGTAGTTTAGTCTATTTTCAGTTGTTTGTATAAATCAGTTAGATGTCACTATCAAGTGACATCAGCTGATGTCACATTCCTTTATAAAAGGAATGTTGACCTAATTGCTTTTGCAGAGAAGCTTGTGCGTGAATGAAAATATTCTCTTTGCAGAAAACTGTCTCTCTCTATAATCGTCACTGTTTGATTGAATATTCATATTATTCTTGCTTGAATTTCGTCTAATTCTTGTTCTATTCCGCTACAAATCTTAATCTAATTGATCAAACTAGATCCCGATCCTTTCAAATGGTATCAGAGCTGGTTAATCATTGATCGATTTAACAATTGATCATTGAAACTGCTCTTTTGATATCTAAGTTTGATCGAATTAGCAAATTTGCAAGAATTGGTTATAGAGTTTGATTTTCTGTTGCTTCCGGTGAATTAATTTGAGATTCGTCTTGTTTCAAACTGAGTTGTTGAGTTTTTGAGCTAGAGCTGTTAAAATTTCATTGAACCTGTTTGAATCGGTGAAAATGGCTACATCAATCAATGATCCTCACAATACTGGCTCCTCAACAAAGCCTCTGATGCTTGTTAGGAGTGAGTATAACATATGGCAACGCCGAATGCTCCATCACCTGTCTGTCAACAGGTCAGGTTGTTGGAAATCTGTGGTTCATGGACCATATAAGCCTACGGTGAGTAATCCGGAAACCAATGAGATGGTTCCGAAGAAGAAAGAGCAATACTCAGATGAAGATCTGAAACTGTTTGAAATTGATGCTAAAGCCCATGGAATTCTGGCCATGGCACTGCCTAATGAAATCTATTCTGGACTTTGCATCATGAAACTGCTCATGATCTCTGGGTTGCTCTGAAAGAACAATTTGAAGGAACTGATGAGGTCTTGGCAAACAATAGAGAGATCCTTGCCTAGCAATATGAGACATTCTCTCATAGAAAGGGTAGTCAGTGACTCAATAGTTTGAGCGATTTTCCTGTTTGATATCTGAGCTGAAAATGGTTAAACATGAATATACAAACAGTCAGATGAACAACAGATTCCTGCCTGAGAGATGGGACATATACTATTGTCCTACGCTCCAATGTAAATCTAGACAATCTATCTCTCACCCAACTTCATGGAAAACTGTTAACATTTGAAAGAGAGATAGAACAGAAAAGGAAACTAGCTTTATCTGGGAAGCTCACTGATGACTTTGTACCAGGGAATACTGCTCTGGTTGGTCATGAGTCAGAATATGCTGCATCAGAAAGTTCTTATGATGAGCATATAGATTTCTCTTCAAACAGTGGAGATCCTGCTTTTGTTGGTGTTGATAGTAATTCAGGGTGTAGTAGTGATAATTTGTGCTTTTTGATGGATGATTTGAAAGGAATTGCTGATGATGATCTGGAAGAGATGGTTACATTGAGCCAAATGGCATTAATCAATATCAGATCTCAAAAATTTTACAAAAGGACAGGTAGAAAATTTCCTGGTCTCTCTGGAAAAACCAAAGTTGGTTTTGACAAGAGCAAGTTGAGGTGTCACAAGTGCCATAGACTTGGACATTTTGCAAGAGAGTGTAGATCATCTGGATCTAACTCTTCTGCACCCTTTTGACCTTTCCATGCAATAGCTCACAAAACAAAGGGAACATTCTACCAGTTCTGATCATCATTCACAAATTCAATCATCTCCTGCATTTTTTGTCCCTCAAGGTCCAATGCCATATCCTTATCCCTGTTTTTACATGCCTCAGTCTAGTCAGGTTCCAGTACCCATAGCTCAACAACCACATGCCCTACCTGATCCTCAACCATCTCAATCAAATCTCAATCTCAATCTCAATCATCAAATCTTTTTCACACCTGAAGTTGTTGACTGGAGTAGCTTACCAATGATCTTTCTGGTTATCCTGAACAATTGTGAAAAAGCTTTGATGTGATTGAGATTGAGATTGGTGATTTGATTGAGATGGTTGAGGATCAGGTAGCTTTAATTAATCAACTTGGCCTTACCAGATGATCTTTCTGGTTATCCTGAACAATTGTTTTCTGGTGCTGGTCAACATGGTGGTGAAAATACTTTTGGAAATCTTGCTCTTATGGCCCTGGAGTCTACTGTTGGTTCATGCTCAAATGCTTCATCATCACAGGTACCACAGGTATCTTCTGAGGCTAAGGCCAAGTTGTGTTCTGAGTCATGCATAGCTGCTTTTGTCTTAATTAGAGAAGCAAATGTAGCTTTAATTAATCAAAATCTTGACCTTGAGAAAGTGATTTCCAAAAGAAAAGCTGAGTTTGAGTCTGTCTTAAATGAAAAAGATGATGAGATTTACAAATTAAAATGCCAAATCACTGATGAAAAGGCGAAGGTAGAGGTCATTTTAGAGAATCATAAGAATCTCAAAGAAACACTTGCAACTACTCAAGTAAATTGTGAACGCTGGGTAACATCCTGCAAGGGGTTTGAAATGCTTCTCAGCAAGCAAACAGCTTCAAATGTGAAGTTTGGGATTGGGTATAATCACACTGTACCTCCTACAGATTTTACTCCCAAGATAGAAGTAAAATTTGAAGGTGAAAGCAATTCCCAAACCACATCATCATGTGTTTCATCCTCAAGTGATAATCCAAAATCAGAGGATGAAGTCAGTATTAGTACCTCAGCTAATCAATCTGCTGATGGTCTCACTGCTGATAAAACACATGATCAAAGAAAAACTAAGCACTTCAGGTGTTGTTCCACAAAGTATTCAAAGTACTGAAGGCAAGTAACAACACCTGAAGAGCATTTCAAACTAAATGAAAACAAACATGGTTTGACAACTGCTGAAGAGTCTATCGGGAAATCCAAAAGTATGATAGAAAACTTCTGAAGAATAAATCTTCAGTTGTTACAAATCCTTTAGTACTTAACATAAGTACTGAGAGGAAGAAAGTACTAAAGAACACACCTTCAGTAGTTTCATCTTCTTCAGCAGTTGAACAACAAAAGATGAAGAAAAAAGCCATGTGAAATATGTGGTCTATTCAATCATCTCACTGATGAATGTTGGTACAAAAAGGGTTCCAATTCAACAAAGATAAAACCATTAAAAAGAAAATTAATAAAATGAAAGATGAATTTAAAACCAAGTTTGTACCACAAACATCTCAATCTGATAACCCAAAGTTCTTACAAAAATCTAAAAAGAAGGAAGGGTTTTATCATAAAACAGCTGAAAGTATTCCTCATGGAATATCAAAACACCAGACTAAGTATGTGTCTTTCAAAAAGGAGGACATGGTAAGTCACAGGAACAAAAATCAAAAACAAGTACTGATGTGTCTGCTGAACTGAAGGCTTTAACAACCAATCAGACACAACTTGTTATGATGGTTCAACATCTGTTGGGGAGAGTTAACCAATAGATGTACCTGTGATTAAACCACTGAAGAGGAAAACTAAGCCAAACTCAAAGGAATCCTTTTCAGCACCATCTCCACCTTCAAAGGCTGTTAATCATGACAAATCAGTTAGTATAAAATCAGTTGATGAGAACAGACCCAAAACCAAAATGGTTTGGGTCTCAAAAGCTAACTAGTTTTTGTAACAAATGCAGGGTTCTTCAGCATGCCATAGAAGCATCTGGTATGTGGACAGTGGAGGATCTATGCATATGACAGGGAGCAGGTCTCTTCTTCATGACTACTCTCAAGGAAGGAAGGGATTTTATCTTTTGGTAATGATGCTAAGGGTTACATCATCGGCAAAGGCTTTGTGTCAAATGGTGAGAAAGATTTGATGATGTTAACCATGTGGAGAATCTCAAGTACAACTTGTTAGAGTGTCAGTCAAATGTGTGATAAAGGGCATGTTGCACTTTTCACCAGCCAGAACTGTCGGATTCTGTCTTCCAATGTTTTGAGAATGATTGACAAGATATTGGATGAATATACTCTTCTGAAGGCCAACAGGATTGGAAGAGTATATGCCTTAGACTTATCAAAGAAAATTGATCTAAAAGGCCATCCATGTCTGTTCTCCAAGGCCTCTCCTCAGGAATCTGAACTATGGCACAGAAGGCTTGGTCATGTGAATCTTAAAAACATGAACCAGCTTATCCATCATGGTTTAGTGAGAGGTCTGCCATTGAAGGAGTTCAAATGTGATGACAACTGTTCTGCTTGTTTAAAAGGAAAGCAACACAAAGTATCATTCCCTCCAATAGAAGAACCAAAGTCCACTGCCTGCTTGCAATTACTGCATATGGATCTTTTTAGTCCAGTAAGAGTGATGAGCATGGCAAAGAAAAAATACGGTTTGGTAATTGTGGATGATTATTCTAGATTTGTATGGACCTTCTTCTTACATTCAAAAGATGAGGCTGTTCAAATCATCATCTACTTTGTGTTGTATGTGGAAAAGCAGTACTCCCTTCCAGTTAAGTGTGTGAGGAGTGATAATGGCACAGAATTTAGAACCACACACTTGATGAATTCTATTTATCTAAGGGAATCAAGAGGCAGTATAGCATTCAAAGAACTCCTGAACAAAATGGAGTGGTGGAGAGAAAGAACAGGACCCTTATTGAAGCCGCAAGGACAATGTTGGCTGATTCTGGTTTGCCACTAACCTTTTGGGCTGAAGCTGTCAACACAGCTTGCTATGTGCAAAATAGAGTGTTAGTAAATCAGAGGTTGATGAAGACTCCTTATGAGTTGTTACATCATTTGGCCCCTCTGATTTCCTTTTTTAGAGCATTTGGGTGTCCCTGTTACATTCTTAACACAAAGAATCCACTTCAGAAGTTTGAATCAAAGATGGATGCAGGGTACTTTGTTGGGTATTCATCTACTTGCAAGGCATACAGAGTTTTTAATTGCAGAACAAAGATAGTTGAAGAAACCTTGCATGTAAAGTTTAATGAATCTCCAAAGGACAAAATCCCACAAACCCTGTGGAGTTATTTGATTTGGACATACTGCAATATGTTCCTTATCAGTCTCTAGCTGTTGCAGATTCTGAGAATCCATCATCTCCTGCAACTAGTCATCCATCTGGTGGTATAAATGCAAGTTTTAGTGATCACCTGCCTGAGTCTACTAAACTTGATGTTCCTGTAGCTTCAGCAGTTCCATCCACAACAAATGCTGATGAGATCTCTGAATCCTCTACTTCATTTGAATTGCCATCTCATTCTAGGTTTCAAGAGTCTGAATCAACATCTGTTGCTGCTGAATCTCCTACAAACACTTGCACAGATCTTATTGAGTACCAAGAACTGAAGAATCACCCCATGTCTCAGATCATTGGTGACATCAATGCTGGTGTTTCAACTAGACGTCAATTGTCCAATTTCTGCTTTTATGCTCTCTCATCAGTCAGCAAGAGCCAAAGAACTATCATATTGCATTAAGAGACAATGGATGGGTTGAAGCCATGCAACTTGAGCTTCTTCAGTTTTCAAAAGCAGCAAGTGTGGGAACTGGTTCTTCTACCCCAAGGTAAGTGTGCAATAGGCACTAAATGGGTGTTTAGGAATAAAACTGATGAAAAAGGACAAATTGTCAAGAACAAGGCCAGACTGGTTGTATAGGGGTTGTTGGACCAAAAGAACCAATGAGCCGGATCAGAAAACCTTTAAGTCCCACAGACATCACAACAACTACTGAAGTCCACAAGTGCTGAAGACAAAGTCTGAAGACACAAGTGCTGAAGACAAAGTCTGAAGACACAAGTGCTGAAGACAAAGTCTGAAGACACAAGTGCTGAAGACAAAGTCTGAAGACATAAGTGCTGAAGACAAGTCTGAAGACACAAGTGCTGAAGACAAAGTCTGAAGACACAAGTGCTGAAGACAAAGTCTGAAGACATAAGTGCTGAAGACAAAGTCTGAAGACACAAGTGCTGAAGACAAAGTCTGAAGACACAAGTGCTGAAGACAAAGTCTGAAGACATAAGTGCTGAAGACAAAGTCTGAAGATGTTGTCACAACAGCTGAAGAGGACTTCTTCAGTAGTTGTGATGGTTTGCTTTCAGTAGTTTTATATTTTCTATTTTCAGTAGTTTTGTAAAACGACTGAAGAGTTTGTTCTTCAGTCGTTGTAGCATCAGTAGTTTTCTTTTCAGTTGTTTCATGTTTTACACTTAACACTCTGACATGTTCTCAGTAGTTGTGAACATTTCAGTAGTTTGTTAAGAAGTAGTTATTTTTGTACTAGATCTGCTAGTAATCACCACCCCGTGATTACAGCAGTGATTGCACTCTATATAAGGAGTGCCAACCTTATTGTAACCTGTGAATGATTGAGCAATAATATTGAGCATTATTGAAACATTCCAAATCACAGAAAATATTCTCTCGCATTTGTTACAAATAACACTCTCTTGCTATAACTTGACTAATTCATCTCTTCATTCCGCTGCATTACACTTTTATACTTCAAACTTGTGATCGTTGATCCTGTCAAATGGTATCAGAGCTTGTTAATCATTGATCGATCTAATAATTGATCATTGAAACTGCTCTTCAAGATCCAAGTTTGAGTGAATTAGTATCCTTTTGCAAGAAACTGTTAAAGAGAGTGAATTTTCTGTGTTTTAATCATTCATCCTGAGACTTATTCTCGGTTTTCATTGAGTTTGTTGTGTGTGTCAAATTTTTGCTTGAATAAAATTGTTTTTGGTGTCAAAATGACTACTCCTTCCAATGATCCTCACAATACTGGTTCCTCAACCAAGCCTCCAATGCTGGTTAGGAATGAGTATAACATATGGGCAACGTCGTATGCTCCATCACCTGTCTGTTAACAGTTCAGGTTGTTGGACATCAGTGGTACATGGTCCACACAAGCCTATGGTGAATAACCCGGAAACCAATCAAATGGTTCCGAAGAGGAAGGATCAATACTCAGATGAAGATAAGAAATTATTTGAGATAGATGCAAAAGCTCATGGAATTCTAGCCATGGCGCTACCAAATGAAATTATTCTGGGTTAATGCACTATGAATCTGCCCATGACCTCTGGAATGCCTTGAAAGACAATTTGGAGGAACAGATGAGGTCTTGGCAAATAATAGAGAGATCCTTGCCCACAATATGAGACATTCTCTCATAGGAAGGGTGAGACACTGACTCAACAGTTTGAGCGGTTCTCTTGTTTGATCTCTGAATTGAAAATGGTCAAACATGAGTATACTAATGTTCAGATGAATAACAGATTTCTCAGATCACTGCCTGAGAGATGGGACACATATACCATTGTCCTACGCTCCAGTGCAAATTTGGACAAACTATCTCTCACCCAACTTCATGGGAAACTACTCACATTTGAGAGAGAGATAGAACAAAAGAGAAAACTGTCTTCATCTGGTAAGCTCACTGAGGACTTTGTACCAGGCAATACTGCTCTGGTTAGTCATGAGTCAGAATATGCTTCATCTGAATGCCAGTATGATGAGCATATTGATTTCTCTTCAAATATTTCTGATTCAGCATTTGTGAGTGTTGATAGTCAATTTTCTGGGTGTAATAATGACAATCTATGTTTCATCATGGATGATCTCAAGGGGATTGCTGATGATGACTTAGAAGAGATGGATATTTTGAGCCAAATGGCCTTGATAAATATCATCTCAGAAGTTCTATAAAAGAACTGGAAGAAAGTTCCCAGGACTCTCTGGCAAAACCAAAGTTGGTTTTGACAAGAGTAAGTTGAGGTGTCACAGATGCCAAAGGCTTGGACACTTTGCTAGAGAATGTAGATCATCTGGATCTAATTCCTCTGCACCTTTTGTGACTTTTCCTAGCAATAGTCAACAAAACAAAGGGCAACATCCTGTCAATTCTAGTCATCAGTCCCAACTACAATCTCCTGCATACTTTGTTCCTCAGGGTCAAATGCCTTATCCCTTACCCGTGTTATTACATGCCACAAACCAGTCAAGTTCAAGCTCCTATGGTACCACAACCTCATGCACTTCCAGAACCTCAACCATCTCATCAACCCCCTCAACCTCAACAACATAGCTTTTTCACCCCAAGTTGTTGATTGGAGCAGCTTGCCAGATGACATGTCTGGTCATGAACAACTGTTCACAAGTGCTGATCAACATGGTGGTGATAGTCCTTTTGGAAATCTGGCACTTATGGCTCTGGAATCAACTGAGGGTTCCTGCTCAACTGCATCATCTTCACAGGTAACTCAGGTATCTTCAGAAGCCAAAGCCAAGTTATGTTCTGAATCTTGCATTGCTGCCTTTGTCTCTATTAGAGAGGCAAATGTAGCATTAATAAATGAAAAACTTGAGTTTGAGGAAAGCTATTTCCAAAAGACAAGCTGAGTATGAGTGTGTTCTTAATAGTAAAAATGATGAGATTTATAAGCTTAAATGCCAATTAATGATGAAAAGGCTAAGCTAGAGGTTATTCTGGAGGACCAGAAAAGTCTTAAAGAAACCCTTGCAGTCACCCAAGTAGAGTGTGATCGATGGGTGAAATCATGCAAAGGTTTTGAGTGCTTCTTAGTAAGCAATCAGCTTCCAATGTGAAGTTTGGCATTGGTATAATACCACTGCTCCCTCCTACAGATTTACTCCAAGAGTAGAGGTGAAAATCTGATGGAGAAAGCAATAACCAATCCACCTCATCATGTGATTCACTTTTTGATAAAGCATCATCAAAAGTTGAAGTCAGCAATAAGCCCTCTCAGAACTTATCAGCTAATATTGATAGTTCAATTGCTGACACTCACATGATCAAAGAGTTGGTCAACTCAGGAGTTATGTCTGAAAGTCCTGAAAGGACTGGAGAGCAAGATTTAACTCCTGAAGTTCAAGCTCCAACTACTGACAGCACTGAAAAGAAGAAAACTGTCAGTAGAAAGAGTTTGAAGACTACTAAAGAGGAAGCCAAGAAAGCAAATAGTGCTTCCAAAGTACTGAAGAGCAAGTCTTCAGTAGTTTCATCCTCTTTAGTTGATGATCAACAAAAGATGAAAAATAAACCATGTGAAGTATGTGGTTTGTTTAATCATCTCACTGATGATTGTTGGTACAAAAGAGGATCCAAACTCAAAAATAAAGATGAAATTAAAGAGAAAATGGTAAAAATGAAAAATGAGTTTAAAGCCACATTTGTACCAGCAACATCAAATCCTGTAATCCTAAGTCCAAAAAGAAATCCAAAAAGGAAGGGGTTAAAAAGGTAACAGCTGAGGTTGCTCAAAAGAAGAAGGTGCAACATAAGAACTTATCAAACTCCAGTCCTAATGTGTCTGAAGAGCTGAAAGCTCTATCACAAAATCAGACACAGCTGGTTATGATGGTTCAACATCTATTGGGAAGAGTCAACCAATTAGATGCTCCTATGTTGAATCCACAGAAAAGGAGGTCCAAGCCAAAGGATTCCTCTTTTCCACCATCTTCTTCCTCTCAAGCTGTTATTTCTAGCAAACTTGTTAGTCCACCATCTGTTGATGTGAATTGGCCCAAAACCAAAAAGGTTTGGGTCTCAAAATCTAACTAATTTGCTTTGTTCTGCAGGGTTCTTCAACATGCCACAGAGGCATCTGGTATGTAGACAGTGGAGGATCCATGCATATGACAGGAAACAGATCACTTCTTAATGACTACTCTCAAGGAAAGAAGGGATTTGTATCTTTTGGCAATGATGCAAAGGGTTACATCATCGGCAAAGGCTTTGTTTCCAATGGGGAAATAAAGTTTGATGATGTTAACCATGTGGAAAATCTCAAGTACAACCTCTTGAGTGTCAGTCAAATGTGTGACAAAGGCCATGTTGCTCTTTTCACAAGTCAGAACTGCCGGATTCTGTCATCCAAAGTTCTGAGTTTGATTGACAAGGTTTTGGATAAACACACTCTCCTTAAGGCCAACAGGACAGGAAGAGTGTATGCCTTAGATCTTTCTAAGAAAATAGATCTCAAAGGCCATCCTTGCCTATTTTCCAAGGCTTCCCCTCAAGAATCTACACTATGGCATAGAAGGCTGAGTCATGTTAATCTCAAAAACATAAATCAGCTGATTACCCATGGTTTAGTAAGGGGATTGCCCATGAAGGAGTTCAAATGTGAAGATGACTGCACTGCTTGTCTAAAAGGAAAACAGCACAAAGTTTCATTTCCTTCCATAGAGAACCTAAGTCCACAGCCTGCTTACAACTTCTTCATATGGATCTCTTTGGTCCTGTGAGAGTGATGAGTATGGCTAAGAAGAAATACTGTCTAGTAATTGTGGATGATTACTCTAGATTTGTATGGACTTTCTTCTTGCATTCAAAGGATGAAGCACCTCAGAAGATTATCAATTTGTGTTGTATGTTGAGAAGCAGTATTCCCTCTCAGTCAAGTGTGTTAGAAGTGATAATGGAACTGAGTTTAGAAACAACACACTTGATGAGTTCTTCCTCTCAAAGGGAATCAAGAGGCATTTTAGCATTCCAAGAACTCCTGAACAAAATGGAGTAGTGGAGAGAAAGAACAGGACCCTTATTGAAGCTGCAAGATCCATGTTGGCTGACTCTGGATTGCCAATGACTTTTTGGGCTGAAGCTATCAATACTGCTGGTTATGTCCAAAATAGAGCTCTAGTGAATAAGAGGTTGATGAAAACTCCATATGAAGTTCTTCATCATTTGGCCCCTCTAATTTCATTCTTTAAAGCTTTTGGATGTCCTTGTTTCATTCTCAACACAAGGGATCAACTCCAGAAATTTGATTCTAAGGTGGATGCAGGATATTTTGTTGGTTATTCATCAACTTGCAAAGCATACAGAGTCTTCAACTGTAGAACAAAGATGTTGAAGAGACTCTACATGTTAAGTTTAATGAATCTCCAAAGGACAAGATTCCACAAAATCCTGTGGAGATATTTGATTTGGACATACTACAATATGCTCCTCATCAAACTCCTGCTGTTGCTCATGTCAACAGTTCTCCACCTGGTGGTACTGCTGGTGCTGATGATGATGATAGCAGTACTCACCTCTTCAGATTTACTGATCAACTGCCTGATTCAGCTAGACCTGATGTTCCTGCAGCTCCAGCAGCACAATCCACAACAAATGCTGATGAGATTTCTACAACTTCAACTTCCTTTGAACTACCATCAACTGATTGGTTTCAAGGAAATTCTTCACCATCACCATCTGTTGCTGCTGAGCCTGCTACAAACACTTGCACTGATCTCATTGTGTATCAAGATCTGAAGAATCACCCTATGTCTCAAATCATTGGTGATATCACTGCTGGTGTATCAACAAGAAGTCAATTGTCAAATTTCTGCTTCTATGCTCTCTTCATCAGTCAGCAGAGAGCCAAAGAATTATCACATTGCATTAAAAGACAATGGATGGGTTGATGCCATGCAGCTTGAGCTTCTTC
Source organism: Flaveria ramosissima (assembly GCA_025215565.1). Classification (NCBI taxonomy): domain Eukaryota; kingdom Viridiplantae; phylum Streptophyta; class Magnoliopsida; order Asterales; family Asteraceae; genus Flaveria; species Flaveria ramosissima. The sequence goes on from CM046039.1 coordinate 57,707,470, forward strand.
AGTTCAAGAAACAGCAAGTGTGGGAACTTGTTCCTCTACCTCCAGGTAAGTGTGCAATAGGCACTAAATGGGTGTTTAGGAATAAGACTGATGAAAATGGGCTTATTGTTAAGAACAAGGCCAGACTGGTGGTTCAGGGGTTTGCACAAGAAGAAGGTATTGATTATGATGAAACTTTGCTCCTGTAGCCAGACTGGAAGCAATTCGATTGTTTTTAGCTTATGCTGCTTATCAAAATCTTAAAGTTTTTCAAATGGATGTCAAAAGTGCATTTCTGTATGGGAAAAATTAAAGAAGAGGTTTATGTATGTCAACCTCCAGGTTTTGAGGACAACAAACATCCTAATTGGGTGTATAAGCTTGATAAGGCTCTTTATGGGTTGAAACAAGCTCCTAGGGCCTGGTATGAGACATTATCAAACTTTCTTCTTAAAAATAATTTTACTAGAGGCACCATAGATAAAACTTTATTCATTAAGAAAGCAGGGCAGCATAATCTACTTGTTCAAATTTATGTAGATGATATTATTTTTGCATCCTCTGATCCACAGTTGTGTGATGACTTTACAAAGCTGATGCAACAAAAGTTTGAAATGAGTGCAATGGGGGAATTACAATTTTTTCTGGGTTTGCAAATCAAACAAAAGGCTGATGGAATTTTCATTCATCAGTCCAAATATACAAAAAATCTTTTGGAAAAATTTGATTTACAAAATTGTAAACCCTGCTCTACTCCCATGTGCAACACCACACAACTGGATACTGATCAGAAAGGTAAAGTGGTTGATGAAACACTTTACAGATGTATGATTGGGTCCTTGATGTACCTAACAGCTTCTAGACCAGATATTATGTTTGCTACATGTGTTTGTGCTAGATTTCAGGCTGCACCTAAGGAGTCTCATTTGATTGCAGTCAAGAGGATCTTTAGATATTTGCAAGGCACTCCATCTCTAGGTTTATGGTATTCTACTAGACATTCTGGTAAATTAGTTGCTTTTTCTGACAGTGACTATGCAGGGTGTAAATTGACCAGGAAATCAACTTCTGGTGGATGCCAATTCCTAGGCAACTGTTTGATTTCTTGGCAGAGTAAGAAACAAACTTCAGTTGCTACATCAACTGCTGAAGCCGAGTACATTGCTGCTGCAAGTTGTACATCTCAGGTATTTGGCTTCAAAACCAATTATTGGATTATGGCATAACTGAGACTAAGACTCCATTGTTAATGGACAGTTCTTCAGCTCTTTGTATTGTCAAGAATCCTGTCCAGCACTCTAGGACTAAACATATTGAAATCAGACATCACTTTATTAGAGACTGTTTTGAAAAAGGTCTGATTGATCCAAAATTTGTTCCTAGTGCTGATGAGCTTGCAGACATTTTTACTAAGCCTTTGGATAGTTCAACCTTCCACAACCTGGTGTTAAGGCTTGGTATGCTGCAGCTAGAATAAGTGACAACTACCGATAATCTCAGTAATAAATACTGATGATCATTGGTAACCATGTCATATATAAGTACTTCATTTGTTAAAACAGCTGATGTAGTTATAACAGCTGATGAAATCACAACAGCTGATGTAACTACAACTGCTGATGTCAGAAATGCAGATAAGTACTGATGACCAATGAAACATTTTAATGTGGAGGTCAGACTGAAACAGCTGAAAAGCTAAGAATTGACGACAACAGCTGATGAGCAATTCCTCTTCAGTTGTTTTCCAACTGCTGTTTCTAAACAACTGAAGCCACAGCTATGTCTTCAGTAGGTTACAACGACTGAAGACTACCGCTAAGACTTCAGCTGTTTACATCAACTGATGACAAACACCATGTCCTCAGTTGTTTCACCACCTGAAGTCGGAATTGCCCTCAGTAGTTTTATAACTACTGAAACTAAATCAAAGACTTCAGCTGTTTCAATGTCTGACAGTTAAAACCAAGTCTTCAGTTGTTTTATAACAACTGATGATCACACCAATACGGTAAGTCATTTCAACCTCAAATAGTTAATGCCACGTCATCAGTTTCAGCAAATGATGACTCACCAAAAACTTTCAGTCGGTTCATAACCCTACCCTATAAATCCCTTATCTCACCAGAGTTTTTCTCACCTTCACTCTCAAACCTAACGTTCAAAAACTCTGTACCCTCTCTTCATCCATGGCGACCATGCAACTAAAACCTCGACACAACTGTGTCGCTCACCTTACTAAATCACCATTCTGGACCAAGTTTCACAACGCCATTGATTTAATGGTCCAGTCACCTTACCAAACAGCCTTCCTGATAAACCCCACCATATATGCCGAATCCCTTAGCCAATTCTGGACGAACGTCACTCTTGTTTCTGAGGAGAATGACACAGAGTCACTTCATTCGTTCGTCCATAGCCAAAAGGTGGTTATCAATCAGAGATTCTTCGCCAAACCCTCAACCTGGATGATGCCACTTTCCCAACCAGCTATCCAAAGGGCACCACTGATCTATCCTTTGCCCACCATGGATACGAAGGCAATCTGAGTGCCTCTACCATATTGAAGAAACATTTCCAGGATGCTGAACGGCTTATCTTTCATATGGTAAATGTTGCCTGGCTCCAAAGACTTCATCATGGGATCAAATGTCCACAAGGTGGCAACAGGTATTGTACTCTATCCTTGAGCAACAACCTTTAAATTTTTCTGAAATTTATTCTTAGAGCTCAAGGATATGGCCCAAAAACAACTTTCTAACCGTTGGATACTATATCCTCGGTTTATAATGGCCATAATTGAAAACCAGCTTCAAGCTGAGGACTTGTTGGCCTGGGAGTCCCTGCTATGGCTGTATTGCCTGAAGTATACTCCCGGCACAACTCTGACCAATCACTCAAAATGGCTGCCAAGCTGCGCAAACCCACGCAGCTGGAACCCACAGCCACCACCACAAAATCCAAAGTCCCCACCAAACCAAAAACAAAACGAACCAAAACAGCTATTCAGGAAGATGAGTCACCTGAAGATGCTCCTGTACCACAAACACAGGATATACTTACTGGTGTAAACCCCCCAGTAGTATCAGAGACTCACCCAGCCACAGCCGCTCAGGATTCCTCTCAAAAGGAACCTGAAGCAACCAAAGGGGTACCCACAAATCTGGAATCTTCCTCATTTGCGGAGATTGCCATTGAAACTCACCTTTCTCCCCAGGTGCATAATACCCTATCTCCAAATGAAAATGCCCCCCAAAGTCCAACACTTATAATCGCAAATGTGCTGACTCAGCTGCATGCCTCTCCTCCTCCCAGACAACCACTTAAAGGGAAAACCACAGATATGGAGGAAGAGGATCAACATGCTTCTGACAACCCACAGCACAGGGGTTTAAATGTTCAGTCTCCTAGTGTAGATACGGAGACAAGAATATCTGGTGAGGCTGCCACCTCTTCTGCATCAGCACATGATCAGACTGAGGCTGGTAACATGGCTAAGACCTCATCAGAGGCAACAGCTGATGAAGGACATCGTCCTGAGGCTGGAAGTCCCCAGTTCCAAGAAAAAGGGGCACATGCTACATCTGGTCTACACCCAGAGCATGTACATCTTGCTACTAGCAAGAGGTCAGGTGATTCAGCATCTGCTGATGATGACCTGGGCTTCTTTTATGATGTTCTAGCCCAGAACACAATTCTTGAGGAAGAAGTCAGTAGACTACAAAGACTACTTGACCAATTCTCTCAAGAAGCAAGTCCATCTGATACCACCATACACCCACAGATGGCACCTTCACCTGAAGGTCTCCTAAACACTCAGCCACTACAAACATTCAATCCACCAGCCTCTACTTCTGGCACTGTTTCCCAGGGACAGAACCCCTCTGAGCAAACAGCTGCTATATTCCAAAAATCTCTACCTCTCATCACCCCAATGATCACCGACATTGTGATCAAAACCTTGGATGACAAACTTCCCTCAATTCTACAGCCACTAGTGGAGGAGATTATGAGCACAAGCCTTTCTACTACTCAAACCCTTGCAACCAATGCAACCAAAAAGGGGGAGAGTCAGTCAGTGAAAGACAAAGGGAAGCGCATACTGATAGAGAGAGACCAGGAGGAAGAAGAGGTTGTTGAGAAAGAGACTGAGAAGGAGAAAGAGTATGTGAAGGGAGCTGACACTGATCAAGTGAGTGAAAGTCACAAAGACTTTCACATCACATACAAGAAGAGGAAGATGGAAAGAAAAGAAAAAGAACTCCAGCTTGATGAGATGGTCAAAATGGCGGATGATACACATAGCAAATCTATGGACTCCATTATTGACCAACTATACAGACAAGGGTTCGACACTGCACAGCTTGACTCAGAGATTAGGAGACTTGAAGTTGAAGAAATTAACTCAAGATGGGCAAGCTATGATGTGCTAGAAAGAGAAAGACTGGAGATCATGATCAGATTTATTGCTAAGTATCTTGGAAGATCATTGATAGAGATTAAGTCATGGACCAGGGACAGTATCTTGGCTATAACCACCAAGATCTGTACGTCTGAAGCATATACAAAGGGATTAGTGATTGAAGCCTTAAATGAAGCAGGTGCTGGAAAAAGAAATGAACTAGCAAAATACTCCAAAGCCTCACTCATTACAAGAATGCTAGAACAACCTGCAAAACCCACAACTTCAAAATCAACACTACCACAACCCATTAAACCAAATCCTTTACCCTCAAAACCAACAGCCGATGATGCATCCAAGAAGAAGAAGAGAAGGATGTTGAGGCTAGAAGAAGAAGAAGAAGAGGATGATGAGGAGGAAGATAGGCTGCCTCTTTCTGCAGTCCTAACTTTGCCTAAAGCCAAATCTATGCCCATCACTCCCACCTCACAGATGGAAACTGTGAGAGTAAAGATTGAAGAAGAGCAACTACAAAGGCTTCATGATGAGGAGATGCTAAAAAGTATAGATAAAACTTATGCTGCCTCCTCATCAATAATAAGTATGAAGAAAGAAGCTCTGAGACTGTACACCCTCGCCAACACATTTCAATATCAGAAAGAAAAGGTGAGGATGTGGCCTGATCCTAGGGTGGCTCACAGAATTGTGAAGAAGGACATTCCTGCACGATACAAGGACCAGATAAAGAGGATCGTAGATGAAGAGATCACAGTGGTCCTTGTAGTATCACCCTGGGAGATTGTAGAAGACTTCAAGAAAGCTTATGAGACTAAATAGCCTCCCCAAAAGATGTTAGAGAACAGAGTGATCAAGAAGGGGTTAGTCTACAAGAAGCTTGAGAACTTCAAACAGAATGAGCTCAGTCTGTTACTCGAAGGTAATCATCCTGATGAGTTTGCCTACAGACAGATCACAACTGTTGAGCTCAAAAATGGCAAACAGGCCAAATACATCTCAGAGCTGTATGGGCGTGAAGGATTATTCGATGGTGAACCAGAGAATCTCACTATGGAAGAACAAATCATGTTTCTCAGAGCATACACCAGAGAATCCTACAGGCTCATACATGGGAAGTAAGTTTCATGGATGGGAGAACAGCTCAGTGTCCAATTCCCCAATACAGAGCTCCCATCCACACTTTGCCAACCAAACTATCAGGGACTTACTTCCAGGCCGGTGCTTATATGGGTCATCTTCTCAACTGATCAAGAAGGAAAAAGACCATCCATTTTGCCAACAATAAGTGGGACCTCAATAAAGTTAAAGGTTTTGGCTGCATTGGTTCAGGGGGAGTTTGTTGGACCAAAAGAACCAATGAGCCAGATCAGAAAACCTTTAAGTCCCACAGACGTCACAACAACTACTGAAGTCCACAAGTGCTGAAGACAAAGTCTGAAGACACAAGTGCTGAAGACAAAGTCTGAAGACACAAGTGCTGAAGACAAAGTCTGAAGACACAAGTGCTGAAGACAAAGTCTGAAGACATAAGTGCTGAAGACAAAGTCTGAAGACACAAGTGCTGAAGACAAAGTCTGAAGACACAAGTGCTGAAGACAAAGTCTGAAGACATAAGTGCTGAAGACAAAGTCTGAAGATGTTGTCACAACAGCTGAAGAGGACTTCTTCAGTAGTTGTGATGGTTTGCTTTCAGTAGTTTTATATTTTCTATTTTCAGTAGTTTTGTAAAACGACTGAAGAGTTTGTTCTTCAGTCGTTGTAGCATCAGTAGTTTTCTTTTTCAGTTGTTTCATGTTTTACACTTAACACTCTGACATGTTCTCAGTAGTTGTGAACATTTCAGTAGTTTGTAAAGAAGTAGTTATTTTTGTACTAGATCTGCTAGTAATCACCACCCCGTGATTACAGCAGTGATTGCACTCTATATAAGGAGTGCCAACCTTATTGTAACCTGTGAATGATTGAGCAATAATATTGAGCATTATTGAAACATTCCAAATCACAGAAAATATTCTCTCGCATTTGTTACAAATAACACTCTCTTGCTATAACTTGACTAATTCATCTCTTCATTCCGCTGCATTACACTTTTATACTTCAAACTTGTGATCGTTGATCCTGTCAGGGGTTTTCACAAGAAGAAGGTATTGATTATGATGAAACCTTTGCCCCTGTAGCCAGACTGGAGGCAATCAGATTGTTCTTAGCTTATGTTGCTTTCCATAGTCTTAAAGTTTTTCAAATGGATGTCAAAAGTGCATTTTTATATGGTAAAATAAAAGAAGAAGTTTATGTGTGTCAACCACCAGGTTTTGAAGATCATAAACATCCAGATTGGGTGTATAAGCTTGATAAGGCTCTTTATGGGTTAAAACAAGCTCCCAGAGCCTGGTATGATACATTGTCTAACTTTCTTCTTCAAAACAATTTCACTAGAGGCTCCATAGATAAAACTTTGTTCATTAATAAAGTAGGCATGCATAAGCTCGTTCAAATTTATGTAGATGATATTATTTTTGCATCTTCTGATCCACAGTTGTGTGATGCCTTTACTAAGTTGATGCAACAAAAGTTTGAAATGAGTGCCATGGGAGAATTACAGTTCTTTCTGGGTTTGCAAATCAAACAAATGGCTGATGGAACTTTCATTCATCAGTCAAAATATACAAAGGATCTGTTGAAAAAGTTTGATTTACAAAATTGTAAGCCCTGTTCTACTCCCATGTGCAGCACCACACAACTGGATGCTGATCAGAAAGGTAAAGCAGTTGATGAAACTCTTTACAAATGTATGATTGGTTCCTTGATGTACCTTACAACTACTAGACAAGACATTATGTTTGCAACTTGTGTCTGTGCTAGATTTCAGGCTGCACCTAAAGTATCCCATATGATTGCAGTCAAAAGGATCTTTAGATACTTGCAAGGAACTCAATCTCTAGGACTTTGGTATTCCACTGGGCACTCTTGCAAATTAGTTGCTTTCTCTGATAGTGACTATGCAGGGTGTAAATTAACTAGAAAATCAACCTCTGGTGGATGCCAATTTTTAGGCAATTGTTTAGTTTCTTGGCAGAGTAAGAAACAAACTTCAGTTGCTACATCCACTGCTGAAGCAGAGTACATTGCTGCTGCAAGTTGTACATCTCAGGTACTCTGGCTTCAGAATCAATTACTGGATTATGACATTACAGAGACTAAGACTCCTTTACTGATGGACAGGGCTTCAGCTCTTTGTATTGTTAAGAATCCTGTCCAGCATTCTAGGACCAAACATATTGAGATCAGACATCATTTTATCAGGGATTGTTATGAAAAAGGTCTGATTGATCCAAAGTTTGTTCCTAGTGCTGATGAGCTTGCAGATATATTTACTAAGCCTTTGGACAGTGCAACTTTCCAAAATCTAGTGCTAAGGCTTGGTATGCTGCAGCTAGAATGATTTGACAACTACTGATGATCTCAGTTCACAAGTACTGATGAGCATTGGTATACAACTGTCAAAAATAAGTACTGATAAGTTATTTTATCTTCAGCAGTTTTCATGACTACTGAAGACTAAATTACTTAAAAGTACTGAAGTACTTTATTTGTTGAAAAGTACTGATGTAGTTACAACTACTGATGTGGTTACAACTACTGATGTCTGTTCTAACAGATAAGTACTGATGACCAATGAAACATCTGAAAATCAGATAGTCTGCTGAGTAAGTGTTAAGGTCAATGAAACAACTGAGATCTATGAATTAACGACAACAACTGATGAGAAATTTTACTCTTCAATTGTTTCAAACAATTGCTGTTTCATTTCAAAACAACTGAAGCCAAAACCAAGTCTTCAGTAGTTTTAAACTACTGATGACTAACACCAAGTCTTCAGTTGTTTACAACATCTGAAAGTTAAAACCATGTCTTCAGTCATTTCCTAACAACTGATGACTAACACCAAAACTTTCAGTTATTTCCTTTCAGCCGTTTCATAACCTATAAATACCTCAACCTAACTTCATAACCTATAAATACCTAAACCTAACTTCAAACTTTTCATAAGTCGTTTTCCAAACTTTCATCTTCCATTAATGGCGACCATGCAAATCAAACCACGACACAACTGTGTTGCCTACCTCACAAAATCGGCCTTTTGGACTAAGTTTGATGCTGCCATTGATCTGATGGTTGATTCCCCGTATCAAACTGCTTTTCTTCTGAATCCAACCATCTATGACGATACCCTTCACCAATTCTAGACAAATGTCACTGTCCATACTGGTGAGAATGATGTCGCGATCACTCTCCAGTCGTTTGTAAACCTGAAGAAGGTGGTCATCACTCCTGCTATCATTCGCCAAACCCTAGATCTGAATGATGCCACCTTTGTCACCAAATACCCGAAAGGCACCACTGATCTATCATTCATCAACCATGGGTATGAGGGCGACCTAAGTGCTACCACAATTCTGAAGAAGCACTTCCATGATGCTGAACGCCTAATCTTTCATATGATCAATGTCTGCCTTGCCCCTAAAACCTCTTCATGGGATCAAATGTCATCCAGGTGGCAGCAGGTATTGTATTCTATCCTTGAACGCCAAAGCTTAAATTTTTCTGAAATTATATTTTTGGAATTAAAAGATCTGGCAATGAAACCTGTGGCTAACAGATGGATATTATATCCAAGGTTTCTTATGGCCATAATCATCAATCAATTAAAATCTGATGGCCATGTTGGCCTTGGAGTCCCTGCTATGGTAGTTTTGCCTGAGGTATACTCCAGGCACAACTCTGACCCACAACTCAAAGAGGTTGCCAAACGCTAAAACCCAAGCAGAGGGAACCCACAGCCTCATCCTCCAGATTCAAAGTCCCCTCCAAACCACGATCCAAACAAACCAAAAAGGCTACTCAGGGAGTTGAGTCCCCTGATGATGCCCCTGCAACACAAAGGCATGATGAAACTACAGGTAGTAATCCCCCTGTAGTTTCCAAGACTCTACCAGCTAAAACCGCACAACTATCCTCTCAACAGGATCCTGATACAACCAAAAATAGGGAAACCACATTACTGGAATCTCTTTCACTTGAGAAGATTGCCATTGAAGAGCACCATTCACCCCAGGTGCAATCTTCTTCACACTTATCTCCCACTGAAACCACCCCTACAAGCCCAACTGTGATTTTTTCACAAGTGCTGAGTCAACTACATTCCTCTACCCCTCCCCAGAAACCTATTACCACTGGGAAAACCTCAACAGTTGAGGGAGAGGATTATAATGTGGCTGATAACCCACAGCACAGGGATTACAGAGTTCAATCTCCCTGTGTAGAGGAGGAGATTCGAACATCTGGTGAGGCTGCCTCTTCTCCTGTTTCAGCACATGAACAGGATGATGGTGGTATCATCTCTAAGACCTCACCAGAGGCAACTGCCAATGAAGGACATAATCCTGAGGCAGGAAGTCCCCAGTTCCAAGAAATAGGGGCACATGTGAATACTGATCTACACTCAGCACATGTTCATCCTGATTTAATCAAGAGGTCAGATGATTCAGCAAAGACTGATGATGACCTGGGCTTTTTCTTTGATGTTCTATCCCACAACACCATTCTTGAGGCTGAGGTATGCAGACTACAAGAACTGCTTGCCAAATTGTCTCAAGAATCAAGTCCATCTGCCCAAATTCACCCACAGATGGCAGCTTCTTCTGAAGCTCTCCCAAACAATGAGCCACTCCCAACAACTGTGCCACCAACCTCTGATTCAGGCACTATTTCTCAGGGACAGAACCCATCTGAGCAAATGGTTGTTGCCTTTCAATCCTCCTTACCTCTCATCACTCCCATCATCACTAACATTGTGCATCAAGCCATTGATGAGAGGCTTTCCTCAAATTTTCAAACCTTAGTTGATGATGGTGTTTCTAAGAGACTTTCTGACATTCAAACCCTTGAACCCAATGCAACCAAAAAGGGGGAGTCTAAGTCAGTGAAAGCAGACAAAAGAAAGAGATTTGAAGAGGAAGAAGAAAAAGAGAAGAAAGAAAAGGAGATGATCACATACAAGAGAAAGAAGAGTGCTGAACAGACTGAAGATGAGAAAAAGTTAGAAGAACTGATCAAAGAAGCTGATGAGCAACATAGCAGATCTATGGATAAGATCATTGATCAACTCTTTAGACAAGGTTTTGACACAGCCAAACTTGACTCTTAAATTAGAAGGCTAGAGATTCAAGAGATTGAGCATAGATGGGCAAGTTGTAATGAGAAAGAAAGGGAAAGGCTGGAAGCTATGATAAGATTCATATCAAAGCATTTGGGAAGATCAATCATTGAAGTGAAGTCATGGTCCAGAGACAGTATTTTGGAGATAACCACTAGAATCTGTTCTTCTGAAGTATTCAACAAAGGATTGATCATAGAAGCTCTTAATGAAGCTGGTGCTGGGAAAAGGTCTGATATGGCAAAGTTATCCAAAGCCTCACTCACAACCAAGATGATAGAGCAGCCTGTACAATCTCCCACACCAAAACAACCAACTTTACAACCCTCAAAACCAACTCCTTTACCCAAGAAACCCACTAAAAAAACTACCAATGATGCACCCAAGAGGAAGAGAAGGGTGTTGAGGATGGAAGAAGAAGAAGAAGATGATGAGGATGATAGTCTGCCAATCTCTGCTATTCTTAAAACAAAGATGCCTGAACCCAGGAGTCAACCAACAACAATCACACCTGACATCCAAAGGCAAATGGTAAAAGTGAAACTTGAAGAAGAAGAACAGCACAAACAACATGATGAGCAGCTGTTAAGGATGGTTGATAAAAAGTTTCCTAAGTCTTCATCCATACAAGCTATGAAGAAACATGCTCAGAGGTTGTATGCTCTCAGATCCACATTTCAATATCAGAAAGAGAGAGTGAGAATTTGGCCTGACCCCAGAGTAAGTGACAGAATTCATAAAAAGAATATTCCATGTCGATACAATGACCAAGTAAAGAAGACTGTAGATGCTGTGATAATGCTGGCCATTGTAGTGTCACCCTGGGAAATCCTTGAAGACTTCAAGAGAGCTTACAAGTCTAAGATGACTCCACAAACTTTACTAGAAAACAAAATGGTGAAGAAGGGGTTGATCTACAAGAAGCTTGAAGAAATAAGAAGAAATGAGCTCCAGTTGTTACTTGAAGGTACTCATCCTGATGAGTTTGCATACAGAGAAATAACTACTGTGGAGCTAAAGAATGGAAAGAATGTTAAATACTTATCAGAGTACTATGGGCCTGAGTTCTTCTTTGAAGGTGAAGCTGAAGAACTCACATGGAAGAACAAGTGTATTACTTGAGGCCTATGTTAAAGAGTCTTACAGACTCATCATTGGGAAGTAGGTCTCATGAATGGGGTAACAGCCTTGTGTCCAATTTCCCAAGACAGAGTTCCTATTCATCCTTTGCCAATCAAACTTTCTGAAACCTCTTCCTTGGCCTGAGCTTAATTTGGTGATTTCTGAGCTGATCCAGAAAATGTTTCTGCCAATAAGTGGGACTTCAATAATCTTAAAGGTTTTGGCTGCATTGGTTCAGGGGGAGTTTGTTGGACCAAAAGAACCAATGAGCCAGATCAAAAAAACCTTTAAGTCCTATAGACATCATAACAACTGAAGTGGTCTACAACAGCTGAAGATAAAGTCTGAAGACAAAGTCTGAAGACAACAGCTGAAGACAACAGCTGAAGACAACTGCTAAAGACAAAGTCTGAAGACCAAGTTCTGAGAAGTTGGCACAACAGCTGAAGTAGTTCTTTTCAGTAGTTGTGATGGTTTACTTTTCAGTAGTTTAAAATCAGTAGTTTTATTTTATGTAAAACATCTGAAGTTCTTACACTTCAGATGTTATAACTTCAGTAGTTGTAATTTTAGCTTGTACTTAGCTTTTTGTGAAGGTGTCCTCAGTTGTTGTGGACATCTTCAGTAGTTTAGTCTACTTTCAGTTGTTTGTATAAATCAGTTAGATGTCACTATCAAGTGACATCAGCTGATGTCACATTCCTTTATAAAAGGAATGTTGACCTAATTGCTTTTGCAGAGAAGCTTGTGCGTGAATGAAAATATTCTCTTTGCAGAAAACTGTGTCTCTCTATAATCGCCACTGTTTGATTGAATATTCATATTATTCTTGCTTAAATTTCGTCTAATTCTTGTTCTATTCCGCTGCAAATCTTAATCTAATTGATCAAACTAGATCCCGATCCTTTCAAAGCCTAATTAAAAAAATAATCCAAGTTACTTAATAAACTTTTATAACTTTATAAGTTTGTTTAACTTTGAAATTCAATTCTTTATTTTAATTTAGTAGTTAAAACTCATAAATGACAATTAAAACTTCATAAACTTATAAAACTTTATTTTATAACTGATAAAATTATTATGAATTGTTTAAATGATTTTAAATAAATGGAAATTGAATAAAACAATTATCAACATTGGTTAAGTTGTACATTTGATGCATTTGATTCATTAAAATTATTAAAATAATTTAATAACAGAAGTTCAAAATGGATTCGGGTTTGGGTTTTAACTTGGAAAATGGTGGATGTTACAGGTGAATTGAAAGGAAAAGGGATGACTATGGAAGATATGTATCAAGTTGACCCAGATGACTTGGAAGAAACATACATTCAGTGGCAGATGACGATGTTGACTCTCCGAGCTAGGAGGTTTATGGAAAGAACTAGCATAAAGAACTTTGGAGGTTAAAATTCCAACTCCAGATTGGGTTTCGACAAATCTAAGTTGAGATGTTTTAACTGCAAGCAGTTAGGACTTTGTCAAACGAGAATGTCCTTTTCCAATTATAACTGATCCAAGTAACTCAGGAGTTCCAAGACTAGCTTCTGATGGAGAGAAAGAAGAGAGTAAGCAGAAGAAAGAGACATCGCTAACTACAAGTTTTGATTGGAGTGATGAAGCTGAAGAAACCAAAGAGGAAATCAACCAAGCGTTAGTTGCCGAGATAATAGATAAAGAGGAGATTATTGAAGAGTTTGATCCTTTCAAAGAATTTACCAATGAAGTTGAAATTAATCAAACTCTTATGCATGAGAAAGTTGAACAAGCCAGGTCAGAGGGTACATGTATGAGTAAAAAGAAGGATTAAGGTGAAGAAAGTGTGAATGTTGGTGTGAAGAATGATGATCTGAAAGAATTCAGAGGTGAGAATGTGAAGTTGGTGAATAAAAAATCTGAGGAGAAGGGCAAAGGGGAAGCAATCTAGTACAACCACCATTGAGGAAATCAAGAAAAGTACTCCGGTGTGCCAGTGTGACAAAGCCCTCGTAGCAGAAAAGGTGGTGATGGGTCTTCCTTATGAGGTAATACAAGACATGTGCTCCTCTGCTTGCAAAATCAGATTTTTGGTGTTTATAAAGCAAATCGTTGGTTACTTGATAATGAAAAAGAATTAAAACGAATTAATGATGAGCTTAAGCTAAATGAGTCAAAATATTTTGTTAAATTAAATGAAGCTTTAAAAGAAAATGAACATCTAAAAAGAATTGTTTTAGAAAGAAAAGTTGAAATAAATACTTTGACTGAAAGAGTCGCTCTTGCTGAGTTTGAAACAAGTAAACTTCAGTCAAAACTTGATAAATGGACAATCTCAGGGATGAAACATGACGATTTGTGTAAATCACAACGGGGGGCTAGGATTAAAACAAGTTTGGGTTATGAAAATGCTTTAGTTTATCCTCCTCCTAGTACTTACTGTTATTCACCAATGCCAGTTTCTCATCCTTCAAATGATTTCATTCAAACAGATACTAACAATCTGTCTGCGGATTTAGAAGGTGTTGGATCTAGAAAGGCTGGTGCAACCAAAACCAAATCACCTAGACTATTTTGGTACAACTAATAAAGGACTTCCGAAGCTAAGTGTGGAGCTTCCTAAGGAAAAAGGAGCTCTTCCGAAGACAAAGTGTAAAACTAACTTCCGAAGGAAAACTCCAACTTCCAAAGACAAAGTATTTACTTCCGAAGAGCAAGACTTAGAGTGATAGATCATAAGTCAACTTCCGAAGTATGAAAGAAGTCCTCAAGCCTCGGAAGTATAGAAGCCTCTTCCTAAGCATAAGTGGCTTTGGAAGAACCTGTTCTTCCGAAGCCAACTTACCTTCGGAAGACACTACTATTATCCAGTGGACATAAGTATGGTCTCCCTGACACTCCGCTGCAGACCTCTGAGATACTGCATGGTGTTTTCTCAAAAGCCATGTAGTTGACCATACTTTATTGCACTGTTTACCTTTATAAGTTAGTACAGTTGCCATATTTAGTTGGTGACAAAAGGTAAGTCATGGACATGTCATGACTACCATATCTTAGATAATACTTTACCTAAGATACCTTAACTTTAGCATTGTAGTATATGCTTTAGTTTTAGGTTTCCAGCTGGTATCAAAGTATATCCGGCTGTAGGATCTAGTATATATAGTTTCTCATTGTAACTCATGTTCTATGCTTGTAAGAGTCTTGTAATACTTTGAGTTGAGAAGTAAAATATACAAGTGCCTTGAAAATTATTTCTATGTGTTCTTTGCTACTTATTATATTATTATCAACTCTTATAAAAGACTCTACTTCATCTGATTTGAGTGTTATATAAGTGAGTTTGAGAGAAATCCAAGTGTTTAAGTGACAAACCCGATCCTGCAATTGGTATCAGAGCTTTTTAGGCTCTTGATTGTGAGATCTTACCATCCTAATCAACCTGTTTTTCACTCCTCCTTACACCACAATCAAAATGGCCCTCAACAAATATGAAGTAGAGATGGGGACGATGACCAAAGCACCCATCATCACCCCTGAAAACTTCAGGTCATGGAGCAGACGAATGGAAGGCTTCATCAGGTATCAAGACAGCAAGATGTGGCAATCTATTATCAATGGCCCGTATAAGCCAAAGGTAGCTGGTGGAAACGGTGCCATGATTGAGAAAGCTGTTGAAGATTATTCTGATAAGGATCGGAAGAAGCTGGACATTGATAGCAATGCTATGACTGTTCTCATGACTGCAATTCCCAACTCCATCATGGTGGGGTTTGAACATTACAAGTCAGCCAAAGAACTGTTTGATGCGCTTGCTCAAATGTATTCAAGCTCAAATGACTCCAAGAAGGACTCACTGAAGCAGCAGTTCAAGAATTTCACCTACGTTGTTGGAGAGACACTTAGCCAGCAATACTTCAGGTACATGGATCTCATTTCTTCCCTTCAGTCTTTGGGAATTACTCATGAACTTAGGGATCTTACAAGAAAGTTCATGAGTGCATTACCCAATGAGTGGACATTCTACTATGGCTCTATCAAGAGAACAAAGAACCTGAATACACTCACCATGACCGAACTCTATGGCATCCTTGATGGATACCGTTTGGAAATGGAGAATAAGAGAGGTCATCAGACAAGCAGACCCTTGAGTCTTCCTGCTAGCAACGCTTTAATGGTTGCTGAAGGCTCAGGAACCTCCCAGCCTCAACAATACCTGACTTACACCCAGCAGCCATCTTGTTCTTCTGGGCCATACATCACATTTCCTGAGACTCCAAGGTCTTAACAAGCTCAGCAAAGTTCCTTTCAGGACAGCTGTGCTTTTGTCTCAGGAAGTGGACACTCAAATGATTATCAATATTGCTTTGATGATCTAGAGTGCTTCAGCCCAGATGACGTGGAATACGTGGACATAGTCCAACAAATGGCTCTATTAACCTACAGAGCAAAGAAGTTCTTCAAGAGAACTGGAAGGCAATTTCCCCAGAACCCAATCAATAGCAAATTTGGGTTTGACAAAACCAAGGCCAAATGTTACAATTGTAACCAACTTGGTCTTTTTGCAAGGGAATGCAAGGCTCCCAAGTCTAATCCGGGAACCCCACAGGCCTCCACACATCCCTCTACACCAAAGCCTACTGGAAAGTCAACAGAAACAGCTGCAATGGCTCAAGAAGTTGACTGGAGCTTTATGGTATAGGATGTGACTCCTGCTCAAGCACTCATGGCCGGAACAGATGAAAATAAGGTATATGAACATCTCTGTACTCCTGCCTGTATTGCTGAGGTTAAATTGTATCAGGACTGCAATATGGAGATTAAATCCGATATTGAGTCTTTAAATGTTTTAAAATCTGATTTTAAAAGGGCTGAATCTGACTATCAAAGAAAAATTGAGGAGTTAGAGAAAACTGTGTCCCTATTAAAACATGAACACATAAACTATAAGACTCAAATAAAGGATTTTATATCCAAATTAACTGAGGCTCAAGCCCAACTTGTCACTGCTGAGGCTCAAGCCAGGAAGTATGCTATTTCCGAGCAAAACTTCCAAGCCATTCTTGTATCATCCTCTCACTCAAAACTTTGTTACTAAAACAAAGGTGGGTTGGGAACTAATGAAATTGCTCCACCTCACTCCTATGAGTCTATAAGACAACCAAGGTGTGGTACTGAAGAGCAAGAGGTTCCATCTGCTGACCCACCTTCTTATGAGTCAAAGAATGATGCAACCATGAAGACCATCACATGGAAGAACCAGGTAATTATACCCTCTCCTACCAATGATGATCAAACCCTGACCACCAAAGCCAGAAGAAGCAAAGCTAAGGCAGCCAGAAAAACTGCCAAGAAAGTGGCTTAGTCTAAGCTGAAGATAGACCCAAAGCAAAAATGTGTATTCATCTCAGCTGGATTCCAGGTGGATGAAAACTCTAATTCAGGAAAGGGGTGTAGTACCAGCACTCCTGTCCTACCAAAGGATCAGAAGTTAAAGGGAAAGGTTGCTAATGAAGAGAAAAAGAACAAGAAACAACAATCCTCAAATTCCCAAAAGATTAACATTGCATGCATAATGTGTGGTCTGCAAAACCACATGGCCAAAGACACATTATGCAAATAATGTTAAAAAGTAAGAAGTCAGGGAAGGTTTCTCATTTGGACCATATCAAATGGTTCAAGTGATGAAAAAGGGAAAGCTTGTTTCCGAAGCAAGGTTGCTTTCGGAAGAAGGTCTTTCTTCTGAAAGGAAAAAGGCTTCGGAAGCTAAAGCTATCAAGACTCAAAAGAATAAAAGAGCCCCCTTAAGACCATCCCAGAAGAAGACTGCTTCGGAAGAAATGGTGGTGAAGGCTTCTTTCGAAAAGAAAGAAGCTTCGGAAGAATGCCAAGCTGCAAAAGCTTCAACAAGCTCATCTTCCATGATCAACCAAGGGATGGAATGGAAGATCAAGGAAGATGCTGTAGCCCAAACCTCTTCTTCAAAGACATCCATTGAACCCCCGTGCATAAATTTTGGTTCAACTATGTCACTATCATTGGAAGAACCCAAGACCAACAAGGCTTGGGTTTCCAATCAAAACTAATCATCTCATCTTATGTGCAGGGACATCTATATGACAAGAATAACAATGTTTGGATTGTGGATAGTGGATGCTCCAGGCACATGACAGGGAACAAATATCTCCTTCATCAATTTCAACATTATGATGGAGGTCCTGTCTAGTTTGGAGGTGAGGCCGGAGGATATATTTCTGGCAGAGGAAGTATATCCAATGGAAAATTAAAGGTTGACAAAGTTAACTTTGTCAAAGAGCTTGAACAAAACCTGTTAAGTGTTTCTCAGTTCTGTGATCAAAAGCATCAAATGCTCTTTACAGAACATGAGTGCATAATCCTCAAACCTGGAATGACAATTCCTCAGGAATTGGTGCTTCTTAGATCTCCCAGGAAAGGGGATATGTACAAGTTGGATATGAACAATGCTTCCCCAATGGGAGAAGTATCATGCTTTCTTTCCAAAGCTGATGGTGATAAGTCAACACTATGGCATAAACGAATGTGTCATGTAATTTTTAAGACAATGAATAAATTGGCCAAAAATAACTTGGTACATGGTTTGCCTAAAAAGGAATTTTTCTGCAAAGATAACTGTGTTGCATGCCTGAAAGGGAAGCAACACAGGGCATCTCATAAATCCAAAGTTGTTAACTCCATCACCACTCCATTACACTTATTGCACATGGATCTATTTGGTCCCACAATTATAATGAGCATTGGAAGAAAATCATATTGCCTTGTGATTGTTGATGATATTACTAGATTTACATGGGTATTCTTTTTAAGAACCAAAGATGAAACTGCTGAAACATTGAAATCTTTTATTCTTAAAATAGAAAATCAAAATGATCACAAGGTTAAAATAATTAGAAGTGATCAAGGGACTGAGTTTAAGAAACACGTTCTGACTCATGCTGTAACTCAAAAGGGATTGCCAGACAATATAGTGCTCCTAGAACTTCTCAACAAAATGGTGTTGCTGAGAGGAGGAATAGGACACTTATTAAGGCTGCTCGGACTATGTTAGCTGATTTAAAGCTACCTCTACATTCTGGGCAGAGGCAGTCAACACTGCATGCTATGTGCAGAACATGGTCCTTGTAGTAAAGCCACATTGAAAAACCCCTTATGAGCTATGGAACAAGAGGCCACCGTTCATTGGCTTTCTAAGCTTCTTTGGCAGCAGGTGTACCATACTTAACACAAAAGACAATTTGGCAAAATTTGCTGAAAAGTTGGATGATGCCATCTTTGTTGGATATTCCTCTAACTCTAAAGCTTATAGAGTTTATAACATTAAAATCAACAACTTGAGGAATCTTTCAACATTGTAGTTAATGAGCACACTCCTTGTGTTAGGGGAAATGGCATTGATCATATATATTTGATTTAGAATTGTTTCCCAAACTATTCTAAACCATCTTGTGAGAATGTTTCAGCTGGAACATGTGCTCAAAGTGATTCTGATGATAATCAACTGTTTGAGCTTCCCAGACCTATTCCAAGTTCTCCAAGAGCTGCAACAAATCAAGTTCCCTCTATTGGCAGATCTGATAGTATAACGATCTCAAGAGATAGTGGAGCTTCAACAAGCGGTTCACTTGATGACTCTCAAACCTCTTCAGGTGACCCTGCACAACACCAAGCTGATGAAAGCAACATCTTGAAGGAACAGGCAACTGTTAATGCTGCCCCACAGCAAACAAATGATGATGTTTCTTTTTCATTCAATCAGTCCTCATTGAATGAGTTTGAAACAGCAGCTGGACCAAGTGTTCAAGCTCCTGAGCAAAATATATCCAATTTGGATTTATCTTTGCAACTGGAGGTAATTCCTAGACTTAGGATTCACAACACTCATCCAGCTGAGAACATCATAGGGGAAGTCTCTGAAGGCGTGAGAACAAGAGGACAAACTCATAATAGGAATGTCTGCTTGTACTCATGCTTTTTATCCCAAATGGAACCCAAGAAGGTGGAAGATGCCTTGAAAGATAGTAGCTGGGTTAAATCAATGCAAGAGGAGCTGCTTCAATTCAAAAGACAAAAGGTTTGGAACCTATGTCCGCTACCATCTGGTCAAGTACCTATAGGCACTAAATGGGTTTTCAGAAACAAGAGAGATGATAGAGGCTTGATTATCAAGAACAAAGCAAGACTGGTGGTTCAAGGAAACACTCAAGAGGAGGGATCGATTATACTGATGTCTTTGCACCTGTTGCAAGACTTGACGCAGTTAGGATCTTCCTTGCTTATGCTGCATCCAAGAATTTCACTATCTACCAGCTTGATGTCAAGTGTGCCTTTCTATATGGGGATATAGATAGGGAAGTCTATGTATGCCAACCTCCGGGATTTGAAGATCCACAGCATCCCAACTATGTGTGCAAATTGGATAAAGCTCTATATGGGCTGCACCAAACACCTAGGCTGTGGTATGAGACATTGTCTCAGTTTTTCCTGAAGAATGGTTACACTAGAGGTACCACTGATAAGACTCTTTTCATAAGGAAGTCTGGGAAAGACATCTTGCTCGTTCAAGTCTATGTTGATGACATCATATTTGGTTCCTCAAATGACCAAATGTGTAAAGACTTTGAGAGCATATGAAGAAGAAGTTTGAGATGAGTTCCATGGAAAAAATGGACTTTTTCCTTGGAATCCAGGTGAAGCAAATGAAGGAAGGGTTTTTCATCAGTCAATCTAAGTATGTCAATGACATCTTAGAAAGATTTGATATGAAAGATTGTAAGGCAGCAAAAACACCTATACCCAGAAACCACAATCTCTGCCCTGACTCTGAGGGGAGGATATTGATCAACATCAGTATAGAGCAATTATTGGTTCTCTGATGTATCTCACAACAAGTAGACCCGATATCATGTTTGCAACATGTATTTGTGCAAGATATCAGGCTGCTCTAAAGGTGTCTCACCTACTTGCTGCCAAGAGAATCCTTAGATAGCTTAAAGGAGCACCTAAACTAGGTCTCTGGTATCCAAGAAATAGTGATTTCAATCTCTATGGTTACTCTGACAGTGATTATGGTGGCTGCAATATCAACAAGAAATCAACATCTGGTGGATGTCAATTTCTTGGTGGAAGGATCATCTCATGGCAATGTAAGAAGCAATCCTGTGTCTCTATATCAACTGCTGAAGCTGAACACATTGCTGCTGCTAGTTGTTGTGCTCAGCTGCTGTGGATTCAAAACCAGATGATAGACTACGGATTCAACTTCATGAGCACTCCTATCCACATTGACAACAACAGTGCTATCTCTGTTACTGAAAATCCAGTGAAGCACTCCAAAACTAAACACATTGATATCAGGTATCATTTCATTAGAGATATTCATGAGAAAAATCTTATCAAGCTAATCAAAGTTGATTCAAATGAACAATATGCTGACTTGTTCACCAAAGCCTTTGATGAACAAAGATTCAAATATCTCATTACAGCTATTGGGATGATAAACCTTGATTAGTCTATCTCATTTGAAAACTTTTTAATGTGTAAAGTTTTATGTCAAAACAATCTAAGCCTTGTTACAAAAGGTCTTTCTCTAAAATTTTATCTAAGTATGAATTCTTCCGAAGAGGAATTAACCCTTGGAAGATATTTTCCATATCTTCCGAAGCAAATTCCTCCTAGGATAATTTTCTTCTCGGAAGAGTTGTTAAGTCTCGAAAGAAGCGATTGATTTCATATCAGATCTACTTCCGAAGCTTGTAACATTCTCCATTCGGAAAGCAACATATACTCTCGGAAGTAAAAACTTTACCTTCGGAAGTAATTTGCCTTCGGAAGAACATTACCTTCGGAAATGCTTTATACTCGGAAGAAAGATTTTACTTTGTAACGGAAATCTTTTGGGCCCCACTCTGTAAAAAGTAAAGATTTTGTTAATGATGTCGGATTATTTAAATGGACTAACCTTACCGCCCATGTCACATCATCCACTGAAACCTCCTATCATCTTACCCAAACCCCCCTTTAAACCGCCATTCCACCCGTTTAAATACCTCCAGGTAATCACTTTCATCCTTTTTACCAAAATTACCGCCCTAAAAGCTTTCTTCATCTTCACCCAATTCCGAACTATCTTCTTGCAACTTTCTCAAATGGCACTTAACCTTCAGCACAACCAAGTCGCACTCCTTGATTCTTCAAGGGATGCCGACTTCTCAGATATCATCTCCTTTCTAACCCAATCTTCTTACTACACTCCCCTGACTGTTAACCCTACGGTTTACTCAAATCATATGTCTGAATTTTGGGCAAACGGTCAGATTGAAACCCTAAATGGGGTTCGTGTCATTAGATTCAGCATCTGTGGCCAGGAGTTGGTCATTTCTGAACAAATCACCAGGGAACATCTAGAGCTTCATGATGAGGGCGCTCCTACAGAATTCCCCAAAGCAGATTTGGACAAAACTTATATCCAAATGGGATATGGTGGAGATGTTAGCAGGTCAACCGTCTGCAAATTCAACTTCTCTTACAACTGGAAGTTCCTGCTGCATGTAGTTCTTCACTGCTTGTCCAACAAATCTGGGGGATGGGATCAAAATGTAACACCCCAGATATCAGCCCAATAAGAAAACCTTAAAGTATTATAGGGCCCAATAAAGGCCGGATTGAATTGGACTCATCAAAGAAAACTTAGATAAGAAGCTAATATTTCGGGCCCATTTAAGGCCCAATACCCATTTACCAACTAAATAAATAAGTGATCTTAAAACAATGAATCGTTATGAGATTCTAATCATATATAGAAGAATCCAAACTAAAAACAGATTCAAAATCCATACCGGGTAAAGTTCGGTAATCTAACGCGTACTAACGTCTAAGTTACATCAGAATTTCCTTGGCATGGCTTGATGCCCTACCGAAATCATTATTAATCATAGTATATATATATATATATATATATATATATATATATATATATATATATATATATATATATATATATATATATATATATATATATATATATATTGTAAATAATGCTTGCTAAAATATTCTAAATCAAAAGTGCATAATCAACTGAGATACGTGGGAGAAACGCGAATACTGGTTACACCGGCATATAACTGACATCGGATACGTCAACCGAGCCCTATAACATCGTAAATATTTATCTTATTATTATATCTGTCAAAATATTCTAAATTTAATAGTGAAACGTTACCCAAAGCAAAACGTCTCGTGACGCGATCGCGGCGTGTACCGACCTGAGATTTGGTCAAACCCGAGGATTCGATGCTAAATACACCGAATTGTTTTACTTCATGCAGAAGTAATTTGTCATATCTATTATAGGTCTTCTAACGAGATTTTATCCAAAAGACCGTTCGATACGCGATAACGAAGATCGGGGGGCGTATAGGCGATTTTTAAAAGAAGCCTACTTAAAAAAAAAACCCTAGGTATTTAAGCAACACTTCTTCATTTTCCTTCATGTGCAAACCCTAAAAACCAAGAAAAATGCTCCCAAGGAGCTGCACCAGCCGCAACCGTCGGAGCAGGAGGCTCCACGGCGAAGCCGCGGCAGCGGACAGCCACTTCCGGCGAGGTCTCAGCCCACCCCCACTAATCTCGACTTCCTGAATCCAATGGTGGTGTTGGTTTTCTCTGAAACGCAAAATGGCGGAGATATGGAGGGGAGAAGTGGCGGCGGCTAGGGTTCCGGCGAGGGTTCCGGCCACTGGAGCCGATGAGTGGCGGTGAGTGCCACACATGGTCTTCTTCCTCTCGACGAGCTCTTTCCATTGGTGGTAGCTATCTTCTCTAACTCACGGCGGTGTGAAAGTTATTGGCGGACGAATGGTGGCGGTGGCTAGGGTTTCATTGCCGTCGTCCCAGGTTTTTCCGATGAACTGTCTAGTTCATTTGGCTATCTCTCCGTTCTGGGTTCACCAATAAGAGAATGATAACATCTAAGGCCAGCGGTGGTGGTCGTTTTACTCAAATCGCGATGGTGGCGGTGGAAACCGCGTAATGCAGCGGCGGTGGGGGGCGGTGCTAGACGGAGGGGCTCGAAGGTGGTGATTAAGGTAAGGATGTTGAGGCTTTGATTCACTGTTTTGTTGACTAAAAGATCGTAGATGGTCGATCTATCGTGCATTCTTGATTTTAGGATGAAATAGTCGAAGATATGGAGGTGCGGCACTGATCCAGCGGGTTTTTCGGTGACCTGGTGGTCGCCGGCCACGGTAGTGGCAGCCAATGGCTGAGGATGATGATGGTGCATGATGGTAAGGGCTAGTGGTGGTAAAAATCATAACCGATGTGTTTGGTAATGTATGTTGCGGTTAAAGTTGTGTTTGGTTATGAGATAACAATGTAGTCGTGTTTGTAAATAATGTTAGTGCGTTTTGGCTAGGTTAAACCTTGGTCAAAGCTGGTCAATGGACACTCAACGCGATGCGGGTCGGCTCAAGCGGATTCTAGGACGCGATACGGAAACGTTAGGTATAACCGTGCGTTAGACATTCATATACGTATAAATATGAAGATAATACATTAAACCGTGTGTGTTGAGCTACTAATATGTATAAAAATGTTAACTAGTTATGAATCGTCAAGAATGAGTGCGTAAACTAGAAATGACGTGACCAACCTCATAATGTAAAACAAGTTTAGTAATGTTATCATATAAACAAGATATTAGACAACATAAAAAAATTATTTGATCTCATATCATACAAATCTTTACAAGACTCCGAGATGTAAAATGCTTACAAATACAATCGTACGTGTGTATATATATATATATATATATATATATATATATATATATATATATATATATATATATATATATATATATATATATATATATATATACTATAGGTAAACCGATGTTTACACGTAGTTATTTAAGGCAAAAGGGCTATAATTTTATTATAACCCATCATCTTATTATTATTAATAGTCGATCATCTCATTATTATTGGAATAAATATTATTTGTACCACCCCTTTTTATTCTAATATAACGACAACTATTATCGATATTCGGATTATTCTAGCATCAATCAATTGTACGTTAGGATAAAAGCGTAAGCAATATAAACATCATTCGGAACATTATAGATTACTTATAACATTAATAATAATTATCTGTAAGGATTTGGAATCCTTAATATCAAACGATTACTGTTACATTCATTATACAAAGAATCATTCCTCGATTAAAAGCATTAATTAACCTAATACGCTCAAACTAGTACATAACAATTAATAATTGCACAAGAAGCTAAGGTACATCAATGATACTAATCATTTACTTTAAGAAACTAATGAGCTCAACCGCACGCATGTAATAACATCGTGCTGATTCTAAACATAAATCTTATATGTTCAAATTAGGATTTCATTGTTGGAGACCTTCACTTTTTGTCAAGCTCAGAATTTATATAAGGATACCAGGTGAGTTTAAGTGTTCCCCTTTTTATTACTATTTTTGGGATGAAGCATGCTCTGTTTAAAATGAACTATTTTTGTGCTATATTACGATGCTATATGTTGTGGTTATGTTGAGACCTGCTGATACTTGTATCACAGTCATTAATTCTTTTGTGAACCGCTTGTTTATATGGGTAGATCTACTTGGGGAATCCCCCACACACAGTGCCTCCTGTGATGAACGGGAAGGGTTCCACACTGAGATCCTGCGGGATCGTTGTGTTTGTTGTAACTGGTTTTATTTAGATACTATGGTGGACCATCCGGCAGGTACGGTCCACTGGTTTGAGGCTCAGTTCTCCCCACGGGGATTTAACCGGTAACATAATTTTTGAAGAGGCCTGCCGGGGCTGAGTGCAGGGTTGATTGTGATCCCCACAACAATGATACTATGATTTCCGAATCTAATATGGATTCCAATGAATCCCTTTTGTTTTTAAACTTTAAGCTCTTAAACTCACCAACTTTATGTTGACCCAAAAACCTTTTTGAGCATGTCTTCAGGTACAGCTCTATAGAAGATATCTAAAGCCGAAGCAAGAATTGAGGGTAGATGTTGAAGGCAAAAGTTTAGCCTAGAAGCCCTAGTTACAGAAGCTTTAAGAAATGTTGACCAAGAGACTTATCATGATACCTATGGATTGTAGATTGAGGCACCTTGTGAATTGAAACCAAGCAAAGTTCCTAGTGTAAATAATATGAGATGATTTGTAATAACCATTTAGTTTCCGCTGCATTTTGGTTGTCATTTACCAAATCTTTACGTCCCGCCTCTCTGGGCCCGGGGTGTGACAGATTGGTATCAGAGCCAAAGGTTGTAGAGAAGTAGGTCTGCTTCGCGAGGCCTAAACCACAACCCTATGAACCCCATAGGACCACCTTAGTAAGATGACCCTTCTGAGTTTGTTGAGCCAAGGTTGTAGGAAAGTGGGTTTGCTTCGCGATACCTAAGCTACAACCATAAATAGGACCAACCTAGTAGGTTGTTTCCATGATTTAGTGATCTAAAGTTTACAACAGAATAGATACCATTAAAGACCCTCATCTTTAATCTGTATACCTCATGGGATAGATACCATTAAGAATTCCCTACCCTATAAGGAGCCTTGTTGCATTAGGGTATTACCTATGATAGGTGCACCCGAGTAAACTAAGAATGGTTGGAACCTTCTGGAGTTGACTACTAGGACCCTTGAGCACTGGGACTAGGAATGTTAGAAATCAAAGGTGTGGAAGTATATTAAGGCTTAAATTCTGGGGAGATACTTATATGATTGCACAACTGACTTTTGACACTTCATGAAACAACTGCTATTAGCTGTACACTTGATACGACTTGTGTCGTTATCTGAAACAACTGCTATTAGCTGCATACTTGATACGACTTGTGTCGTTACACGAGACAACTGCTATAATGACACTTGTTGGAATGATGATTCTTGCTTATATGCTTCGTTTAGACGATGTTACTTGCAAGAATGCAGTGATAAGATAGTAACCATGATGCCTTTTGTTTGATCTACTCCCTATTATAGCTTGTACCTGATTGCTCATTACCTGGTTTGTTGAACTGTACTTTGAAAGTGGTTGGGTTAGCAAGATGGTTAGCATAAATTAGAGTCTGAGTGTGCTTAATTGCAGATGGAGACCAAATGAGAATCATAACTCCCCGACCTAATTACACAAAACTTGAAACTTATGATGGGAATAACTAGAATGATAGTGTAAGGTAAATTGACGATTACGGGTGCACACGTAATGGTGAATTTACAGGTACACTTGAATTCTGGTGGGCCCTGTCATGTAAACTAATGTTAAGGTATAACACTCAAGGAACTAGTACAGACAAGATTAAACACAAATATCCAATATATACTCAACGATTATAAATTTAAAACTTTCATGCTGAGAGAAACCATTTAACACTTGAAGAGCTACCAAGGACGATATTGTAGTAACTACCCCTTTTCTTTCTCTCTCTTTCTTTGTTCTGCCCTCCTATTGGAATTATAATGATACAACTATCCGACCCAGGAGATTATCAAATGTTGTTTTCAAACTCAACTAGTTTCGTGCTGAAAGTATGGTACTTCACCTAAGTTGTGGGTGTACTTTAGCCATGCTATTTTTCGCGATGTCCAAAATTTCTTGCTACCTAGAATAGAACTCGTCAAAACTCCATCGACATGGTAAGAGACTCTCTAACACAATGTTTGCAACCGAGAATAGACTGGATTAATAGATTCCCGAGAAGCACCTCTTGTGATCAATGGCATAGAAGACTTGTCACTTCTTTCTTCCCTAGTAGCTCACACTTCATAGGACATTCTGGAGTCTAGAATACCTCTGATCATTTTCTCAAAGTCCTTGATGAATATAACTTCTCTACACCTAATGGTAATAGAACCCCTTAACCCAAGCACTATTCTTAATATCAGCTTCGATAGTGATTAACCATCGTTTTTCATAGTACTATGCTTGTGAAATTCTTCATCATCCTCAACCGTTAGTCACCCAGTAACAAACTTCAATTGAAACATAAGTTGAACTATTTTGACCATGCTTTTAACTGGCCGTGTTCTTGGTAACCTTTCGAGTGCTAGAATAAGTAGGAAATGAAACCTCACTCTATAGCCCCGATTCCACAAAGATAATAGCCCGAGTGCTAGAGTTATTCGCCGAGAAAATCTGATCTTCGAGCTTTCGAAACAAAAATCTGAATCTACAATGTTGGTGAATTCCCTGTTTTCACACACTTTGTTCCAGACTTATTCTTTATGAAATTCTTGGACTAACGAATGGTGCTACTCACACTAAACCCATTATCACGACTGTTATCGTAAAAACTCATGGTTGTTAGTGCGGACAGCCTTGGATACTCGTAAATCATCTCTACCTCGAGTGCCCTACTATTTAGGTGATGAATTCGTGAAGCGAGAGCAAAGATCACAAAGTTAGATTACAATCTTGATGTTTTATAAGATGTTAATAGAGCGGTAGTTAGTTTCCTTTTTACTAATAAGCACCTTAACGAAGTTCTAAAACCCGTTCAAGTCAAGGTACCGATGATAACGAATAATTCATGCGGGAAGACTCTCAATTGGGGCTGAAAGGACTGTGTTACTCCAAAGGATGTATTAAGAGGCATAGAAGATCAGCTTCAAGAAATCTCATGTGTTAAATCACTTGAGGTCCAACTACGACGAAGCAATCACCGGTCGTAAGCATTAATTATTTCCCCCTCTAAATTTTTTAAACCTTTTCTAGAGTAATTCACCAATGCCATAACCTAGAAAACTCCATACGTTAAAATTCAAACTGAAAGGCTTACTTTCATAATTCATTGAAACAATCAATATGCTTATAAAGAACTAGGGACTAAGTGGAGTTGCTTCACGAATGGACCCCCTACAGGGTACAGTTAATTTGGAGAAAGGGGAGCGAGAAAGAGGTCATCTAGAAGGTTGACCTTGATTGGGAAGCACTATAAGGGAATTAGTGGAAGCATAGACAACGATTCTGTAGTTAAGATAACAGTTGAGGTTGCTCTTAAGGAATTCGGATCGAAGAGAACACGTAATGTATGGAGGTAGTGAAATTGAAGCTTATGTTAAGGAGCTTGTGGAAGGAAAGCAGATTCGAGAGCTGATAGATAAATGGTTCATAAGACCTGATTTGTCACGGTGGGGAAAACCTGATACTCCTTGAGGAAGGAGAATAGAATGCTCCGAACATGGATAAACTATCATGAAATAAATAAAGACACCAAGGAGAAGCGATACCCTCTTCCTAGAGTTGTTAACCTACTTAATCAGTTATAAGATACTACTTACGTCTTAAATGTTACCAGTCACGAATATACGGAGAGTAACGTTACAAAGGTAGCACTTAAAACAAAATATGGTGAGTATGAAGGTTATAGTCAAGCTTGTGTGAGAGATACTACACAATTCACGGTATCCATGTGCCTCATGGATAGGATTTGTAAGCAATACTCAGGCATGTATGTTGTCCTGTCATTGCTAATGAGCATGAAATGGAAGACAATTCACTAAAAGTGGGGCCATCTAAGTCTGAGGAGTACTAAAAACCCCGTTGAGATGCGTCCATGATTCGAATTTAACGAGAATGGTAAAAGGATTAATAAAAACTTCACTTGTGTAGCTATACGACTGGCATCGTTATTCTAGAAAAGTAATAAATTCGTCTGGACACGGATCAGAAGTTTAGGATGCTACAGGAGAAGATAGTCGTCTAGACGCCTGACCACTCAAGAAACATGTGAAAAGTTACGTTATGCAGGAAAATATTTGGATGCATTTCTTGTACGGTTACCATATGTATAAGTTACGCAAATCATAAGAATTATAACGGACCCTAGATCGGAAAACTTTCAACGCGCGTCAGATAATATGGATGGACCTACTCAAAGACTGAGATTGTGATATACAGTATCGTTCCGGGGAAGGAAGCATACTAGAAGAAGCACTTAGTAGAAGAAAAGATGTTGGTCCATGTGATCGATGAACAGTACAATTGATAGGATAATTTGATCAATATCAAACACACAATCCAAATGACAACAATTGAGAAGTGAATATGATGAATCAAGACATAATTGGTATTCAAATGAACAAACTCACTCAATAACAACAAGCACAATTGTATTTCAATGAAGTAACTGCTTAGAAATGGTAGCTTGCAACAGAATTCCACGATTAGGGTTTTGCAATCTTACCTTATGAAGTGAAATGACAATAGTATATATAGCAGTCATAGTTTCGCTGACAGTTTCGCTACCAGCGAAACTATCATGCCGAAACTATAGTTTCGCCCGGCAGAACACAAGTTCGCCGGGTAAACCAAAACAGTAAACTGTGAGCGAATCTATAGATTCGCTCACAGTTTCGCTGGACTGCCAAAACTGCTAATTACTAACAAAATACAAAATGAAACTAACAAAAGTCCTATTACAATGTAAAGTAAACATCTATACTAAAGTGAGTCCAACCTAACATGATCTTCAATACTCCCCCTAGGTTGGACCTCACTATCTTCACTTCTCTTGATTTGACTCGTCGGCCGGTTTCCTCTGCTGCTGTTGGTCTATATCATCACCTCCCCCGCAGCAAACATCTTTAGAAGCTTCAGCCACTGATCCTCCAAGGTTAGTTCCTGCATCACCAGCTTCCTCAGAATGACCACTAGCTCTAGCAAACTGCCTGGTCATGTCTTGAACATCCATGGCAAAGTCATCTTGTTCTCTCACCTTTTCAGCCAAACTCTTTACCTCTGCCCGTACTCCTCTTATTTTGTTCACCACATTCATAAACAAGCTTGCCTCCTTTCGTGTTTCCTCTCCTGCCCCAGCCTTAATATGATTTTCACAAAGAGTCAAGAGATCTTCATCACTAAAGCTGAATAACTCCATCGGGTCAAACACCCTAAACTCTTTTCCGTGTTTGGCTCGAATCACCGCCTCGCCAGTGTTATTATCATAAAACCACTTTTCAAAGTCCTGTAAACGTTGAGGAAGAGGATCAGCCAATCTTACTCTGTTTACAGTCTTTGGTGGTTGACTCTCAAAACAATCCTCCTTTGCCAGTCTCCCAGTCTTTATCTTCTTTGATCTTTTCGTTCAGCCTTCATGTATCCAAATGACTCAAAATTATCATTAAGTCCATTTTTAATTTCTTTCTCAAGAAATACTGCCCTTTCACTTAAATGAGCATTAATCAAAGGCAAAGTGGCCAACCGTCTTAGATCCCATTTGGGCAAGGTCTTAAAAGCCTTCCTCTTGAGCATGTAGCTGATATTACCTCCTCTTTTTGATCATAACATCTTTAAGCTAGGATTATAACACCAACTTATTATCTTCTTGTCTGCCTCTTCCTGCTTAAACCTTCCATATTTTGAAACAAAGGAGTAAGTTCTTCAGCCTCCTTCTCCTTCACCAACCAGTCACTCTTATCCATCTCAAACACATCACCTTCATCATCTCCCTTCTTAGCAACATACACCAATGGTCTCTCATCTACTTCATAAAACTCTGGTTCAGAATCATAATCAACCAATTGCTGATCCTCCTCTTCTTCATCAATCAAACCTTTTCCTTTATCAGATATTCCCTCAGTGGTACCAGTAACAACCACTTCTTCACCCACAATATCCTTATCAAAATCAAACTGTAGGTTAACAAACCCTGCTTCAATAATATCATCATCTTCATTTCTTCCAGCATCTTCTCTTGGGATCTCTTGTTCCCCTGCTTCAGTATCAGCTGCTCCAAAAGTGCCCTCTCCTACCTTGGATGAAGTACCCACATTCAAGAATGAGTACTTAGATATCAGTCATATCATCTAACTCAGATTGAGTTAGTTGACTAGGTAGGCCAGCTGCAGCTTTCATCTGAGAAATTTCTTCAAACAATCTCTTAATCAAATTATTCTGATCAACCAACATTTTTTCATTCCTTCAATTACCTCATCCTTCTGTTGTTCCCTAATCTCCTGATTCGTCAGTTTAGTCTTTTATACTCAACTCATTTGCCAATGAAGTATTTAGACTACGAATCACATCCTCATCAAGACCAGCACTTGCCTCTTTCCCTGCTGTGAAACCTTCGTGTCGATGTTTGATCTCCATTCAGGCTCAACAAAGTCAGTTCTCTTTTAGATCTCCGTTCTTTCTCCACCCTTATCTCCTCTGCTTGTGCATCTATATCTTCTTCAAAATCATAATCTTTCTCTTTTGCATATCTCTTTCTTCTTAGCTGCATCAGCTTGTTGCACCCTTGTTTCCTCAGCCCTGTTTTCAGACTCATCAACCCGTCTGATATAATTCCATCGTTCTGGTGGGTACATATTTTCCCAGAGATGGGTGATTTTACCACTGAAATCATGCGGATAGCACAGCAATCAGCAAATATCCGAGGGTTCATCTGCACTAATCTCTTGACTTCACCATGTTTAGGAACATCAGGAATAAGATCATCAATAATCATCTGAATAAAGCGAGGATATAACAACCATTTATCCTTCTTCACAGCCATCACATTTTCTGCCATACACGCAAAGATCAGTCTAGCAATGTTTGCTTTCTCCCTTTACAACATATCACCATAGCTTTGGCCCAGTCAAGATTAAGTCCATCGGATCCACCCTTACGGTGATCTAAGCACATAATAAAAACGTGAGCTATATATCTCCATTCCTTAGATAAAAAAGACTTTTTAATCTCCTTCCTCGAACCAAAAGCTGGTCCCTCATATCCCATTTGTCTGAAAGCTTGGAATACTTCAGATTCCGTCATATCAACTTCATCACCAGTATCATCTTCTAGTCTAAGAATCCTCGACACGCTCTCAGCAGTAATAGTTATATCATGATCAATCACTCTAGCTGTGATCTCTGAACATCTCCTCCAGTGTTGTATTCTGCTGATCTCCAAAAGTCTCTAATATGAAGATCATAGATAGTGGGTGAGTGAGAGATAGCATATGCAATGGGTGATCTCTGGAGCCATCTAATACAGTCACGAAATCCGGCCGCCTTTGGAAGAGTATCGTCTAATATGGCAGTAGTGATGTTATTCCTCTCATCAAACTTGAGATTCGCCATAATAACCTGAAAAGAACAACAAATAAATTTGAATAAGAAATACTGAAAATAAGAAAATAAGACAAAAAACATAAGAAACAATCAGTTTCGGCAAGCAAAACATAGTTTCGCTCACTAAGACATGATAGTTTCGCTGAATCAAAGACAATTTCGACAAGGAAAACAAACAGTTTCGACAAGCGAAACTATAATTTCGCTCATAGAAACTTGTTATTTTCGCAGAACAAAAGTAGTTTCGACAAGATTAGAATGAATCAAAGTAGTTTCGCAATTAGTTTCACCTAATATTAATTTAGTTTCGCTATTACAAATTAGTTCGCTCACACATGAAAATACAAGCGAAACTGTGTAAATAAAGATCAATCATTGCGAAATTAGAGAAGATATGGCGAAACTGTTAAGTTCGCTCGGACAGCATAACTTTACAGTTTCGCTGAAAGATGTGAACTTTCGTTCAATTTCGCAGAGACTTCAGTAGTTTCGCTGAACGAACAGCGAAACCACCGAAGAGACACAATCCAGATTACTTAAAAATAGATGATTTAATCCAGATTAGAGAGTGAATCAGTGTTCGAAACTCACATACGAAGTGAATATCACGAAAATCAGTCCAAATCACAAACACAAATCAAAATCGCCTTTTTTGTTACCGAGAAGAAACCCTAAAAGTAAAGCTGGCGATTGTGCGAAAATGAGAGAAAAATTCGCGAACATGACTTATAACAAATAGTTTCGCAGACGCGAAACTATAAATTCGTCAGGCGAATTTACAGTTTCGTCCAGTGAAACTTTAATTCGCTAGGAGATAACTGGTTAACAACTTATTAGCAAACCTAGCGAAAATTGAAGTTTCGCTTTGCGAAGCTATTAGCGAAAGAATAATTTCGCACCATTTGTTTTATTTTTGTTTTATTTTATTTTTTATTTTTTTATTTTATATATATTTTTATATTTTTATATATAACTTTTTTTTTAATAATATTTTACTCAAAGGAAGCACATCACAATAAAGAGATCTACAATAATCAGAGATCACATCTCTAAATATTTTAGAACATAAAGATGATCAAAAATCATCTACCAGTCATGAGATCATACTGAATACAAGATCTGATCACAATCTGCACAGAAAAACATGAAATTAGAACAAATCAATAACGATGCTGATATAATTGTCCACTTAAACTCATGCCTTATCCTTTTTGACCAACAGCTTATGATTCATTTAAGGTTCGATTAGATGCTTAGAATGCTAAGACCCCCACAATCATTTGTAAAAACCTTCACCCAACCTCAGGATTTCTTGAATTATGAATCAATCTTCATAGAACAAGGTTGTGATAGTGTGCAAATGATTAATAAACAGAAATTTCATTTCTGAGGCGAAATTCATCAAAGATGATTTGACATAATTATATCAAAATGGTGAGAGCTCCAGACTATACTCACGTATAACGAGGAGATAACCATTTGAAATGTGCTGATGAGAGAGCTCCAGGTCAGTACTATCGTTACAGCAGAGGGATCATCACTCAAGGAAGTACTCAGTACAGCAGAGGAGATAAGCACAGACACAAGACATCTAACACAAATAAACCAGCAGAGGGTGATGACATATCAAGCAAATGAACGAAGATTCATTCTCATCCACTTTTTGTCAGGACTCAGTTTTTGTGCAATCCAAAATGAATTGAGTAAATCCAGACATTCTTAAGACATGAAGTTTAATTTAACAAAAGCTGCTGTCTACTTCATTCATCAGGCTGAGTCGATCAAGCATATCGTTAAAGAATCTGATCCATTTCCTTTTTTTTTAATGTGAAACATAATACAGTAACAGTTACTATCATTTCTCATAGAAATACTGGTCATGTAATAAAAATATTTAGAGAATATACAATCATTTCTCATAATGAAATTCCGATCTCAGAATGAATAATGATATTACCCCCAAATTTTTATTTTCATATTCCTATTATTCTAAATGAATTTTAATTTAATTAATAAAATTTTTATTAGTTTATTATCAATAGAAATAGAAAATGAAAATTTAAAAAGATATTAACCCAAGCATAGAAATCAATTCATAAAAACGAGGTTTATCAAATGTTTTTGTGAAAAGATCAGCTTTTTGATTTTTTGTATCGATGGGTATAATATTAATGAAACCCTTCTCTTGAGCATCACGAATCGCATGAATTCGTGTTTCAATATGCTTTGTGCGGGAATGATGAATGGGATTTTTAGCAATTCCAATGGCAGCCTCATTGTCACAGAATAAAGGTGTATGAAGGAAATTAATTCCATAATCAATCATTTGGTGTTGGATCCAGAGAACTTGAGAGCAGCAGCTGGATGCAGCAATATATTCAGCTTCCCCTGTAGAAAGAGAAACAGTAGTTTGTTTCTTGCTCTGCCAGGATACCAGACAATTTCCCAAATATTGACAACCTCCAGACACAGATTTTCTGTTTAACCTGCAACCATTGGAATCACTATCAGAGTAAGCATGTAAATCAAAATTTCCACCATATGGATACCACAGTCCAAGACGAGACGATCCTTTGAGATAACGAAATATTCGTTTGACAGCTTTCTCATGAGATTCCTTTGGAGCCGACTGATATCTAGCACAGTAACCAACAGCGAAAGTGATATCAGGACGACTTGCAGTAAGATACATGAGAGAGCCAATCATAGACCGAAAAAGATGAGGATCAACTGGTTTTCCATTTTCATCCGGAGTTAGACAGGTCTGAGCAGTAAAAGGGGTCATCTCTCGTAGACGCATCATCCATCTTAAATTTCTTCAGAATATCTTTAATGTACTTCTCTTGATGAATAAGAATTCCTTCTTTCTGTTGTTCAACTTGCAATCCAAGAAAGAAACACATTTCACCCATCATACTCATTTCAAACCTTTGGCTCATCACTTCTTCGAACTCTCTACACAATTGAGAGTTTGTAGATCCAAAAATAATATCATCGACATACACTTGAACAAAGATCATTTCACCACCTTCACCTCTCTTTTAAATAAGGTCATATCAATGGTACCACGAGAATAACCATTGCTTAGAAGATATTGCGTAAGAGTCTCATACCAGATTCTGGGTGCTTGATGAAGACCATACAAAGATTTATCAAGCTTATACACTTTATCAGGAAAATCAGGATCTTCAAAGCCTGGTGGTTGACACACATATATCTCTTCATCAATGTCTCCGTAGAGAAAAGCACATTTCACATCCATCTGGTACACTTTGAACTGTTTATGAGCAGCATGAGCAAGAAATATTTGGATTGCTTCAAGACGAGCAACTGGAGCAAAGACTTCTGTATAATCAATTCCTTCTTCTTGAGCAAAGCCTTGCACTACAAGTCTAGATTTGTTTCGCACCACCACACCCCGATCATCTGGTTTGTTCTTAAATACCCATTTTGTACCAATTGGATATTTGTTGGGAGGTAAATCAACTAAGGTCCAAACCTTAAGCTTTCTAAACTGTTGAAGTTCCAATTGCATAGATTCTACCCAACAAGGATCTTGTAGAGCAGCATGAACATTTTTTGGAACAATTTGAGAAATGAAGCATGAGAAAAGACAAACATTAATCAGACCGGATTGACTTCGCGTGCGAACACCATCAGAAACAGATCCAATCACATTATCAAGCGGATGATCTTTCAAAGTTTTATAATCACTTGAAGAAGGAGAGATAGTTGAAGAAGTATCAGCCATTGCCGGAGAAAGAGTAGATGAAGGTGTATCAATGACAGGTGTTGAATCAGGTAAGTTAGGAGATGTAGGAGATAAAGAATCAGATAATGGAGCTTGATCAGGCATTGGAGACGATGAGCTGACATCAGTTGAAACAGCATCATTTACTAGCGGGATGGATGGAACAGACGATGGAGATGATGGAATAATATTCGTTTGAGTACTTGGAATTGATGTATCATCATCGAAAACTGGCAAATTAAATGAATTGAACACAGTATCGGAGTCAAAGAACCATGCAGGTTCAGATTTCACTTCAGAAGGATTGGATTCTTGCCAATCAACATAGAATGACTCTTGAACAATACGTGTTCTCTTGTTAAACTCGGTACGCCTTTTGTGAAGAAGAGTATCCAACAAAATAACACTCGTCAGAAACAACACCAAATTTTGTCTTTTGAGATTGAGTATTCAGAAGAGTACAAGAACATCCAAATGGTCGAAAGAAATCAATTAGTGGCTTCCTCTTATGAAAAAGTTCATAAGGAGTCTTCACTTTATCTTTCACAATTAGCACCCTGTTTAGAACATAAGATGCACAATTAACAGCTTCAGCCCAGAAAATAATGGGTAATGAGGATTCTATCAACATTGTACGAGCAGCTTCCACAAGAGTGCGATTCTTTCTTTCTTTCTGCAATACCGTTCTGCTGCTGGGTGTTCTTGCAGCACTAAATTGTCTCACAATCCCTTTTTGAGCACAAAATGAATCAAGAATCTGATTTTTAAATTCAGTGCCGTTGTCACTTCTTAATCCCATAACTCTTCTCTTACTGACTGATTCAATAGAAATGATTAATTTCTGCAATTCCTCTGCAACTTCACTTTTGTGTGCAAGAAACCTCACCCATGAATAACGTGAGAAATCATCTGTAACAACAAGACAAAAAGATTTTTTAGCAATTGATTTAACACTAATTGGCCCAAATAAATCAGTATGTAACAACTCAAGAGGACTTGATATGCTATTTAAAAGTTTGGGCTTATGAGGTTTCTTATGTTGTTTCCCTTTGGCACATGCCATGCATTTTTCAGTAACAGAAAAATCTTTTAAAGGAAGTCCTCTAACAAGATTGTTCTTTACTAATTTATTGATTATCTTAAAATTGACATGGCCTAAGCGACGATGCCACAAGAGTGACTCAGAGGTTGATGCTTTTGAGAGAAGACAAGTTGCAGTAGCCTTTGACTCATTAGAATTCATATCAAGAAGATATGTATCATGTTTCCTTGGAGCACGCATGAGAATTAAATCCTCCGGAATAGCTATCTCTGATTTTAAAAATAAACATTCGTCAGATTTAAATAGAACAGGAATGTCTTTATCACAAATTTGAGAGACACTCAGAAGATTAAAAGCCAATTCAGGAACATGGTTGACTTTTTCTAGAGTAAGAGAACCATTGGTAACTTCTCCTTGTCCAATCATTTTTCCACCCTTCTTATCTCCAGCAAATGCCACATATCCTCCATCTATAATCCGATAATTGGTCAACAAATCCTTTAATCCCCGTCATATGCTTGGAACATCCGCTATCAACATGCCACAGACTGTGTACAATCTTTGAAGAAGATCCCTGAAATGAATTAACAAATCATTTAGCCAGGAGCAATAGGAACCCAAGATTGAACAACTTTTGTTTTTAAAGAAGCTGATTTTTTATGAAAGAAATTATTAACCAATTTTGTCAATTTATTCCCAAAACAATTCCTATTAGAGGATCTTTGAATCAAAGGGCAATTTTTGATAAGATGATCCTCTTCACCACACCTGAAACAATGATGTTTGAATCTAGGTCGATGATGTGATGAGGTAAAAATAGGATCAATAATAATCTCCTCATCACATTCAGACAAACTAGAATCAACATCACTGAATGTCTCATACATCTCATGATGTTTTTTTTTATTTGAATCAGAGTTCTTTTTTACAAAATCAGAACATGATTCTTCTGACAAATCAGTAAAACTCGTACCATTGGTACCAGTGTCAGATAAAGACGAACTGCATTTTTCTGATGATGTCATATTTAATGGTATGAAAGATGGAATAGGTTGAGAAAAGAACTTTTCGAAAGAATTAATTTTAAGTTGCTCAGTTGTTTTAGGAGAAACATCAGATTCATTGCATTCATTACCAGAACAAAAATCATCACTATCATGATTTGAAGTACAAGATGAAATAGAACAATCAAGAGAACATGAGACATTCAAGTCTGTTACATTTGAACTAGAAACAAACACTGAATTTAAACTAGACTTATTATCTAAAACAGACTGCTGATTTTCAGGTGTACTAGAACTAGTGCATCCAAGCCCACTAGTTGGTCCATAGTCGTAGTCTTCACGAATGTACTTAGAGTTATTCCCAACTAAACCTGCAGACATACTGTCAGTATCTGATTTGATTAAATCATTAGAAGGATGAGGAACAGGCATAGGAGAATAACAGTATGTACTAGGAGGAGGATAAACCTGTACATTTTCATAACCCAAACCTGTTTTAATTCTTGCTCCCCGTTGAGATTTACAAAGATCATCATGTTTCATTCCAGAAATAGTCCATTTATCTAACTTTGACTGAAGTTTGCTTGCTTCAAATTCAGCAAGAGCAACCCGTTCAGTCAAAGTATTAATCTCTACATTTCTTTCCAAAACAATTCTTTTTAAATGATCAGTTTCTTTTAAAGCCTCATTTAATTTCACAAAATATTTTGATTCATTCATTTTAAGTTCATCATTAATTCGTTTTAAATCCTTTTCATTATCAATTAACAAACGATTAGCCTTATAAATCCCAAAAAGTCTAATTTTGCAAGCAGATGAGCACATATCCTGTATTACCTCATAAGGAAGTCCCATTACCATCCTTTCGGCAGCTAAAGCTTTATCGCACATGCATACTGGAGTACTTGATTTCCTTTCCTCAACAGTAGCGGCCGCATCATCCTTCTCTTTTCCTTTCTCAGCTTTTGAATTTCTTTCTTCATCTGAATCTGTAATTTCCTCTTTCTCTCTCCATCTGCCTTCTCTTCTTTCTCCTTTACTGAAGATTCATTTTCTCCTTTGAATTCCTTGAACAGCACAAATCCATCTTTATCAACTTCCATCTCATCACTTTCCACAACCTCAGCAACTAACGCGTGATTTATTTCAGATCTTGTTTCTTCCACCTCCGCACTCCAGTCAAAGTTTGAGATCAAGGCTGACTCCTTTTTTGAATTTCCTTCTTCCTTTCTTTCTCTGCTGTCAATCTTGGTACTCCAGTGTTACTAGGATCTGTGACAATTGGTAATGGACATTCACGTTTAAAATGTCCCAATTGTTTACAATTAAAGCACCTCAATTTTGACTTATCAAATCCTAGTTTTGAGGTAGGTAGATGATTGACCACCAAAGTTTTCTTCTTCCTGTTCTTTCCATGAATCTCCGGGCTCTTAAAGTTAACATTGCCATTTGCCATTGAATGTCAGTTTCTTCTAGATCATCAGGATCAACCTGATACATATCCTCCATAGTCATTCCTTTACCTTTCAATTCACCAGCAACAAGAGCTTCATAGCTCTGAACAAACATTCCAAAAAGAGCCATTGTTTCAGATGGAATTGAAGTTTCAGCATTCACCTTAGAATTTCCAATTCTTTTCCAACATGATTACTACCACTCGAGTTACTTGTATTGCTCCCTCCTTGAATTGGATTTTGAATGTAGAGTTTGCATGGATGACAACAAAGCAGCATTTTGAGAAAAACCAGATGTGGGCATCATAGTCTGGTTAAATTCTCTTCTTTTCATATCCAACTCAAAAGATTTCAACTTGTTAATGATATCCATCAGCTTATAATCTAAAACCTCTTTCTTGTTTGAGCATCCTCACTTGAAGACTCCACTGTGG
Source organism: Flaveria ramosissima (assembly GCA_025215565.1). Lineage (NCBI taxonomy): Eukaryota > Viridiplantae > Streptophyta > Magnoliopsida > Asterales > Asteraceae > Flaveria > Flaveria ramosissima. The sequence continues at coordinate 57,748,011 of CM046039.1, forward strand.
TGGAAGAGAATCGAGAAGCCTGTTAACTTGTTCACTGTTGGAGAGTCTTTCATCATACTTCTTCAGAGTGCTTGAGACGGTTAAGAAACGATTTGTAAGATCTGTCAAACTTTCATTCTTGTATCCTACAAACGAATTGAACTCCTTTTCAGCTTGAATACTCTTGTCTTTCACCAGATCTGCATTTCCATCATAGAATTCACAGAGAGCATCATAAAGGGATTTAGCATTTTTATGCTCTGCAAAACGATTGTAGATGTCTGGAGCCAAGCAAAGAGTTAGAGCACCAAAAGCTTTTTGATCACGATCAATCAGTTTCAGATCTCTTTCAGTATAAGAAGATGGGTCTTTGTTCTGAGAAACGACATCACCAACCGTAACCGTAGGTATATGAGGACCTGAAATAATCGATTCCCATTGATTATGATCTGTGTAGAAAAAGAAAGCTTTGAGACATCTCTTCCAATCTTCAAAATTATCTCCATTAATGAGTCTTGGAGGTCTATTAGGAGCAACACTTTCAAGATCCGCCAGTGTAAGAGTAGTTAATTTCGACATGATAGTTTCGGCAGAAAGATTGATAATTTCGCTGACAAATTCGCTAACAAATTCGCTGAAAGAGGTGACTTGGCTAACAGTTTCGCTGAAACAATACTATCGCAGACACTTTCGCAAACACAGACACTTTCGCTTGCAATTTCAGCAGCACTTTCGCTTGAACAGAGACAACAATTGCTTAGTTTCGCTGCTAACTTCGCAGGAAACAAGCTTGAACTTTCGTTCAGAAATAGATTCGGCAGCAATTTCGCTTGATGATTGATCAAAAACACAAATGAACTTTCGTTCAAGGGAATACTTTCGCTGAAACTCTAGAAAACAACTTCTGATCCAAAGTAACTCATAATTTCGCTGAATGAAGATGACAGTTTCGCTGTAAGAACAGTAGTTTCGCTGGTCGATCTCAAAACCCTTTTTCACCTCAAAATCAATCTGAAATCATCCAAAACTCAATGAATTTGAGATCTGATGATTGTAGAATCTTCCTCAATCAAGAACAAGCATAATTCAATCAATTTCCATGCCAAAAACAGCTGATAATCCAATGAAAATTGATTGAAACTAGATATTGACCAAAACCACAAAAACTCAACAAATCAAGAGCACTAAGGCTCTGATACCATATTGTTGGTCCATGTGATCGATGAACAGTACAATTGATAGGATAATTTGATCAATATCAAACACACAATCCAAATAACAACAATTGAGAAGTGAATATGATGAATCAAGACATAATTGGTATTCAAATGAACAAACTCACTCAATAACAACAAGCACAATTGTATTTCAATGAAGTAACTGCTTAGAAATGGTAGCTTGCAACAGAATTCCACGATTAGGGTTTTGCAAGCTTACCATATGAAGTGAAATGACAATAGTATATATAGCAGTCATAGTTTCGCTGACAGTTTCGCTACCAGCGAAACTGTCATGCCGAAACTATAGTTTCGCCCGGCAGAACACAAGTTCGCCGGGTAAACCAAAACAAAAACTGTGAGCGAATCTATAGATTCGCTCACAGTTTCGCTGGACTGCCAAAACTGCTAATTACTAACAAAATACAAAATGAAACTAACAAAAGTCCTATTACAATGTAAAGTAAACATCTATACTAAAGTGAGTCCAACCTAACATGATCTTCAAAAGACTTAACCCCCTCAGGATGGGAATCCTAGAAGGAAGAAGGTTAAGGCTTAATAGAAAGCTTTGAAAAGCAAGACTTTCGCGTAGGACCTAACTCTTCATTCATTCAATCGTGAAACTTCCTAGTATTGGTTGACAGGAACAATCATATGGGTTCCCGCATTAATAATCTATACTCCCGAGGAAACTCAATCCTTCTTAATCTGATTCTTTGATCTATTATATCCTGAATCCCGTCTAGTTAAAGGCTGTCACACTAACATCTTTTTCTCTTCAACCTTTCATAAGACTCTCCGTGTGAACTCTGATGTCATTGGGATTGTGGTAATCGTCTCCCTGCTAGAGCTGCCTAGTAGGATTTGCACGTCGAATCAAAGTGGGGAATCTCTTCTTGTCAATTCTGTACAAATGTTATATAATCGGATGGTGAAACCAAATATCTCTTCATGAAACGACCCTCTATTTTTATCATGCATGTTCTAACATTGGGATATTTACTTGAATCTAAATCAAACCCAGTTATTTGATGCAAAATCAGCAGCATTCGTCCTGGTATGCTCGGCTACAAAGTTTGAGATCCTTAAGACTCATGCTATGAGTGTAACACACTCAGAAACAAATATTAGCGATACTAAAATTTCGAGGACGAAATTTCTTTAAGGAGGGGAGAATGTAACACCCCAGATATCAGCCCAATAAGAAAACCTTAAAGTATTATAGGGCCCAATAAAGGCCAGATTGAATTGGGCTCATCAAAGAAAACTTAGATAAGAAGCTAATATTTCGGGCCCATTTAAGGCCCAATACCCATTTACCAACTAAATAAATAAGTGATCTTAAAACAATGAATTGTTATGAGATTCTAATCATATATAGAAGAATCCAAACTAAAAACAGATTCAAAATCCATACCGGGTAAAGTTCGGTAATCTAACGCGTACTAACATCTAAGTTACATCGGAATTTCCTTGGCATGGCTTGATGCCCTACCAAAATCATTGTTAATCATGATATATATATATATAT